>JAGFMF010012271.1:3552617-3611999 GCA_019455555.1 Galemys pyrenaicus
TCTCTGTGGTGAATCCTCTCACCCCCCCACACCTCTGGCCTGTACCCCAGTGCTTGTATGCATAAATAAATAAATCTTTAAAAAAAAAAAAAGAAATAGATACTATCACTATTCTTACTTTACAGATGCAAAAACTGAGTCATGGAGAGGTTAATAACAAGGTCAAGATCAAATAACTAAGAGGTTGGAGAGCCAGGATTTGACACTAGACAATTTGACTCTAATGCTACATTTTTTTTAAAAAAAATTTATTTTTCAATGCTACATTTTTAATAACTATATATCTGCCTCAAATACATGGCAAACAGATGACATTTCATTGAGAAGTTGGAGCTGGACATAGGAATTTGAGTCTTTTATTTGGAGGTTGGCTGATATTTTATTCATACTGAGGAGATATAAGGAAAGGGGGAGAAATCCAGAGACCAGAGTGCAAACATGTTGGGGGAAGGTTGGGAGAAGACATGAAGAAAAGGAACCAGTAAAGAAACAGAAGTGGTTCAAGTGGTGCAGGTTCTGTTGGCTGGGGAGGAGAGAACCTCATGAAATCTAACTTGGCCTCCCATGTGAAATGCCTCAGAGGGGCAAGGAGGATGGTTAACAGAATAGAATTAAATGATCTTAATGTGAACTTTCTTTACCCATGACAGACTTGTCAGCTTGATAGGGGAAACTCAGATTTAGGAACTTGGCAGATTTGGACATACCATATAGTACATGGAAGCCAGTCGTGGGCCTGCATCCTGCTTTGGAAACGATATCACCACATTGGAGAGGGATTCCGAGTGTGGGCCATCTTTGTTTACATGCCCTACTAATCACAGGCTTGTTTAGTCTCACGTAAGAGTGATTTGTGGTTTGGGGCAACTGTTTAATTTCTTTTCTGACTAAATTCACATTGAGTAGTGCTCAGATTATGGCCCATTGTGAAATAAGTTTAGTTCCTTCAGTCCCACAAAAGGTCTTTATAAGTCTAATGTCCCATTTAAGAGTGAGAGCTATTGTTACGGTTTTTTTTGTATTACTAGTACAGATTAGATAAAGATCAACAGAAGCTTTAATAAAAAATAAAAAACCTAAGGAAATCTGAGTAAACTGTGGACTTTAGTTAATATATAAATATTGGCTAATTATCATTACAAAAACAAATGTACCTGTGTGATGTTACTAATGGGGGAAACTGCTATGAGAAATGAGAAGGGTATATGGGCACTCTGCTTTGTCTGCTCCATTTTTCTATGAATTTGAAACTAATACTAAGAAACAATAACGAGAACTACACTAAGGTGTGCTGGAATGTAAGCAGGAGGAGGTAAAAGAATGTGGTCTCCCACCTAAAGGACAGAGAAAACTGCAAATTGTGGTGAACACTTGGGCTACTCCAAAGCCAGCTAGCTGTACAGTTAAGGAGTTTAGGAAGTGGCACTGGCATGTCAGCATGTTTAGGGCACCATGATTTGGAGGGCCTGTGCCGTAGTAACTACTTAGCATTTTAGAGAAGGAGAAAAAGAAGAAAGTGAAAAAACTGCTGTCACCCATATAAACCTGAATCAACTTGATAGCTTCCTCTGAGGCATTGTGTCACATGTCTGCTTACATACACTCCCTCCTAAAATACAGATCAGATGAGGCACATTGCCTTCGTCTTCTGTCTTCTTCACTATCCCTATTCTACTCACAACCTTAATCAAAGTCTCCCCTCCTGATCCCCAGGCCCCATAGCTTGCTGCATGGTTCTTCCCCTAGTCTCCTAGTTTTGGCTCCATCATTACTCCAGATAATGAGCATTCCATTTCCTTCATGACTTCCAAAATGTAAGATCATGAAAGATCCTTTTGTAGTTTATTTCTTTCAGTGGTCTGATTGTAGCCCCTATATCTGTGAGTAAAGTAAACCTCCTTTGTCTGTGTGACCCTTAAGTTGTAGTATAGCATGATAGTTAAGAGTTGGCCTTCCAGGCTTCAGATCTCAGCACTTCTTTTATAAGTATAGTGACCTTAAGGAAATTTATTTAATCTCATTGTAACTCACTTTCTTCTGTAAGATAGGAATTATATCTGTGATGAGGATTGGGTTGATATATGTAACATGCTTAGAACAAAACTTAGTACCTTGTAAAGATTCAACACATGTTAGCTATTGATTTAAAGGGTAAGATGATGCTATGGTACTGTACTTTAAAGAGTTTTCACATCACAGGCCTTTTCTTCCTGGGACCTTCTCTTCAGTACTTAGTGAGTGAACTTTTCAGGGACACTAAGCTCTTTGAACCCCAGTTTCCTTGTCTTTAAAATAATGGATTAAAGGATGAAATTCTTATTTTAATGCAGTGATTTTTCAGATGGGGTCTAGGGTTCCTATAGATTCCCAAGATTCTTTCTGGGGGTGGGGGAGTCCTAGGTCAAAACTATTTTTTATAATACTAATAAGATGTTACTTGCCCTTTTCACTCTCATTCTTTTATGAACGTACAGTGGATTTTTCCAGAGGCTACATGATATGTGTTATCACAAAAGTTTAAAAGTAGAAGCTGATACGAGAATCCAGCTGTCTCCTATTAAGCTATGCATTAAAGAGATTTGCATCCTTTCACTACACTTAAAAAATTTATTCTTACAAAAATGTATTTATGTTAATATGTTTTTAACTTATTTTAAAATGAGAAAAATGAATTTTCTCAGTTTAAATTTCTATATGGAAAATAATAATATATATCATCTACATAAACAAAAGGTTGTTTTTTTGTTTTTTTTTTGTTTTTAGTTTTTTTAGTTTTTACACTCTAAAAATACCAATCCTTCAATAGTTCAGTTGACTATAAGAGAATTGTACACCCAACTATTTTGGGAAAAAGAAGTCCTTTATACACAATACCCTTCAAGCGCTACCTTTTCTGTCATCTTCTCTGCTTTGTATTCTGAGAGTCTGGAAATCCTCTTCTTTCTTCCAAGACATAGTACATTACTTTGTTTTTCTCACTAATTATAGTGAGAAATTCATTCACTGACTGAATTCTTTCTGTCCTCCACCTTTGTTATTTGTTGGTTTCCCAACAATCATAATCTTTTTATTTCTCCTATACTTGTTCTTCTGTAGTATTTTTTCCCTCTTACTGTCATTTTAAACTCCTTTTGATGAAAGTTGTTTGTTTGTCCTTTGTAATATCTCTTCATCCTTGATTTGTTCTTTAACATTTTAACACTTCTGTTTCCTCATTTCTTTTAACACTCAACTCTGTTCTTCAATTACTTAATCAATTTAACAAACATTATTAGCCATTCCCTTTGGTTGTCCCTGGGGGTACAGAAACCAGACAGATATGAATGCCATCCTTCTGGAGCTCACAATGGTTATTAGGTTAAAACTGGGATGGCTATAAGGTACTTTGTTCTGAGTCTCACTTTTTCCCCACTGGGAGTAGTCTTGAGAGGGTCATGCAAATCAACAGTAGTATCAGCAGTCATTTATTGAAGGTCTCAAACCAGCTCTGCAAAATTCGATATGCTTAGCCCCACTGTACAGGTGAAAAACTAAGACTCACAGAGGATAAGTAATCCCCTGTAGTCATGTAACTAGGAAGTTGACACTTCCTAGATTTCCTTTTCTGTTCATTCAAATCAACTAAGAAGAAAGGTGCGCAGTGGTAATATGGTGGGAGAGATTCCAAAACCATTTGTGAAAATAGAGAGTATATGAACTTAGAAGAGACATGTTGGGGCAACCGAGCTGGGACAGTCACCTCAGGATCTTGTCTCAAGAGCTTTGTTGCCTCTGAGGCTAGAACTGGAAGGCTACAACTCATTGGCAAGGAATGTCTGTTGGGCTGGAGAAGCTGGAACAGGTACCGTTAGGGACGTTTGCCTGTTGTTGAAGGACTGCCTGAAGCTTACCTGATGTGTTAACTGGGAATGGGGGAGTACCACATGCCAGAGAACCCTCTAACCTGTCTTATCTTTCCTTTGGCAGAGTGACGTCAGAATCAAGTTTGAGCACAATGGGGAGAGGCGGTAAGTCAATCTTCTTGTCAGTGCTGTGTTTACATGTGCTGTAGTTCTCAGAAAGCATAGCATTGAGCCATTTTCCCTGAAGTGATCCCTGTGGGGTCAGAGGCAGTGAAATGGGGTTGATTGGGCATAGAGAGGAACCTTTAGTGGTTTTGTTTGCTTATAGGAAGTTACGGTAGAAGTTTTTTCCTCAGTAGAGAAAAATATGACTCCACTTAATATCTCAAGTTATTTAGGGAAAAACCTCGAAAAAGTATACAAAACTCTGGTCATGGGATACTTGTCTGTGTGTGACACATATGTGTTTAGCGTGCCTTTCAGTGTCTCTTCCCCCTATACCTTCTTTTTCCTTTGCTTGTGCATTTGAGAAGCAGAGAACATACTTACGAGGATAAGGTCCTTTTACTGTTTGAGTACCCCTACACAACATTAGTTCCCTTCATGGATTTATAGGACTCATAGTTCTCTTCAGCTGGCATCCTTCAGTCCACTTTGAAGCTAGCTCCAGAGGAGATCTATGGCGCTACCTCCTCTTAAAATACATTCACAAGCCTGCAAGGTTGTTAGAGGCTGCCTGGCGCAAACATTGTACAGAAGGTGGTCTGCAGAGCTGGGCCTGCTGCTGCCATGTGGATTGTAGGGCTGTTCTGGGCTTGGAGAGAGGAAACACTTCTGAGCTCTGTCCCTAGCTGCTTGTACTCTGTTCTACCAGTAGCAAGGAAGTCAAATTGTCACTTCGTTGTTGCTGCTTTTCACACTTCTGACCTGTCTGGGTTTTGGAGGGATGGCCAAACTCAGAGTAGCAGACAGTTTTCAGAAGTAGATATGAAATCAAAAGCTCAGTTGTGTTGGAGCCTAATTATGCAGTTACGCTCTCCTGAATTCCTGTTCCCAAAGTGGTGTGCAGTTACAGTGAGTGGACTTACACTGAGAAAGTGTATGTGTTTAGTTTCAGAGGAGCTGCCAGATGGAAACCACAAATATTTAAGGTGGTCAGGCAGGAATGGCCTTTTGAAACCCCAAGGAGCAGAAAACTGGTATCAAGGTTTTAAAAACTGTGCATTCTCTTTTTATGGAGCTGTTTTCAGGATTCATGGCATTTCACTGTTTGTGTACCATGTGTGAAATTGAGGACTTTATGAAGTTAGTGTAGGAAAGCCAAGTTCAAGCTGCTGTATGCCGGACAGCTTTGGTCTCGTGTATTTCATGTCTTAGGATTTTGTAGCAAATGTTATCGTTGACTTTCTTTACTTTTTTATGGGGAATATGGACAGTGTCTATGCAAGTGTTGTAGGCTCTTGTAGAATTAAAATTTTCAGGAAAGAGGAAAGAATTAATGATTTTCCCCACTCATCTGTACCAGGTATCCTTTCTGGTGGGCTAGACTTTTCCTCTGCTTTGAAAGAGTAAGGCCAGACTCTGTCCCTCTCTCTTAATCCCAGGAAGACAGAAGAGGAGGACTGTAGGTTAGAATCGCCTTCATTTCTGGACATTGATGGGGATGTTGTCATGGGTGTTAGGCCCTTCTTTGCTGCACTGACCTAAAAATGCCTGTTATTCAGTGTGATGGCAGCAGCTTGAATCTTACTAATCTTTAAGTCCTGTTTTCTGATCTTGACCAGACTTTTGAACTGCTTTGGAGGGCTGGGAAAATGTGAAAGAACTATATATATCAGCCTCTGAGCATGGAGAAGGCCAACAACTATAGAAGTTGTGAAGCCATATGTTGCTACTGCTGCACTCACTACTCAGATTTTGTTCAGCCTAGGCATGTGAAGAGATGAAAGTGGTTCTGATACGTATTTTCCCATTAAATTAAGCGTATTTTCGTGCATTTCTGTTGTCTCCTCATATCCTTTGCTTGTTTTTCTGTTGTGTTGTTTACTCCTCCTTATTGATTTTTGCAAATATTTTCTCTGAGTTTATGTGTATATATATATAAAACTTCATAAATGGTTTATTTTCCCATCAGAAGCTTATATTTTCATTGTCAAATTGTCTTCTTCCTCTTGGTCTTTTGTATTTTGTGTCATACTTACAAGAATTTCCCTGCTCCAATATTTATTAATCCTGTATATTCTTTTGTATATCTGTAGAATATATATGAGTTTCTGTGTGACACTGTTTTGTTTTGGTTATCTCTTTTCTTATTTTTGTTTTAAATTATTTAAGTTTCAGTGCATTGGGTTGGATCCACAGGAAGTTACCACTTTTGTGAAAAAATTGTTGACTATCAATAGTGTCTTATAGTTCAAGCAAATGATTCACTGAGACTTTTTATTGTGAGAAATTCAAACACAAAGTAGAGAGGCTATCATATTGAATCCCCATGGACCTGTAACCAGCTTTAACAATGCCATTATTTTGCCAATATTGTTTCATTATCCTGACTTTTAAATGACAAATCATTTTCACACCTCTTTGGACAAGTTCTTACTCTACACTTTATTTATAGAAATTGTTCTTTGAATTGACCTAATGAGTCTGGAAAAGCATTAATATCAACAAAACTTATATGGCCACACATGTCATTGGTTAAGAAAACTGATGAGGTATAGATTAGCTAGAGTAATTCCTGTTACTCTGGTAAAAATCTTAGCTCTGAGGGTAATCAGTATTGAGATTCCTGTGGCATCTCAAAAATGAACAATGGAATAGATCCCTCAAGTCCTGGAGTTGAGTTATTTAAGAGAAAAGACCATGTTTTCAGGACTGCTGCTCTAATCTCCAGGTTTTCTTCCTACTGGGAATATGTGGAACAAAGTTTTTAAATCCAGGTGGCCTGCTGTGATACTGTCTTGACAGAAAGATCCAAACTGAAATGATAAAAACCTGGTTGGGATTGAGCAATGCTGTGGGTACTATTGGCAGACCTCAGAGATGCTCAGAAAAAGAATGAAAAGATGAAGGTAGGAAAAAGAAGAACAAGAAACAACAGAGAGAAAGGCAAATTGTATGAAAGAAAAAAAGGGAATGTTACATTGAAGAGGAAAAAACAATTTCAGAAACTGTAGCTTTCTAAAATCCTCATTTAAAATAATCAACCTTGCTTCCTGTTCCTTTTCAGAATTATAGCATTCAGCCGGCCTGTGAGGTATGAAGATGTGGAGCACAAGGTGACAGCAGTATTTGGGCAGCCCCTTGACCTACATTACATGAACAATGAGGTAAGAAAGTCTATGGACCATACAGGGGATGGCTGCCTACTTTTTCACTCTTCACTTAACTGAGTGTTTTCTAGTTTGTTCCTCTAAATTAATCTGCAGGTTTTCATTTTCTGGAACCCCATTTTGTCTTTTTTTTTTTTTTTTAACATTTGAGGTAGTATAAGTTTATAAAATTTATCTTTTTAAAAAACTGAAGTATACAGCCCCATAATTTTAGTAACTGGGATTTCTATTTCTTTCTAGGAGATCACAAGGTTATTTCCATTTTTCTCTGTTCATTCAGTGTGAGTAGCTCTGCTACTACACAGTGGGATTAGGTATGATGTCAGCACCGGGGCTTCTGTGGTCTCCTTTACATTTTCTAGGTTCTCTATTTCCTTTCAGCATAGTCTTAATAAGAAGCAGAGATTTTAGCAGGAGCTGGGGAGATGTGGAAAACTGGTAGGTAGATTGACAGTCATAAATGTTGAATTCTCTTCTTAGCTTAACTCCTGATTTTAATTTGTTTCAAACTCTGCTGATTTCTTTAACTCTTCTTCTCATACCTTCTGCCCAAATCATATCCTAGTTTATTCCTGTTTTAACATGACCTGAGAAGGAATGTCTGTTGCTTGACTGCCTTTCCAGCTTCAGGAATGGTAATAGAGGCTACAGTCTGCTTAGACTGGTGCTTCCCAGTAGTCTGGGAAGCAGTATGTTTGTACCTAGCAAAGAGTGTGTATCTTGAGGGAATTAATTTAGGGAGCAAGACAAAGCCCGACAGCAACATGGCTCTTCAAGTACAAGGCCCTCATTGTAACTGCTTATCTACTTTTTCTCTCTCTGGACTTGCCTAGTCTGAACATTTCACAATAAATGGGATCATACAATATGTGATTTTTGTATGTATGGCTTCTTTCACTAAGCATAATGTTTTCAAGGGTCATGCATGTTACAGCGTATGTCAGTACTCTTGTTTCTTTTTATGTCTACCAGGTGTTGTGTATCCATCTATTGATGGACATGAGTTAATATCACTTTTTGACTATGTGAATAATGCTGCTATGAACATTTATGTATAACTTTCATAAGAATATGTATTTTCAGTTCTCTAAAATATGTATCAGTTGAATTGTGTCTTATACCTCTGTAACTTTTTGAGGAACTTCTTGAGCTTTCTACTAACAGTGTGTAAGGACTGATTTCTCTACATCTCACCAAAACTTGTTATTTTCTGGAAGTGTTGGATTTTGTTTGTTTAACTTACAGTGATTCTAATGTAGGTGTGAAATGGTATCTCATTGTGGTTTTGATAAGTATTTCCCTGATGACTAATAATGTTGAATATCTCTGTGTGTCCTTGTTGGCCATTTGTATATATTTTTTAGACAAATGATTTCAAATCTTTTGCCCATTTTTAAAATTAATTCTTTGCCTTCTTATTGTTGAATTGTAAGGGTCTTTTGTATATTCTGGATACCAGGCCCTTATTATATGTTTATAGAATTATAGCTTTTTAAAAAATATTTGCATAGAACTGGGGTGTAGGCCAGAGTTTTAGGGGGTGAGGGGATTCACCAGAGACAGATTGGGGAGCAGAACAGGTAGATTTACTGACATACACTGCTAAGGGGAGCAAAGGGCGAGACCAGAGAGGTCTGTGGTATTCTAATGGGTTAGCTCCATTGGCAGGGATAAAATTTAGATATTAGCAGTGATAGTGCTGAGACTTAACCCCTAGACTACCAGGAGACCCCATGTTTATTTTTTAAAGTTAACACCTACTCTCCATTGACTTCTTTGTCTCTTCCCTGACCCTCCTTTCTCCACGTACAACAGTTCTTATTTATTTCTATTTTGAATGTGATCTAGGAAGGAATTCTTCTGCAATATATTATGAGTTGCAAAATTTTCTCTCATTGCATCATTTGTGTGGAAATATCAAATACTGTTCTTACTGCTTGTCTTTTCCCAGTCTAGGTTTTAGAGTTCTCATCTCCTTGTACTATAAATTGTATAAGATCTGATATTTGCCAGATCCTGACAAAACATACTTTTGCATCTTTTGATACTAAGTATTCGTAATGTCCTCTGCTTTTAACAGCAAATAAGACTTACTCATACTGGTAAGGACCTTCTCTTTATTACTTCAGTGGAATGAAAATGGAGGAGGTAGTTTTCCAGTTCTAGTGACTGATTTTTGCCTTTGAAGAGTAAAGTAGTAGGGGCCTCCCTGGCGGCACAGTGGGTTAAGCAACGCACTATGAAGCAAACTGCAGCCACTGCAGCATGAGTAGATCCCTGCCACCGGCCAGGAAAGGGACCCACATGGCATAGCAGACCTCTCCTGCTTCGCCCACTGCTCCCCTCAGCAGTGTGTTTCAGTCAGTCTGCCTGTTCTGCTCCCTGCTCTGTCTCTGGTGAACCCTCCTCACCTCCCTGGACTCTGGCATGTACCCCAGCTCTTATATGCATAAATGAATAAATCTTTTTAAAAAAAGATTAAAATAGTAAACCCTACTTTGCAATCTAAATTTGTGTTTTTATTTGAATAAGTTGTTTTTGTCTTTTACCTACCCCACTGTCCCATTAACGTATTCTATTAATGTTAGCAGAGGATGGGGTGGGACATGATGCTAATAATGCTTGATTGGGAAGAAATATGAGGACTCTAACTTGGATTTGATGCTTTAGGGTAAGGGGTATTTTTATTTTTTAAAAAGATTTTATTATGCATATACGAACTGGGGTGCAGGCCCAGAGGTACAGGGGGGGTGAGAGGATTCACCAGAGACAGAGTAGGGAGCAGAACAGGTAGATCTACTAAGATACACTGCTGAGGGGAGGAGCAGGCGAGACAGGAGAAGGTGTGCTGCACCATATGGGTCAGCAACTTAGCTGGATTGAACCCTTGCTCCAGTGGCTGTGAATAGCTTCATAATGCTAAGACTTCAACCCCTGCCCCACCAGGGTGGCCCCCAGTAAGAGGTATTTTTAGAGAGGGAACTTTTCTCAGAAAATATCCTGAAACAAAGTACTGATGTGCCACAGCATAGATGAACTAAAAAAGTTAAACTTAGCAAAAGCTAGATATAAAAAGATTATGTATGAATTAAATTGAATATGTATGAATTGTATGACTCCATTTGTATAAAGTGTCCAGAAAAGAAATCTGTAGAGGCAGAAAATAGATTACTGGTTATCTGGGACTTGCGGTAGAAGAATGACTTATCAGTGGTCACAAAAAAATCTTTTTGAAGTGATGGAATTGTTGGGTTTGTTTTTTTTAAGAAGTTTTTATTTATGTATGCATATAAGAACTGGGGTTTAGACCAGAGGTGCAGGGGAGGGGTGAGAGGATTCACCAGAGACAGAGTGGGGAGCAGAACAGGTATATCTATAGGGGAGAAGTAGACTGGACAGGAGAGTTCTGCTGTGTCATGTGGGCTAAGGAGAGGTCTGCTGCGCTATGTGGGCTAGCTCCCTGGCTGGAAATTGAACTCATGCCTTAGCCATGGCTCACTGGCCAGGAATCAAACTCATGCTGCAGTGGTGATAGCTTAATAGAGCTGAGAGTTTAACCCCTGCACCACCAGGGAGACCCTGATGGAATTGTTTTAAAATTGAATTATGGATATGGATTCATAGTTCTAATTTTACTAAGATCATATACAATTATTGAATTGTACATTTACAGAAAAAAATCTCTTTAGAAAATCGCTTGACTGTTGTTTACTTTTGCAAAATAAAGCATCAAGATAGATTTTTACTTTAGATGATTTCTTTTTTTCCTGTGTCTTTTGTCACAGCTCTCCATCCTGCTGAAAAACCAAGATGATCTTGATAAAGCAATTGACATTTTGGATAGAAGCTCAAGCATGAAAAGCCTTAGGATATTGCTGCTATCCCAAGACAGAAACCATGTAAGTTATCCTTGTCATGCCTGGCAGCTGAAAACAAAGCTCCATATCCTTTAGCATACGTTGCTTCCTTGACAGGATCTTGCATTCCCCAGCCACTGCTAAGGCAAGAACAAACAAAAGTGTAGCCCAGCCCACTTTGTCAGTGGCCAGTGAACCTTATCCATTTGATTAACTGAGAAACCACATTGTCAGTGTTAAAGTTGCAACTAAAGGTTACTTGGCTTGTGGTGAGGGAGGAAGGAAAACATTTTATGATAACAGAGCGAATTCTTACATATTTTTGTTCTTTGGATTAGATTTGGACCCCAACAAAAGAGATTTGGTTAGTGTGGGTGCTGATGAGCAAAGGCTGTAAGGGATTTGAAACTGTCATGCTTTGAAGATACAGCTCCCACAACTCCTCAGTGACTATGCCTTTCCTGGGGGCACATGTAGGACAGGCTTCCTTCTGTTCAATAGGAAAAAGGCCACAGACTAGAAGGTCTCTTGTAACTTACTGGCTTCTGCCTGACCAAATGGCAGGCAATCTACGCGGGCTGTCAAAAATGAGGACTTATCCTTTATACAGTTTCCCCTCCTGTAAGGTCCCTGGGGGCTATATTTCATACCAGTGCTTATAATCTGGATCCCTCTTAATTACTGACTTCCTTGTTTTCTTTAAATGTGTGTTCCTCAAGGCTCCTTGCCTTTCTTTCTATATCCTTAGGGATAACTGACTGGACTGTTGCGTTGCTGTGTGAGAGCTGTGACCATGCTGTACCAGAGTTTATATGGGATGGTACTCATGCTGACCATTTACTTTCTAACGAGACTTACGGGTTGTGGGCTGATTGATTAGGGGAAAGCACAGGAAAATGCAGTTAAGAAGCCTCAGAATAAGGGAGACATTTTTTTTAATATTACAGAAATGTCCCTATGTATGAGGATTGGTCTTCTCTATCTCAGATGTTTCTTTTTCTGGGTATATTTTGGGAAATATTCTGAAGTCAAATATATGTATGTATTACTTAATTTCTCTGTTTAAGTTACTCACCTGTTCATTTTAGTCCTTATTGCTTTATCACATAAGATTCAAATTTAGCTTAGCATCTGGAGTTTATTGTCAGCTACCTTTGCTCTCAACTTCTCAGATTCATTTTCCCACATTTTCAGCATACCCTGAGCCCCACAGTTCCTTCTTCCTCTTTGCCAGACTATGACTATCAACTCTTTCTTTTTTCATTTATTCATTTTTTAAAGATTTATTTATTTATGCATACAAGAGCTGGAGTACAGGCCAGAGGTGTGGGAGGTGAGAGGATTCACCAGAGACAGAGTGGAGAACAGAACAGGCAGATCAACTGAAATACACTGCAGTGAGCGAGGCAGGAGAGTTCTACTGTGCCATGTGGGTCTCCTTCCTTGTGGAGGATTGAACTCACGCTACTGTGGCACAGATGCTTCACAGTGGCACTCAACCCGCTGCGCCACCAAGGAAGCCCGTAAAAAGATCTAGCTTGATTTACCTCCTACTATTGGCCAGCATTGTTGTTTTTTTAAAAGACCTACCTTATTTATCTATGCATACAAGAACTGGAGTGCAGGCAGAGGTGTGCGGGATGGGGAGGGGGTAGTGAGAGGATTCACCAGCGACAGAGAAGGGAGCAGAACAGGCAAAGCCACTGAAATAAACTGCTGAGGGGAGCAGTGGGCGAGACAAGAGAGGTCTGCGGAGCCATTTGGGCTAGCTCCCTGACCGGGGATTGAACTCAAGCTTCAGTGGCTGGTGAGCAGCCCGACAGTGCTGTGTTTTCAACCCCTGCGCCACCAGGGAGGCCCTGGTCGGCATTTTTTATTCAATTTTCATTATTCTCTGTTTGATTAGTCATTGAATATAGTTTGCACATTTGTACATAAGTTGCTTAGTAATTACTCTATAGTCATTGAATATTTGTTTTTCCCCAAAAGAATATAAGCCCTTTGAGAGCAGAAACTGTGTCCTACTGTTTTAGAACCCTTTTCCCTCCATCCTCTTAAGAAAACACAGTGAATGCTTCTTGAATTGTTAAAGGTTAAGCAGAGTTCATATTTAGGAACCGCTTCTTACAGAAGAAGCTGGAATTGGGGTTTGGTTTTATTTTGTGTGTGTATGGGGGGAAGCATTGGTTTAAAATGATTGCTTGACAACTGGCAGCTAGCCCCTTGATTGTGATCCTTTCCTTCCCCTGGTGAGAAGGTACAGACCACTTGCTCTTTACATCTGCTTTCCTAGCCATTAAGGGGTGTGCATGACTGCAGATACTGCACAGCAGCCAGAGCTACTTGAAAGATAATGATCTGAGCTCTGACATTCAAGGCAGTGCCTTATGTGTCACATAAAATAAATGCCACATTGATGCCTGTCTTTCTAAAAATACATTTTTAAAATTGTGAAGTTAATATAACTTTCTAAAATCTTTATTTTTAAATTTTTATATGTATTTTTTATTTTTGTACAGTGTGTATTTCTCGTCCCCGTGAATTTCCCATCACCAATTCACCCATGTCCCAAACTTGTGTTGCAGTGACTGCGGTTAGCTTCATAGTGCGTTGCTTAACCCACTGCGCCACCAGGGACTACCTCAGCTATACTTAAGGCTTCTTAATAAATAGAAATACCATTATTCATAATTGCTATTAGGAGTCTTCACACCTAGAATAGTGTTTCTCTAACTATGATGAAATACCAGCTTTTTTTTTTTTTTTTTTTTCTGATTTCCAATCTGTCATGGACCAATTCTTTTTTGAAACACAAAACCGAAAAATAAATTAGAGACATAAAATACATACTCAGTTTTTATTGTTACTCTCAGTAGACATAAAGTTATTCTGCCACATCATTGTGTAAGTTTTTGAAGTTTCTCTCGACCTCCGTGGTTGTGCAAGGGGTTAAATCTCAGCACTATGAAGCTGTCAGCAGTCTGCAGCATGAGTTCGATCCCCAGCCAGGGAGCTAACCCACATGGTGCAGCAGACCTTTCCTATTTTCATCCACTGCTCCCCTCAGCAGTGTATTTCAGTCACTCTTCCTGTCCTGATCCCCACTTTGTCTCCAGTGAATCCTCTACCCCCCAGCCCCACACCTCTGGCCTATACCCTAGTTCTTGTATTCATAAATAAATTTTTAAAAAAACGTTTCTATTTCTCTACTTATCACTTCAGACCTGAAACACCAGCCCACAGATCACACTTTTGTTCACAGCCAGGCTCCAGATATCAACCATATCATCCTGGTCTTCATCTCCTCCTGAAAACTCAGCTACTTTGGCCCTCTTCTGTTTTCTCCATCTTTTGCAATCTATTGTCTCATCCACCTTTTATTACTACCTATACCTTTACTTACCTCCTATTTCTGTTTTTAAATGTACTATCTCTTCATTCTCTCTGGCTTCCTTTTCTGCTAAACCTTCTATGATAGTTTCTGATCTTTTTTATCTTTATCCCTCACCTAATATAAAGCCATAAACTTCTCACTACACCTGCCATGGCCTTGTCTTGGGCTTCTGTATTGTTCAGAACTCCTAGATTTTGGTGATCATAGAACCTCCTCCTAGTCTGAAGAGCCTCTCTCATTCCTGACTTTCTGCTGATGTTTTAATCTATGTCATTATTTCCTTCAGTAATTCTTGCTGCTTTAAGCCTCTTCCTTGGACCATCAGCTCAGCTTATTCCTTTTAAAGACTTCTCTAAGAATGTATGTATTTAACTCTTAATTATCTTTCTATATTTGACCTTCTTACAACTTTCTAGACCCAGATCTTCTACTGTCATAAGGTAATCTCAAGTTAATATTCTTTTGTCACTTGTATCTAAATCCAATAAAAACTAAATACCCAGCCCCCTTAAAATGAGTGTGGGATTTTGTTTTATTACCTCAGATTCTTTCTGACAAAAGTAAACTAATCTTCCATCCAAATGTTGCCTATTTCCCCAGTTTCCCATCAACAAGTTTGACATTACCTTGCCTACTATTTAAGTTCAGAATATCAAAGATTATCTAAAGGGTAATTCTTTTCAGTCTTCCTAAAATAACAGTGTAAGTACAGAAAGACAGAACAAAACTTGTTGGGCATAATAGCTTCAGTCTGGCCTCTGTTTAAAAATAATAATAATATCACCTAACCATGTATAAAATGTTATCTCTCATTTGATTCTTGTAACTTTGAGAGGGTTCAGGGCAATCATCTGTTATCACAGTCTGCATTGGGGAAACTGAGACTTACAGTGACTTGCCTTAGGTGAGGCAATAAATAGTGACAGAGCGATGTAGAGTATCTGTTCAGACTTGAACTTATTGTGGTCCTTGGAAAAACCTCACCCAGGATCCCCCTTAGTTCATTAGAAGCAGAACAGAAAGCATAATGTTACCGGTGAGGACAGCTTGTGAAATGTATCATTCTACTCCCAACAGCTTAGAAGATAACTGAACTAGTATAGGTTGAAGAGAATAGGGGTGGGGGGGTCACTTTTCTATCTAAGTATCCTCAAATGTCTGGAATGCTTTAGTCAGGAAAGGCAGGCATATAATCAAGGTATGTGATCATTGAAGAGACAATGAAAACACAGATTTATTCATCTAATCCTGATATAGGTGAACCTCTTGAATATTGGTTATTATAACAAAAAGGAAATAAGAGTATGTGTAAGGGATGGAAACATGGCATTTATTATTCTGATGTTGTATAACTTTAAAAAACTTTTTTTACAAGATTTTTGACATTCATGGATGTTAAAACTAAATTTCTTAAATAACCTTCTACAACTCTCATAACTCTCATGCCTTCCATGCAGATGTCTCATGGTTGTCCCCACTGGAGCAGAGAACTGGTGAGGTCCCAGGGTACCATTTCTCCCTTTCTGTGCCCATGAACCAACATAAAACACACAAACACACACCTCTCTCCACTGTTGTTTCTTACCTGTACCTCTTTCATCAAAATAGTATATGCGAAAATGTGGCACCTTTTTTTTTTTTAAAGATTTATTTATTTATGCATACAAGAGTTGGGGTACAGGCCAGAGGTGTGGGAGGTGAGAGGATTCACCAGAGACAGAGTGGGGAGCAGAACAGGCAGATGGACTGAAACACACTGCTGAGGGGAGCAGTGGGTGAGGCAGGAGAGGTCTGCTACACCATGTGGAGCCCCTCCCTGGCCGGCAGCAGGGATCGAACTTGTGCTGCAGTGACTGTGGTCTGCTTCATAGTCCGTTGCTTAACCCACTGCACCACCAGGGAGTCCCCCAATGTGGCACCTTATATAACCTCTTTTTCTGCTGACCTTTTTGCTTCCGGTCACTGTAGTCTTTGTGCATGTGGTTCCCTGGTCATTTTTCATGTTTGTGTTAACCATGGTGTTTCTGTCCACAGAAACCATCAGTGAGGTTTTTGTTGAATGGTCAAATGCTATCGTCTGTTCTATCTTTAGATTGGTTCTGTTCCGCTAGCTACACACTTCACCCTTGTTGCTCTCCTTTCATTCTGCTGTAGCCCCTTTATCCTAGTCACACCTTCCTTTCTCTTTTCCAGTTCTAGGTCTTGTTCAAGGTTCTCTGGATCCTTGCATCAACTTCATTTTTATTCATTATGCCACTCTCTTTTATCCTCTTAAAGCAGGCTTTTTCAAACCTGACTGATTATTATAAACACTTGGGCCTCATCCCCAGAGATTGTTGTAGTTGGTATGAGTTGTCAGAAACCCCAAAGACAGTCCTAATGGGAGACTAGGACTGAGGACCATTGCCTTAGATTAAAACATGACTCACCTCATAACTTGCTGCTCATAGTGTCCTACACCTACCAGCATTCTTACTGACTAGACTGCCCAAACCCCAAACCAGACTTGCTGTACTAGATTTGCTGGACCAGAATCCGCATTTCAACAAGGTTCTGGGTAATCTGTGTCCCTATTCAAGTGTGAGAAGCCCTGCTTGGAAACCTTCATTGAGTGTCTTCATCTGTTTTCCAATCTGTTACCACAACTTCAGCCTTTCCTTTTACAAGTCTGTGCCTGTGCTGGCTATTAAACCTACTGGCCTGTCTCAGCTTTTAGATTTTAAAGTTGAGAGTTTAAATTGTAAGGTTTAGTTTTTTGGTTGTTTTTTTTTTTTTAATTTTTAAAAAAGATTTATTTATGCATATAAGAACTGGGGCACAGGCTAGAAGTGTGGGGGGTGAGAGGATTCACCAGAGATAAAGTGGGGCACAGAAGAGGCAGAATGAATAAAGTACACTGCTGAGGGGAGCAGCGGGCAAGACAGGAGAGGTCTGCCATGCCATGTGGGTCTCCTCCCTGGCTGGGGGCAGGGCTCAAACTTGTGCTGCAGTGGCTGCGGTTTGCCCCACGGTGTGTTGCTTAACCTGTTGTGCTGCCGGGGAGGCTCTTAGGGCACATTTTAAATTCATGTTGCCAAGATTATTGAATTGCCGCTACTTGTAAAACCTGTGTCCAGGCAGGTGCACTTGGGGTGCTTGTCATGTCACTCTGCTCCCCTTGACTGCCTTCTCTTACCCTTCATGATCTGCTTCCCCAGGTCTTGACTTTGACTGTTTTTTCCTTTCTGACTCTCAGTAAAGAGAGTTATTGCATATCGGAGGCTTCGGCAAGAACAGTCACTTCCCCTTGGTTCTGACTTCCCGTTAGAGCAAGACCATTTTTCAGGACAGGCCTGCATGTGATAGTCTAGTGTGAGGAGATTGGCGGAGGCTGCTTGGCAGCTCAACTCGCCCCTGAGAACGGGAAGCTTTTTTCCTGGAGGACAGGATATAGTTTGTTTAGGTCAGACTTCTTTTTTTTCCTTACAGGAGGTAAAAGAGAAGCAAGTAGAAACTTTGACCCAAATTGTTTATAAATCCCTAGGTCCTATCCCCCTCTTAGTAGTGTTCTGTGTGTTTATAATCATATGTTTGCCCACTTCCAAGCTTCAGTTTTCAGCTTTTTTGGTGCAAAGTTCCCCCTTCGTAGCTTTTCTTGCTATGACTTACCTGGTTCATCTGGGTCAGTGCAAAAAAGGGGGCGGCCCATGACCGTGGCAAGCTACTTATGATAATCTTTCCCAGATGAATACATTCCTGAGGTGGTTTGCATGTAAACCCTGGTAATACAAAACAACTGTGATCTTCTTACCTTAATTTTCAGGGTGTGATTAGGACTGGGGAAGAAGCAGCATATTGATTTTTTTTAAAAAACACGTATTTATCAATCAGAATTTCGTTGGGTAGGGAGTTGACTCATTCTCTGTCTGACCATTATTCAATAGGTGACCTTGCTACTGAAATAATTTCCTGCTATTCTTTCTAGACTCTGGAGAATTTTATGAGGGGGTATTTACAGCTCTCTTCTGTTAGGTAGGTTATTACAGGAATGCCTGTTATCCTCAGTATTTTGGTCAGCACCCATTAAATTGGGGCACCATCAGTGCCTATCTATCACCAAAACTGTAAAACTACAGTCAGCAAATAGTGATTTGCCAAGACAGATTGAGGAGTGAGACTTGGGGGAAAGCTATGTATGTAGCTCACATATTAGAAGCATGAAGATAATCGAGAATATGGGGAGTCCTAGAAAAAGGAAAGGGACCTTTCTTGGCCTCTTTGCTTAAAGACAGCTCAGCCCTTTTTTCCTTTGTTTGCAGACCAGTTCCTCACCCCACTCAGGGGTGTCCAGGCAGGTGCGGATCAAAGCTTCCCAGTCTGCAGGAGACCTAAACACCATCTACCAGCCCTCTGAGCCCAGAAGCAGGCACCTCTCTGTCAGTGAGTATTTCAGCCCTTTTGTTCTCTCATCTAATTAATTTGCCCATTTTTTAAAAAAATCAAATATTAATTAAAAAACAATCATCAGGGGCCTCCCTGGTGGCACAAGGGTTTTAAGCACTATGAAGCTATCAGCAGCCACCACAGCACAAGTTTGATCCCCAGCCAGGGAGCTGACCCACATGGCACAGCAGACCTCACCTGTCTCTCCCCCTCATCAGTGTATTTCAGTCGATCCACCTGTTCTGCTTCCCTCTCTGTCTCTGGTGAATCTTCTTACCTCAGCCCACCCCCAACCTCTGGCCTACACCTTAGCTCTTGTCTGTATAAATAAGTAAATCTTTAAAAACAAACAAACAGAATCATCAAGTGTGTTGATTGGTACTCTCTACAGAAGAGACAGAGAAATGATTGGGATGGTGTCCTGACCAGATGAGGTGGTGTAATATAATGATGTGATGGCATAATCAAATTCCTTTAAATGTCCCTGAAAAATGATCTCAAATATCTGCTTGAAGACATTTAGCCACAATCTACCCTCATTTTTAAACCATTCTTTCCCAAAAAGATCTGGACTGGTAGAGTTAGAACTCAGGTCCAAGTTTGAGTTTTGACCTCAAACCTCTTGTTTATGATTCCTGAGGAGTCCTTATGCTTTGAGAAAGACACTAACCAATGAAGCTCTTGGAGAGTCAAACTAAGTTGCCTGGAAAGGACGGGACACAGTTGACATAGTGTATATGACTGGCTAACCTAGAAATAAAGCTGGTTAGCTATTGCCATTCCTCTCCAGGAGAGGAATCTAAATCAGATCTGTACATTACACCAGATAATCCTGCATTGTTCTGAATCCCATTTCCTAGAGTCTGAGGAGAAAGCCCATTTCCTGAACTGTGAAATTTGTATTGGGGGAAAATCTGGCCTCAATACATTTGTATTGAACTTACTGCCCTAATGTCATTGAGACTCTGGTGCCACTATGTGTAAGGCCTGTGTCCAGGCAGGTGTCCTTGGGGTACTCATCATGTCTCTGCTCTCTCTAACTGCAGAGCTGGAGCCTTCCCTTGCCCTTACCAACCTGCTTTCCCAGTATATGACTTTGACTTTTTTTTCCTTTCTGACTAAGCAGAGAGAGCTATTGCACATAGATGTAGAAATGCACCAAATTGAACTTGTCTCCCAAGATCTTGAAATGAGCTTTGCAAAGTGTGAGCATCAGTCCTGCCACTAAACTTCTTGGTAGCAGGAAGAATGTTACTTCAATGACACTGACTTTGCCTCACCTAGTAAGTGCTGAAACCCAAGGAAGCCCTGATAGTACAGCTGAAAATCCTATATGAGTTTACTATTTTCGGACATTGTGGATAATAGGTAGCTATGCTTTCAGTAGCTGGTTGAAAAGAAAGCTAGCACCACACAAGGAGACCCTACCCAGAACATCTCTGACCCTGAAATCCAGGTGCCCTGGAGGCTGGGAAGTTCTGCTTAACCACTGTTCCAGACACTTAAAGAGTCTGAGGAGCCGGGAGAGCAGCATTATTCATTTGTATAGTAAGCAGTGAGTATTGACATGATACAACGATTGGACCTCCTACTTGTTATTAGCAAGAGTTTATGTTCCATGTGTGGAGGCAAAAGCTAAATGCTGGGTCATTGTCGAAGGGAGCCATTTATGGAATTTCCTTGGCTGAGAACAGTGAAGAATACGATTTCTATAAAGTTGTTCCTGTTTATTGAGAGAATGGGCAGCACAGCCCTGCAGTACACATAGCTCCTGGGTTCCTTCATTCAGCAAGCATCTGAGCCAGCCACTGGGCTAGACACATACGACAGCGGAAGCATGTGGAAGGGCGAGAAGGGGAGCACAGTAGAGACAATAACAAACTGCCTAGGACTTTGGAGGTCTTTCACAGAAGAGGTAACATCCAAGTTAACATACAAAGGAAGAGTCACTGGGCACAGAGTAGAGACACATATTCCCGGCCTGGGAAAGAGCACCTCCTGGCCATGATCACAAAAGAAGAGGGTGGGTTTCAAGAACCTCCCAGTGGTTTAGCGTTTATGTGGGATGTGGTGACTGTGGTGAGAGACATGAGCCAATTTACCCCGTTTCTATAAAACAAAGAAATGGCAGAGGTGATTTCTTACTGGAATGACCTGGGAAGTACATTCTGGAGAAATGTTTGAGCTGAATCTTCAGAGATTATGGAGCATTTCCAGAGACAAGGATGAGGGGAGAGGACTTTAGACTATTTTGCTTGTCGAGATCTCACTTGCCATTTAGGTTACCTCATGTATCTGGAGGGGAGATAGGGAGGTGGCTGAAAAAGGGTGCATGGGTGACTTTCTGAGGAACCTTGACTGTATATGGGCTTGTTCAAATCCTCTCCCCTTGTGCCCATCTCCATTATAATACTTACCCAGTACATTGTTACCTTATTTCTCTCCCTATCAAACTGCATTTTCATTCATTCAACAAGTTAATTACTAAAGAACCTACTTCGTGCCAGAAACATGAGAAGCAGAAAGGTACAGCTCCTATCCCTATGGCCATCATGACCAGTGGGAGACAAACATTTACTTGTCATGATGCAATTAATGTGTAATGGTAGGCTGTGACCAAAAGGTGAGTGGTACTATGAGCAGATGGATGTGACCTGACTTCAGGACCAGGGAAACCTTAGGCTGTGGTAAACTCCATAGCATGAATTAGAGTTCCAGGGAAAACGTCCATGCAAGAAGCTGCAGGTGCAGAGACCTAATGGCAGAGGGAGTATTAGAAACAGGGATAACCTGTTCCTCTCCCCTCCAAAAAAACCACCAACAACAGACATAAGTCCTGACGGCTATGGAGGGGAGAAAAGGACAGACTAAAGTTGGGGAGGGAGGCAGAGGCAGAACTTGTCTTCTGTGATGAAGATCTTGATTCTTATGTATCTTGATTCTTTTTTAGGGTTTTTAAGTGAAGAGGAATGGGTGGCACGGCATTTGTAATTACAAAAAGGGCTACAGTGTGGATAACAGATTGGAGGGGTCAAAGAGTAGTATCAGGGACCCACATTAGGCTAATGCAGTGGTCCTGGTGAAAGAAGACAGAAGTCTAGGTTAATAGCGGCCATGGAAAGAGGAAGGAACTGGTGAATCAGATATTTAGAAGAACACACATGGTGGTGGTTTTCAGAGTGTGGTATGGGAACTGGGGTCACCGTGAAAGCCTCTCAAGAGGCCTGTGAAGATAGAACTACACTTATAATAATACTAAGGTGTGATTTACCTTTTCATTTATTTTCTCACAAATATAAAGTGGCGTTTTTCAGAGATTATGTGCCTGAGGTACTGTCATTTCTTTCAAGGCAAATGGAATATGTGCTTGTGTATTATTTTGTTTTAGTAATTTCTGAGCCTTAAATTCCTAATACAATGAGTTTCACTCGATATTATCCAGATAACTAAAAGCTCTTTGGTGTCCTTGATTTTTCAAGTGTAAAGGGATTCTAAGGTCAAAAGGTTTAAGAACAGCTATGGTGTATTGGATTGGATTTACAGGTATTGAGAGCAGGAGATAAGTTACTGACTTATTTGCTGAGACATGGTGCTGGCTTTCATCAGGACAGAAACACTAGAAGAAAGCTTGATTTCTGGTGCTGAGAAGGAGCATGTGTAATATTTTAGGTTGAATTGGAGATACCAAATGGGCATTTAGACATACAGATCTTTAGCTCAAAAGGAAGAAAATTTGGTCTAGAGAAAAAACTTAAAATTGACATGTTAAAACCATGAGCTCAGTTGAGAGTTCACCTAAGCAGAGCTTATCGAGAACAGGGCTAGGACTTGGCCTTTGAACCCAGGTACTTAGTGGTCCGTTAAAGGAGGATGAACCGCAAAGGACACAGGAAAGGAGTGACCAGAAAAAGAGGAGGGAAATTAGGAGAGGGTTGGGAAGAAGCCTTACATGGTACCAGGCACGTTGGAAAGGACAGATCAAGGATAAGAGACATAGGTCTGGCAATTTTGATACAGTGTAAGGCCTCTCAAAGACAGAAGGAAACAGGAAGGGAGAGGGGTTGAGATTAAAACCAGAGGAACTAGGAGAAGCCCTAGCAGTAGAAATGGGATCAGCAAAGTCTCTGGTTTGTGAGCCTTGATGATTTAATCCCCACCAGAATTGCCCTTCTCCTCACCAGCATTAATGAGCCTGCAACCTGCGGGTCATGCAGTGACCACAGCAACATTTTCAGGACAGAGAAGTATAGGTAGGCCAGTCCAGCTTTAGACAGCTCTAGAGAGCTACAGATCTGAGCATGTTTATGAAGAGAGGTGCAAGACAATTGAAAGGGATATTGAAAGTGGTGAGAGGGGACTGTGAGGGAGCTGTCTTCTGCAGAAGTTAAATCTGGAGTCCAGGTAGAGGAAGGTGCCCTCTTCCTCTGAGAAGAGAGTAGACGCAGTCAGGCCTAGGGAGAAAAGGAAAAATGAAAATGATCTGAAAGGATAAGATGATATCCAGGCAGGAATGAGTTAGAGAACTGTGGGTAGTGTGAACCTCCAGTCCTGCAACAGATCCAAAGGGGAGAGCCAAGACTGCAGAGATAGTGGAAACACATACACACACACACACACACACACACAAATGGTCAGCTTCTTTCACCTCCACAGGTCTCCTCTAGAAGTTTTTCTGTGACACTAAATGAAGCAGAAACTATCCACTTAGTGTTGGTAGTAACTTCAAAATAAATGGGAAATTGGAAAGTTGAAGCACATAGGATGTTTTTAGGGTCTTATGGGATGAAAATATTGAGTAGCTCTGTTCTGCACACCCTGGTCCAATGCGAACATACTGAAAAATACCGATTAAGATTTTCCATTGTGGAAGAAAGAAGATTTTATTCTGCCCCCATCTCATTTGCCCTCAGTAAGAGAGAAAAAGGTTTAGAGAAAATAGTTGATGGCCAAAAAAAGCTATCTCTTTGTACTTGCAATGACCTGCACATTAACATTGACCCAGAGCCCTCATGCTCCCTATAGAGGCAGCTTCCTGACGGCACCAGCTTCCTGACAGTAGTCTTCTATGAGAAGGGCTGGAATCTGAGGGCCTATCTTTCTGCTTTGAGTCAGCATGCAGAGCAGAAGGATCAGCCCCATCCTAGGATGAGAGTTTATTTCCAGTGGTCGCTTGGGTTAAGGAGGCTGGCAAAGAGCTAGCCTGCTCTGGGAGAATATGGACAGCTGGTTGTTCAAACACCTGACTTTCTCCTTATGTGCACAAGGCCTTTGTGGGGCGGTGTGGGCCGCTCTTAACACAGGACTACTACTCTGCTCTTTTGCTTCAGTTCATGTGGAGATGGGATCCCTTGATGCAAATGACCTGGTGAGACTAGAACAAGTCCAGACTGGAATGTCAGGAATGACTGCCAGACTGGTAGTCCCAGAGACTCTGCCATCCCTACTTATGCCCACCTCCTGAGACCTGAGTGTGTCTTGCCTAGCACTGTGGTTTGTGTGTCAGGCTCACTACTATCCCCGTTGGTAAATATATGAGCATCTCAACAACAGTTCAGTATCCCGTCCTGTGAGCCCCCTGACTCACTTGTTCTTGACCGCTATTGTGTGTGGCATTGGCCCCCAATTTCTGAAATGAAGATAAAAACAAAACTGAAAATGCTCTGGAGCTGTTCTGCCAACTCCTGGTTTTTCCATTCGCTTCCTCTGATAGCCATTGGTTTGGGAGACTTCCCTTTCCTGCCCCAAGCTGTGGGCCTGTGCACAATAGCCTCTGGCTCATTGCCCATCAGATAATAGGGCTGGCTCTCGGCAGGCAGCAATGTGTATTGGAAAAAGTGAAAGTCTCTGGCTGGAAATAAAAGCTCAGAAAACCTTTGCTATTCTCTCCCTACTCACCTCCCCCAGCTCTCTTGGGTCTGTGATCCTGGCCTCATGTGAGCTAGGCCCATCCCACCTGCAAAAGCAAGGGAGAGTACAGTGGCAACTGATGAATGAAATAATAGGTATCAGAGAGGCCATGGATATTTTATCCTAGAGAGATCTTGCCCTAGATACTCTATGTAACAGATTGAGAGCAGTTTATCTTCTTTGGGGATAATATGTACCGATGAATGGGATTTCAACAATAAGAGGAGTTTTTCATTCTCTAATCTGTCACAAGAAACACTTTTTTGTTTGTTTTAGGGAAAATGTATAATACCTTTCACTCAGGATATTTTGCAGATAGCTTGATAGCGCTGAGACTTAACCACTTGTGCCACCAGGGAGGCTCAACCATCTACTGTTTAGATTGTTCTTGAGGCGCATATGGCCTGTCCAGCTCAGGGAGAAGTCTTGACTTCTGCCACTTTATTGAGCAGCATGCCCTTTGGGAAATAATTAAGTCTCAAAATTGCCTTGGTTCAGCCGAACTGAAGAGTCACAAGGCCAGTTTTGTAGCAACAGCCCCACCATTCAGTCACTCTGTGACTTTGGGTCTCACCTTTCCCTTTATACGATGTGGATGATGTGCCTCAACCATCAGGTGTTGTGAAGATATACAAGCAGTAATAGAATACTGAAAAGAAAGGGGAAAAAAATGTGCCATGGCTGACTTCATTGCTCTGTTACTTCATGGCACAGCATCCCTAAGTTTACCCAGAAAGCAGTATCAGTTTTTGCCAGGGCTTAGAGAACTTGGACAAACACTCTTTCCTTCATAGGCTGTTTGAGATCATTTGAAAGGCATAGCTCGAGTACCTCTTTATCTCAGAAGTGGTAGCCTCTACTCTGTGAGTGAGGTATATGGACATAAAATTCAGCAAAATTCTATGCCTCTTTTCAGAGCAGTTTTGATTCTGGCCTCTGCTCTGGGGTCTGGTAGGAAAGCCAATTTACCGAGAGCCCCATGTTAGCCTTCTTGCCTCAGATATTTAATTGTCAGTGGTCCCAGAGGCTGGATTGATGTCTCTAACAAGAAATTGAAAGTGTTCTTGGGGCACATTCATTAAAGTGTCTTCCGTACAACCAAATGAGTCATATATCTAAACAACTAACTTCATGTGGAACAAGGAAGATGTCCATTTCTTAAAAAGACAAGGTTCTCTAGATACTATCTTTTAAAGAGCAACCCTCCCACATCATTCTGTGACTTTAAGTATTTTTCATTCTTAGGGTTCCTAGATTATGGGAGTAGCCACCTTGCTCATCAAAGTGTCATTCCACCTTAGCACTTTGTTAGACCTGCCCTCTGTTCCAGGATGTTCAAAGAGCAGAGACTGGCCTCTGCAGTAGATACCTGGTCCCTGGTATACAGCTTCACTTCCAGAATACAGAGCACAAGCTGAGCGCTCCCAGGCTACACCGCTGTTGAACAGCTGCATGAGCTGTTGAACAACAGCAAAGAAATACAGATGCCTATAGGTATATGTAATTACACAAAGAGAAACATGCTGCAACTGTGTGTATATCCTAAATTTTCCTTCTGAAACTGGTTGAGACTAGGTTTTGTCATGAAAGGCAAGGAGTTGGTAGTTGGCAATCAGGTTCTTCCCCAGATTCCCAGCCACTGAACTTGTTCTTTCTTCCTTAGCCATTCCCACAGAACATCTTGCGTATAGTTCCATTTTAGGGCTAAACCCTGAAACAGACTGGAAAAAACAACCAGCAAGGAAAGCAGCCTGCTTTGTTGTGAGATGGCCCTTCTGCTGTTCCCGTTTCCGGGAATTAGTGGTGGTGGTGGAGGGTGTATGTTAGATAAGGGAGTGGAGGGCACTCATCATGAGGTCTCTGGTTTTCTGCGTAGTGGGGTAAATTTCTTCTCTCCAGAACAGGAAAAGGGTTCAGGGTAAGAGCCCAGTATTTAAGTTTTGAAACTACCAAAAGTATTTGTGTGCAGGTATCATTAAAGCTTTGTTAAACCTTCTGGAAATTTGTCCATTGAGCATAGAAAAAGGAAAAGATGCACCTTTGTTTCCTTCTCTGATCATGGAAAGTAATAGAATCAGAAAAAGCTCTAAGCTAAAAGAGAGACCTTTTTCTTAGACTCACAATACCTTATGATAGAAAATCATCCCTAGTGACTTAGAAAATATCTCTGCACATTTTATGTCATTTAGGAATGTTAGGGTGGTAACTGTTCCATCTTAAAAACTGATACAGTGAAAGTGTATGCAAATTGATTTTATATTCTTTTGCTTGTAAAACAGTGATAATTCCTGCCTATGTTATATTTCTTTTGAGAAACTCTGAGTTTTGTGTTTCCTTTTCTGTTAAATAACCTCAGGATTACTGAAAAGATTAAGTAACAAGTGTAAAACAAACTTACAGAATGCATGTCACTTAGTAGGACTCAAAATATTTGCCAAGCCTCTATTGCAATGTTGAAAATCAAATGTAATCACTGTAAATGTCCAACAAAAAGTAAAGCATTATGTAAGTGCAAGGTAATAATACTCGTAGCAAAAGGGTTGGGAGTGGATGGGGTGGAGCAATTATAGTCTTGTTTTTGGCCAGACCCATGGGAGGGCCTTGTTACTTGTTACAGATAGAGAACAGATATAAAGACGGCACTGACTGAGGAATGGGGCAGCAAAGAGAGATGGAGAAAGATGCTCCGGTGTATGACAATGCCTTTTCCCTAGAAAAGTCTTTACATGCTGCTTACCCAAAGTTCAAGGGAACTAGTGTGATGAATGAATGATTTTCCTAGTACTTCCTAGGCTGGGAGAAGAGGTGAGAAATGGAATTCTAGAGGTAGAATTTGAGAGGAGTGACATTATTTTTTTTTTTTAAAGATTTATTTATTTATGCATACAAGCACTGGGGTACAGGCCAGAGGTGTGGGGGGGTGAGAGGACTCACCACAGAGAGCTGGGAGCAGAACAGGCAGATCAACGGAAGTACACTGCTGAGGGGAGCAGCGGGCACAGCAGGAGAGGTCTGCTGCACCACGTGGGTCCCCTCCCTGGCCGGCAGCAGGGATCGAACTCGTGCTGCAGTGGCTGCGGTCTGGAGAGGAGTGACATTATTAAGGAATAATTACATCCAAGGATAAAAAAAAATGCTTATCTGCTTACTAGTCTAAATTGGTGTAATAGGATTTGTTCTGGGTCAGATTTTGTGCCAAGGTTCTAGTGCCTGCTCCATCTCTGCGTCTCCTATTAAAAAGGGATTTTATTGGGCCTCCCTGGTGGTGCAGTGGGTCAAGCAACGCACTATGAAGCAAACTGCAGCCACTGCAGCATGAGTTCGATCCCTGCTACTGGCCAGGGAGGGAACCCGGCAGACCTCTCCTGCCTCACCCGCTGCTCCGCTTAGCAGTGTATTTCGGTTAATCTGCCTGTTCTGCTCCCCACTTTGTCTGGTGAATCAACTCACCACCCTGGACTCTGGTCTGTACCCCAGCTCTTGTATGCATAAATAAATAAATATTTTAAAAAGGGGGGGGGGGATTTTATTGACCTAGAGAAGTTAGAATGTGCCAGATTTTGGTGTCCAGGGCCACCTTCCTGACTGCCTGGCCTGTCTTGAAGCTGGCCCCATGTCTGGATGTCCGAGGCCCTGTGGTCAAAAGTCTTGTTTCTATTCTCTAGGCTCCCAAAACCCTGGTCGAAGCTCACCTCCCCCTGGCTATGTACCTGAGCGGCAGCAGCGAATTGCCAGGCAAGGATCCTACACCAGCATCAACAGTGAGGGGGAGTTCATCCCAGAGACCAACGAGCAGTGTGTAAGTATGGGAGGCTGGACTATACCTTGGGGTATGTTAGACCAAGAATATAAAGGGGGGTTCTTAGTGGGCATGGTGCAAAGTAGGAAGACTTGAACTCCACCTAGTAGCTCTTTTGGAAACCAATCCTATCCAGATATGGATTATTCCTTTCTAGGGGTCAAAGATCAATTCCTCCCAGAAAGACACTGTCAAACTCCCCAGCCTCAGTAGTGCTGGAATGAGGGTTTGACAAATTTCTTCTCTTTTGTGATCCTCTCATTGGTTTGCCTGCAGAGCACTAGTCTGCTGTTTATCTCCTTCCTTGCACCTACCTGACATTTCAGTAGAGTTTTAACATATGACTAATCCTAAACTGACAAATTTTGGTTTTTATTGGCAATATTTTAGTTTCGCTATTTCTTAGTGAAAGGTGGGAAGTAATCCATATCCAGATTACTCTGTGGGGTTCGTTATTTTGGGTTAACTTTTATGATGATGGATAGCTAGCTATATTAGTTATCTATTGCTACATAACAAGTTATCAAATATTTAGCAGCTTAAAATAACACACATTTGTTATTTTACAGTTTTCCTGGGTCCAGAATCAGGCATGACTTACCTTGTCCTCCACACAGGATCACATGAGGTTCCCCTCAGAGCCGAGCTGTATTCCTTTCCCTTCTAAGCTCACATCATTGTTAGCAGAATTTAGTTCCTTATGACTGTAGGATTATGGTCCCTGTTTTCTTGCTGGCTATCATCTAGGGGCCACTCTGAGCTCCTAGAAGCCCCCTGTAGTTCCTTTCCAGGTGGCCATCTAACAATACAGCAATTTCTTCAAAACCAGCAGGGGAATCTTGCTCTGGTCTGCAAAGGTAGAGTCTTAAGTATCGTAGCATGATCATGGCAGTGAATAACTCATCCTTTGCTATTGCCCACTGACGAGAAGCAAGGTCCTACGCATGGTCAAAGGGAGACTGTGACCCATTGAGGGAGGGTCACTGACCAATAAAATGTGTCCACCCTTAATCATGGCTTACCAATTTAATTGACTAGCTTTTTAACTAGTGGCTCACTTGTGAAGATGGCTTTTTGGCTTAGTGAACCCAGCTAGAGTAGGACCTCTGTCTTCATTCTAAAAACATTTCAGCAAGCTTGCTTTGATTGCAGATATTTGCTCTTACAAGTTTTGGGAATTTGGGAAGAGGAAATTTCTTAAGGATGAAGTGTCCATTAAAAGAACCAGAATCATCTCATGAAGGACTTTACCAAAAAACCAATTCTTATAATTTCTTTCCCTTATAAGTTTAATTTCCTCAGTTGCTAATTTCTGAGCGTATTGTTCAAACTGTATAGGCTAGGAGAAGCCCTTTACACTACTGCTGCTTTCTGTACTCTGCTGCCTTGCAAATAAATTTGTATTTGGAATAGTGACCTGTAGTGCTTTTAGCTGCAGATTCCTTTATTGCACATTTGTACTGACAGACCTTTCCATTTTGTCTAACCAGAGCATCTCTGGACATGAGCAACCAGGGGGCAACTTTAGTTAAAACCTCAGAGATTGCAAATGACTTTGATTGCCTTTGGTCTCTACTACTCCCCAGGGTTCTATACCTTGATGTTTTAACTTTCTGCTTTACATATCTCACTCCAGAAGTCAGGATTATTTGATACCTAGTGAAGACACATTTTTTTAGAAAGAGGCTAAGGAAGGTCGCCACTGGGAATACCGACTAAATCCCTGCTTTGGGGGTCCCACAGTTGCTGTCCATTCATTATCTTGAATTAGCTGGTTATTCAAGATAAAAATCTACTTAACAGAGACCAAAATAGCATGGTGTATAGTGAAAGAATATCCAAAGAGGACTTTCTTGAAGGATGAAGCTATAAATTTATATTTAAGTCTGCATAATTTTTTAAAGATTTATTTATTTATGCATACAAGCACTTCGGGTATAGGCCAGAGGTGCGGGGGTGAGAGAATCCACCAGACAGAGTGGGGAGCAGAACAGGCAGATCAACCGAGACACACTGCTGAGGGGAGCAGCGGGCGAGGCAGGAGAGGTCTGCTATGCCATGTGGGTCTCCTCCCCAGTGGCGGCAGGGATCGAACTTGTGCTGCAGTGGCTGCGGCCTGCCTCATAGTACGTTGCTTAACCCACTGCGCCACCAGGGAGAGCCCTGCATAATTTTTTATAGTTTAAAAAAAGCATGCTTCAGGGCCTCCCTGGTGGCACAGAGATTATCAGTACTATCAAGTTATCACCAGCCACTGAAGCACAAGTTCAATCTCAGGCCAGGGAACTGAGCCACGTGGCACAGCAAACTTCTCTTGTTCCACCCACTGCTTCCCACAGCAGTGTATTTCAGTGGAGCCACCTGTTCTGCGCCCCACTCTGTCTCTGGTGACACTCCCCACCATACCTCTGGCTTACATCCTAGTTCTTGGATGCATAAATAAATAAAATAAATCTTCTTTAAAAAAGCATGCTTCATGTTAATCTTCTGGTTTAATTTTTATAGTACAATGTAACTTCCTTCATGTCTCCTCTGATTATGCACCTGTCATAAAGAGAGTCCTTTTAGTAAAAACTTTCATAGAAGTCAGTGGGTTTTCCAGAGGCCTTTCTCTTTGGTATTCTTCCTCTTTCATCACATTTATCATGTTGTATACTTGTCCATTCTCTCTTCTGTTAACAGAGCTAACCTTGCCAAATGTGCACTTGGGAGCTATTCTTTCCCATATTGATTTGATCCACTTTGAAGTATCTATATCCTTAGCAATATTTGCATTTTTATTTTATAATTAATTTGCCTTGATTGGTAGGTTTAGAAAAATCACACGACCTAAAACATTTGAAATTATTGGTCAGATGGAACCTGGTATTAAATGAGACGAGAACATTTAAGTTGGGAACTAATTTTATGGAAATTGCTAGTGGATTTTCATAATTTAGATACTTTCCTCTCCTATGTAATAATTAACTTTATCTCAGATAATGAATACTCTGGGCTAAAGACCCCACCACAGGGAAAATGAAGGCAAGATTAATTGGAGAAAAAGTTATTTTGAAAGCTTTTTTAGCTGTATTTGTCTGAGCCAGAAGAACATTTAAATTGATACAGATACTTATTACCTCTGTCTAAGAATCAGAAGTAGAGAATTATTTGTCTGTAACAACTGCTTGCTACGTAGTTTTTTAACTTGAAGCAATTCTCTTAAGCTGTCTAGACCCGTAGCGGCTCATCTGTGAACCAAGGGCACACTTGTTTTTGTGCATTATAAATTATAAACAGAAGCATCACAGCCCCACCCAGACACAATGGAGGGTAGTACCATCTCTAGCTCTAGGCTCCAATGTTCACTAGCCAAGAAAATGCCAACAAAGGAGGCAGCATCTCTGCTTTGCTGTCCTGGCAGAGTTCCTTGGGATGCCAGCCAAGCATTTTCCTCCCTCCTAGAAACTTGCCTTTCAAACTACAGGGGAGAAAGGGTGTCTTTCTAGCCACTCTTCACACTGCATGGGCGGAGCACTTTCATATTTTGACAGGGTGGGTTATTTGCTAGCCTTGACTGGGCTGTAAATCCCCTTGTCACCTGGCTGGGGCTGAGTGTTACTGTATAACTTGCCTTGCAGATGCTGGATCCTCTGAGCAGTGCTGAGAATTCCTTGTCAGGAAGCTGCCAATCCTTGGACAGGTCAGCAGACAGGTATGGGACGGTGGCTGGTTTGGGGGTTAATGCATAGGCATTCGGGAAGCTGATAGACTAAGACAATAAAGTTAACTAGTTACTGTGTCTCCACTCTAGACACTGGTCTGTGGGCCCAGGGTTAAAACAATATGCTTCTGGGAAAGAAACCTGAATGGGATTCCCAGCCATCTCCTTAATTTTCCAAACAGCATAAGAATGTCGTATTTGTTATTTGTTAATTAAGTAAATGTAATAATAGAACCCACAATAGCAGCTCACTTATTAAATGCTTGCTGTATTGTTCCAAGTGCTTTACATGTTTTCACTCTGCATGTGATGTATCCTGCTCTTAAACTCTTGGTTGGCCTCATTGCTGTGATCTCAGACTAAGAAGCAGGGGACCGTCAGTGTTTTGGGGAAAAACCTGTGAATTTGCTTTCTTTTTTTTTGGTTCCCTACCAGTGTTCCCTGTGGAATGAAAACTGAGATGTAAAAACCAAAAAGCCAAATATCCAGATTGCTTCCCACATTGCCTGCTTGGCGTGGATTCTTATTCTAACACTTGGAGAGGGAACAAGCGTTGTCCTTATGCAGAACCAACAGTTCTGCAGAACTGGTTCTCCCATCACAGGCCATGATAGGAATTGGCCCTGGCACCCACCCAGCCAGTCTTTCACCTTGACCTAGTTATGCCTGAGACCACATTTAGTCATAGCTTAAGGCTGTGGTCAGAGGCTATGGAGCCAGGTTTGTGCCTTGTCTTTCCTAACAGGTCTGCACACCACTGAGGGCTGTCTTTCGTCTAGATGTTACTTGTTGGTGTCCAATTCCTAGCCTTGTCTTTGGCTTGCTCTCCATCCACCAGGAGAGTGAGAGGGCCTAGGTGGAAGTGGCAGGAACCCTAACCTGGGGCTCTTTCAGGACAGGGACTCACTGGCTTTGGGACTGTCTCTTAGTTGTTGTGATAGTCGGCTTAGAGGAGTTGAGAATTTTTGACCTCTCAAAAGGCACTCAGGTGTAACGGAACAGACCAGTCAAGCTAATGCCAGGAAAAATAGCTAAATTTAGGGCCTCCCTGGTGGCACAGTGGGTTAAGCAACACACTATGAAGCAAACCGCAAAAATGCAGCACGAGTTTGATCCCTGCTGCCGGCCAGGGTGGGGACCCACATGGTGCAGCAGACCTCTCCTGCTGTGCCCGCTGCTCCCCTCAGCAGTGTACTTCCGTTGATCTGCCTGTTCTGCTCCCAGCTCTCTGTGGTGAATCCTCTCACCCCCCCCCCCGCCACACCTCTGGCCTGTACCCCAGTGCTTGTATGCATAAATAAATAAATCTTAAAAAAAAAAAAAAAGAAAAATAGCTAAATTTATTTACTGAGTCTTAGGTTTTTCTTCTGATCTTCTGATGCTTTGTTTTTCTCCCCTTGGAGATGAGACCCAGTGACCTGGACTTGTACTTTGTGGCCTAATTTGAACTTAAGGCTTTCATCTTTCTTTCATGGGATCTGAAACTAGACGACCAGGATTCACATCTACCTCCATCAAATAATAGTTGTTTGTCTTCTAATAATCCCTAAACCTTCTGTTCCTCAGTCTCCTCATCTCTACAATAGGATGGTGGTGACTAGTCTAAAAGGAAGCTACTTGACTTAGTGGCAAGAACACAGGCTTTGGGGCCACAGGTGTGGATTTGCTGTCTGGTTCTATTGCTTATTAACTATATACCCTAGGACAAATCAAATAAGGATCTTAATACATAACCTGTTGGATGTCTCTGATGAATAGAAAGAAAGAGCTATTCAATAATTGGTACCTACTATTACAGTGCTTTATTTTTATTACCTCACAAGGTTGTAAAGATGAAATGAGGAAAGACTCACTTTGTGAAATAAGAGAATAGTAATCTGCAAACTGTAGTGTTGCTGATGTTTTTATTACTACCTTCAGCAAGGGCTTTTCTTGCAGCTCTTGAAAACTCTGTGACCAAGGGGGAGGAAAGGTGAAGAAGGGACAGTGCAGTGCAGCTAGGATGTACTGTGATAAGGCTGCCATAGTGTCAGGGTCTTATCAGGCTAGCAAAGACAAAGTATGAGATTGAGCTGAGAAAAAGGCTGTTTCTCTCAAATTCTGCTTCATACCTTGTAATGACATAGGAAGGAGTTAGACATGGGAGTCCATCTGGATCTCTTCTCTTGAAGGCAAGGAAGTTGCTGAAGTCTACTTTGTGATTTTGGTTTTTTTTTTTTTTTTAGCCCATCATTCAGGAAATCTCGAATGTCCCGAGCCCAGAGCTTCCCAGACAACAGACAGGAGTTCTCAGGTGAGTTCCCTAGGTTGCAGGGTGGTTGGAGGGCTGCAGGCTCTCTGCTTTAGACAAAACTGGGAATCTTGGACTATATTTTAAGTCTTCTCAGTCTGCTGCTCCGAGGTCTCAGGTGATTTACAAGTTTAGGTGGCTCACACATTGACCTACCCAGAAGCCAGTGATTTTCTCTATCTTACTTAGATCGGGAAACTCAGCTCTATGACAAAGGGGTCAAAGGTGGAACCTACCCCCGGCGCTACCATGTGTCTGTGCACCACAAGGACTACAACGATGGTGAGTGCACCTCCACCCTGCCCTCTGCTGGCTGCCTTAGAGGGACTCTGTTAGAGCTCTTCCAGAGAAAAGCCATTGCCAGTGGGTGGGCTCCTCCTCCCCACCCCCAACTTCCCGCACATACTCCAAACCATGTTTCCTTTATTCCCAAGGAACTGTGCTTCAGACTTTCTGCTAGAGACTGTGGGGAGGCGAAGGTGATATTTGTAGACTAAGATGCCACTGGGAGCTCTGTCCTTCTTCTGAGATCACAGAATGCTCCAGGGACTTGGACTCCAAAGTTGTCTTCTGCCTCAGGGCAGAGCTTCCTCGGAGTCTTGGGATGGGATGCCAAAGAAAACAGAGACTCCCTGTGAGTTGGCCTTGTGAGTGATGTGGGGCCTCAAGGCCAGAGCTGTGCTTTCCCTTTGGCCAAGATTCCCTAAAACATCTGTGCCTGCTTCCTAATGTCCTTATTCACGGGGTGTTTGGGACAGTGACCCTTCTGGCTTAAGTCAGATGAGAGGCAGATAGGATGGACCCAAGCTGGCATTGTGACCTGGTTTGCAATTTCAGCCCCTTGGCTAAGGATCTGACTTGTTCTACTCTGGCTCTAACACCACTTAGGCAGAAGAACATTTCCCCGAATACGACGTCATCAAGGCAACCTGTTCACCCTGGTGCCCTCCAGCCGCTCTCTGAGCACAAATGGCGAGAACATGGGTCTGGCAGTGCAATACTTGGACCCACGAGGGCGCCTGCGCAGTGCAGACAGCGAGAACACCCTCTCTGTGCAGGAGAGGAATGTGCCAACCAAGTGTGAGGAATGGGCCCTGGCCAGGGTGTTCTGGGGTTGCTTGGGCAAGCTACAGGATGGGAGGCCATTGGGTACAGGCAGTGTTCAACTTAGCAGTCCATGGCTCCAGCCCACCCTCACCTCAGTGGAAGAACCTGAGGGCGATGGGCAGCAGATCCCCCTGGACCTTATGCCTCCCTTTGCTGTTGTGTGACAAGCGGTTTTCCCTCTCTGGTCTTTAATTTTTCCACATTTAAACTGAGGCGCGGTTTCATTTGTCTCTATCATAGTAAGATATTGAGCTTTGGAAGCAAATTTTGATCAAAATCTTCTGCATTTTGATCAGGTCAGAAGAGTGTGATGTTAGCCAGTCTGCTGCTTCTCAGGGCTTAGATTTTAAAGTCTGATTGACTAGGGCATTAGTCCTGCTCCAGATGGAGGGTAGAGCGGCTGTGCTGAGAGATATGATGGTCCTGGTGCTAAAGAACTTGAGTTGAGGGCCCATCATAGAGCCTCTGGAAAATGAGGCGAGATTATTAATAAGTAATGTGCACGAATTAATGATCTTTCCTTCTGTGCTCCTGTAGCTCCTAGTGCCCCCATCAACTGGCGTCGTGGGAAGCTCTTAGGCCAGGGTGCCTTTGGCAGGGTCTATTTGTGCTACGATGTGGACACAGGACGAGAACTTGCTTCCAAGCAGGTCCAGTTTGACCCAGATAGTCCTGAGACAAGCAAGGTACTGCCTTCCCCGTGGTCTGACTTCAGTTTCTCCTCAACAAAATTGCCAGTCGTTGCACAGACTAATTGCTTCAGATGCTAAAGGTGGCTTTCCCTTCATTCTTTCCCTCGAGCTCCCTTGCTGTCTACCCTGACCCTGGTGCTGGAGTGAAGGGATTATGGTTCAAAGAGCACCAGGCACCTGGGGAGTGGCTGGTATGAGGAACTGAGTTGATGCCAAAGTACCAATAGCAACCAAAAGCTGATGAGTAGTGAGTGCCACAGAGAGCAGACGTGCTCCTCCCTCTGCAGATGCCTATATCAGCCCTCATCCCAGGACTTTGGAGTTCAGCTTTGGGTGTGGCCTACAGTCAGATCTGAGTGGACAAATATGGCAGTTTATTTAACTAAGCACCCACAACCCCTCTCCCATCCCACTGCCTACCTTCTTCCCACATAGAAGTGCCACCATTCCAAGGGCTGCCCAGCACGTGACAGTTGAGAAGGCTCACCTTTTCTCCGGCTGAAATTCTCAAGGCAGACAGACCCTTGTGAGGCTACTGACTAGGGCAGGCTAAGCTGATTCTAGGTGTTGAGGGCTGTGGTGACCTCTGGACCCCTCCCCTAGGAGGTGAGTGCTCTGGAATGTGAGATCCAGTTGCTGAAGAACTTGCAGCACGAGCGCATTGTGCAATACTATGGCTGCCTACGGGACCGCGCCGAGAAGACTCTGACCATCTTCATGGAGTACATGCCAGGGGTACGTGCCCCTTGGTGTGTGAGACACAAGAGAGGGCCTGACCTGGGACTGGGGATGTGGAGGAGAGTCCCTCTGATAAGGGTCCAATCACCTAAGGCTCGGGCTTAGGGGAAAGGTGAGGGGCCAGCAGGACCTAGAGCCAGGAGGGCTGCAGTGCCTGGGTAGAGCGAGAAATGTCCTTGGCTCTCCCTGCTTGAGATGGTGGGGTGGTTGTACCGTCCAGTAAGCACTGTGCTTACCTCCACAGAGGCATGCCTTTCTCCCACTATGTGAGGCAAGGACTATCTCATGCTTTTCTCTAAGCTGCCCAATAGCCGCTAGCAGAGTGCCTGGCTCATCATAAACAGGGTTTGGATGGATCACTCCTTTGCTGCCATGCTCGGGCTGGAGTCTTCCTTCCCAAGGTGACTCCCTCTGATTTCTGTGACTCTAGGGCTCAGTGAAAGATCAGCTAAAGGCCTACGGAGCTCTCACAGAGAGTGTGACCCGAAAATACACCCGGCAGATCCTGGAGGGCATGTCCTACCTGCATAGCAACATGATTGTTCACCGGGACATCAAGGGTGAGCAGAGACAGGTGTGGGGTTCCTAAGACCTGGTCACTTCACCTTCTTGCAGTCTCTAAAAAGTGGGTACCATAATGCTTCCTTGGGAGACTGGTATGAGGATTGGTTGAACTCTTGAAAGGCCTGTGACAAATGCCATGAAGTGTTCTGCTGATGTCAGCCATGGTGCTGCTCATTTTGTTCTGCGGGCTGAGGCTTTTGCTTGCTAGGTGCAAGTCATGTCTCAGCATCCCCAGCTACCCTGTGACCTGGGAGAGAGGGAAAGAGGGAGGATGGTAGAAAATGCCCAGATAGTCCGGGCTCAGATCCTTGCCCTCTTGCCTTAGGAGCCAACATCCTCCGAGACTCTGCTGGGAATGTAAAGCTGGGGGACTTTGGGGCCAGCAAGCGTCTGCAGACCATCTGCATGTCAGGCACGGGCATGCGCTCGGTCACCGGCACACCCTACTGGATGAGCCCTGAGGTCATCAGCGGTGAAGGCTACGGAAGGAAAGCAGATGTGTGGTGAGCACTGGGGCCCCTCTCCCTGTGGGGCTGGAGCTTAGAAATGAGCTTTGGGGGCTTTGCAGTGTGGCCCGAGGGAGGGAGAACTACCTCTCACCAGCTAGGGCAAGATGCAGGCTGGTGTGCCTCGCTCCATGTATGCAGGGGTGGCAGTGCCTGCAGTCTGCTCATGGCAGATTGGTGTAATTTTTTTCTCTTTTGCTCTTTATTTTTTAAATTAAAATCTTTTCTTATATCGTTGTAGTCCTTGTAGTTCTCCTGCCACCATATTGCCTTCACGTGAACCATCACCATATTCCCTTGTGTTCATCCCTCCCCTGTTTTGCCTCCCTGCCCTCCCCCTCCTTTGCTTGTATCTCAGTTCTATGGTCAGCTTGCTAGTTTGGATTTTTTCTTGACCTTTTGTTTGGTTTCTCTGTACTCCATATATAAGTGAGACCATTCTGTATTTATCTTCTACTTCTGACTAATTTCAGCTGGCATACTCTCTTTCAGCTCTACCCATATTGCTGCAAGTGGCATAAGTTTGTCTTTCTTGATTGCTGAGTAATATGCCATTGTATACATATGCCACAACTTTTTGACCCATCCATCTATTTTGAGCGTATGGGTTGTTTCCATATTGTAGCTGTTGTAAATAGTGCTGCAAAAAACATGGGGGTGCAGGTTTCCTTTTGAATTAGTGTTTTTTGTGTCCTTTGAGTAGATTCCAAGAGTGGAATCAGTAGTTCATATGGTAGATCCATTTTCAGTGTTCTGAGGAACCGCCAAACAGCCTTCCATAGTGGCTGGACCCGTTCACATTCCCATCAGCAGTATAAGAGCGTCCCTTTATCTCCACATCCTTCTCAGCATTTGTTGTTCCCATTTTTTTTTTAATTTTTTTTTTTTTTTGTCTTGAAAAGTTCTTATTTAGGAAAGAAAAGAGAGAATAAAGACTCCAAGATAGATGGTACCTGGGAGGGGCAGACAGAGCAGAGGTCCCCATTTTTTTTTTTAAATGTGGGCCATTCTTACTGGAATGAGGTGGTATCTCATTGTAGTTTTGATTTGCATTTTCCTGATAATTAGTGATGTTGAACAGTTTTTCTTATGCCTGTTGGCCATTTGGATTTCTTTGGAAAAGTATCCTTTTAGTTCTTTTGCCCATTTATTGACTGGGTTGTTTGCTTTGTTTTTGCTGAGTTGTATAAGTTGTTTGTAGATCTTTGATATCAGTCCTTTATCTGTCATATGGTCTGCAAATATTTTCTCCCATTCAGTAGGATGTCTCTTTGTAGTTCAGGATGTCTCTTTTGCTGTACAGAGCTTTTTAGTTTGATGTAGTCCCAGGTGTTTATCTTTTCCTTTGTTTTCCTTCCTTCTGGAGAAGAATCCTCAAAGATGTTTCTGAATTTTATGTCATGAGTGTTTTGGCCTGTTTTCTTCTATGTATTTTATGGTGTCAGGTCTTATATTTAAGTATTTTATCTATTTTTTTTAAGATTTATTTATGCATACAAAAACTGGGATACAGGCCAGAAGTGCTGGGGGGGGGGGTGGTGAGAGGATTCACCAGAGACAGAATGGGCAGCAGAACAGGCAGTTTGACTGAAACACACTGCTGAGGGGAGCAGCAAGTGAGGCAGGAGAGGTCTGCTGTACCATGTGGATCAGTTTCTTGGCCAGCCTGGGGATCGAACTCATGCTGCAGTGGCTGCAGATTGCTTTATTTTTTTTTTTAAAGATTTATTTATTTATACATACAAGCACTGGGGTACAGGTCAGAGGCATGGGGGGGTGAGAGGATTCACCACAGAGAGCGGAGAGCAGAACAGGCAGATCAACGGAAGTACACTGCTGAGGGGAGCAGCGGGCACAGCAGGAGAGGTCTGCCGTGCCATGTGGGTCCCCTCCCCAGCCGGCAGCAGGGATCGAACTCGTGCTACAGTGGCTGCGGTCTGCTTCATAGTGCGTTGCTTAACCCACTGCGCCACCAGGGAGGCCCTGCAGATTGCTTTATAGTGCTGCACTTTAACCCCTGTGCCACCAGGGAGGTCCCTCTTTTATCCATTTGAGTTGATTTTTGTGTATGGTGTGAGGTAGTAGTCTAGTTTCATTTTTTTGCATGTTGCAGTCAGTTTTCCTGACACCATTTATTGAAGAGGCTTTCCTTGTTCCAGTGTATATTCTTTGCTCCTTTTTTGTACATGAGAGCTCAGTACATGAGCTGATCATATATGTTTGGTTGTATTTCTGTGCTTTCTTTTAGATTCCATTGGTCTGTGTGTCTGTTTTTGTTCAAATACCATGCTGTTTTTACTATGATGGCTTTGTAGTATTGTTTGAAGTCTGGGAATGTAATGGCTCCATTCTTCCCTCTTTTAGTCAGGAGAGCCGTCACTATTTGTGTTTTAATCCCAAGTAGCAACCAGGAAACCAGGCCATGGAAACTACACCTTATGTTCATTAAATATCTGAAGGAGTAGGACCCACTCTGAAGGCCTACATCAGCCTCTAAAGTAGCAGGCCTCAGCTCCCTCTTTGAGTGCTCAGATAGCTTGCATTTATTCTGTGTGACATCATGTCCGTCCTCTGAAAGGGTATGGAAGTTCTCCTTGGAATGTGATGGTAAGCTGAATAATGGTCTCCTGATGTCCATGTACTAATCCTTTTAATCTGTAAATGGTATCATATATGGGAAAAGGCCTTTGTAGATGTGACTGAGTCCAGAATTTTGAGATGGGAGAGCATCCTGGGTTCTCCAGGTGGGCCTGATATAATCAAGGGTCCTTATGAAAAGGAGAACAGGGCCTCCCTGGTGGCGCAGTGGGTTAACCAACGCACTATGAAGCAAACCGCAGCCACTGCAGCACGAGTTCGATCCCTGCTGCCGGCCAGGGAGGGGACCCACATGGTGTAGCAGACCTCTCCTGCTGTGCCCGCTGCTGCCCTCAGCAGTGTACTTCTGCTGATCTGCCTGTTCTGCTCCCTGCTCTCTGTGGTGAATCCTCTCAACCCCCCTCCCACACCTCTGGCCTGTACCCCAATGCTTGTATGCATAAATAAATAAATATTATTCAAAAAAAAAAAGGAGAACAGATGACAGAGATGTGCCAGTAGAATTCAGAAGTTGCAGTGACATGAGGAAGGGCCATTAGCCAAGGAATGCAGGTGGCCTCTACGAGCTGGAAAAGGCAAGGAAACAGATTTCTCCCCAGAGCTTCCAGGAGGAGCCATCCCTGCTAACACCTTGACTTGCCAATGAGAACTAATTTTAGACTTCCTGACCTCCGAAACTATAAGTTTATTTTGTTTTTATGCCAATATGGCAATTTGTTACAGAAACAATGGAAATTAATACTATTGTCTTGGGACCCTTTCTGTTGATGCTAAGTGGTTCCCTTTTCCATCTCCAGAAGCACCCCAGTGGATGTAGGTTGATGAAGCCAGTGTTGACAAAGCTAATGGTGCTTTGAAGCCTCTCCCGGTTTTGGGACCCTCTACAGGGGTATGAACCTCAGCTTGCCTGTGCTGCTTCCATGTGTGAGAAAGTCGTCTCCTTTCACAGTCATGGTTAGGGCACCTAGGAGCCAGGCACTGCTGAGCTGTAACCTGGGACTCTCTCTCGCCAGGAGTCTGGGCTGTACTGTGGTGGAGATGCTGACGGAAAAACCACCCTGGGCAGAGTATGAAGCCATGGCTGCCATTTTCAAGATTGCGACCCAGCCTACCAACCCTCAGCTGCCCTCCCACATCTCTGAGCACGGCCGGGACTTCCTGAGGCGCATCTTTGTGGAAGCCCGCCAGAGACCTTCAGCCGAGGAGCTGCTCACACACCACTTTGCACAACTCGTGTACTGAGCTCTCAAGGCCACTCTTCTGCCGGCTGCCCTATTGCATGGGCAAGGGGCTGCCGTGGGGCCCAGCGAAGTTGCTGCTTCTCCCACGCAAGGCTGTGGACCACAGAGCTGCAGTCCAGCCAGTGCTGGCCTACGCCCTGTCCGCCACTGGGGCTCAGAGCCAGGGTAGGGGCTGCAGCCTCAAGGACTGGGACCCCCCAGCCTGCCAGACACAGGAGCCTCCAGTGTCCTAAGTTTTTCTAAGGGAAAGGGGCTAGGAACAGTGTGTAAAGAGCCCTGGCCCACCCTAGCGGGGGCTGTATCAACACCACCAAGGGTCTGAATAGTGTGACTTTCATTCAGAGTGTTATTTTGTTCTTCCCATGTCTGGAGACCACCAGGGCATCTCTGAGCTGGATGAGCCCACCCAAGCCTGAGGTAAAATCCAGCATCCACAACCAACAGAAGGCAAAGGCCTGGGTGGTGCTCTTTCCAAAGCCCCCAGGTCAGCTTTGCCAGTCTCTTGTCCTTTACCAAAGATGAATGAAGCAAATGTTATGCTGCCTTAATTAGGAATGGAGGAGCCTGTCCTGCCTGCCCCTGTGACCCTGCCTCCCAAGCAGGGCCTGAGATGTGGAACTGTCCCCACTTGGGGAAGACCAAGTTTTGTCAATGCAATTGTGTCTGTTTTACAAGTTGGAGTCACTCTTATGCTGTACCCAGTTTCTAAACTGAAGACTTGAGTGCCCTCTGGGCTCTGAGTACCCCTGCTGTCCACTTGGGCATTGGGCTGGATTGGAAAGAGCTGAAAGCAACAGCCTCTCTGCTTCTGGTCTGGCACCTGTCCTTCCCTCAGAAGCAGAAAGGAAGATGGACAGCATGGCGAAGGCGCTGACCTGGCTGGCCACCCCGAGTGGGCTGTTCAAGGGGAGTGGAGGGTGTTGTATCAGGCCAAGTCGTGACCCTGCTGGGCCAGAGCCTTCCCAACCTGGTGAAGAGAGAGCCCATAGGATACCACCAACTCTGTCCAAACTGCCAGCTCTGTTCCGCCTTGGCCAGCCTTGCCCATTCCCAAGAGGTCTTGGCCTCTTCTCCCTTTTTGCTCCTCCCCTGGGGAAGGTGCAACAGAGGGGGCAGGGAGAGTCAGTATTTCCAAGCAGCTTAGAGTTGGCCTTATTTACCTCAGCCTGGGCGCTGGTCCTTTCTTCCGGCCCCTCCCCTCCAAAATGTGCCTATTGCTAGAGCTCCTCCCTCTCAACACCCAGTTTCCTTGGGAGTTGTCATTAAAGGAAAAAAAAAAAGCCAGTGCCCAGGGATGGGCGTCTCCAGGAGCTGGGGACTAGCTACTTCCCAGGCCACCAGAACAAGCCAAAGCCTTCCGTGTATGTCGACGATGCACTTTTATGAATGTAGTTTCTATCGCTGTTTTTAGCCTTTTCACATCATGTAATGTGAGGCCTTGTACTTGTTAATTTATATCTCAGATCATATTTGATGGTTTTTATATATATATATCAATCTAGACTGTTACAGGTGATGGACGCCTCAAGAGAGAAGAGGAAATCAAAGCAGCTGGTTTTGTAGGAATGTGTATTGCACGGTGCCAGTTGGGCTTGGGTCCCTGTTTCTGTCTTTCCCCTCGGGGGCCTCTGAGGACAGCAAGCCTGTGCTTCTGCCTCCACTTTGGCCTTGCCCAGGATGGGGACGGCCACTCATCTCAACCAAAGCTGAAGGGTGCCAGCTCCAGCTTCCACAACCCTACCCTGGTGGCTGTAGCACACTTCTTGGGTCCACACCCCTGTCCCCAGTCCCCAAGTGGTGCCAGGGCTGATAAGACCAGACGACTCTGTGTCCCAGGTTCAGGCTCTCACAGAGCCCCACCCCAGGGGTCTTACCTCACAGGGAATGTTTTTAACATAAATTTGCCAACTAAGCCAACAAACCCCTGCACTCCAAAACACCAAAAGATCCTGAATTTTTTTGTGCCAAAAACTGTGGACATGCTGGCTCAGCATCCTCAGGACCAAGCTGTTGCTTAATTTTAATTTATTGTGGGTTTTTTGTCTTTTTATTATTATTATTAAATAATCCAGATGAAAAGTTGTGGGTCCAGGATGGCCTGGGCCCAGGGGTTCTCACAAGCAGTCTCCTAGCAGCCCTGGGCTTGCTGTGGGAAGGGCCACGCCACCATTTTTTCCCTCCTGCCTCTCCTGCCCACCCCATCTCTGTGTCTGTCTGAATTGTGGATAGTGCAGAAGACCCTGCAGCCATAGTTATTTGACTATATCTTGACTGAGGGCTTGCAGTGCAAAGCCAGGCCAGTGTCACGCATTACTTACAATAAAAGGGAACATTTATACCTGAGTCCAGTGGCAGTGCTTTGGGGGACGGGAGGGCTAGGGAGGTGTGTGCCTGGGGGCAGCTAGGCACAGTACCTGACAACCTGGAGTCTCTTGGCAGTGGACCTGGGATGGCTTGGCTAGTGCAAGGGCTAGCTCAAAGGTGGCTCCCTGCTCCCTGGAACCCCACTGAGGATGGAGTCTGGGGACTCACTCATCAGGGTGGCACCAATGGCCCCCTGGCCTGAGCATCACATGTAACTGGTTCCCAGGACCATCATCGGGAGTCTCCCAGCCTAGGGTAGGATGTCCCTGTCCTGTCCTCAAAGGGCAGGGATCAGATGCACCTAGGAACTGCCGCTGCTGCTCAGCGCCAAGCATGTTAGAGCTCCGGTACAGGAGCTGGGTCTGCCCGGAGGCCGAGGACCCGGCCCAAGTGCTCTCTGCGTATTTAGTGCTAGCTCTGCCACAGCAAGCACCATAGTCCATCTGACACCTGAGTTGAGGTGTAGCTGCCCACTGTTACAGGGGCATGAGTCCATGCAGGAACTTAAGTTGTTGTGCGGGGTGGTGCAGCAGATCCTCTAGGAGTCTGCAGATTGTGCCACCAACTTGTAATTCAGGCAGTTTTGAGAAATCGAGACAGTTGGGCCTAGGACTGGACGGACAGCCCAGACTTCTTGCCAGTATTCTGCTGTGGGGGAGGGGAGCCTAGGTCTCCCAAGCTTGCCTGTTAGATGCACTGTGAGCTGGTCCCTCAGTGCCTGGGAAGCAGAGGGCCTGTTTATCCTCAGGGTGGGACAGTGACCATGGCTGCCCCGCTCCCTAGAGCTTGCAGAAGCAGCAGAAAATGACATGGAGAAAGTTAGAGACTAGGAATCCTTCAATAGCTCTTGATATATCTGTTGCTTCCCACCATCCCTTGCTGATTTCCAGAGCAAGGGGGCTGAAATAAGGGCTGAGTAGAAGGGTCCTGCTATGTACCCCAACATACTAAGGAGCAGTGAGGCTGGGCACTGTCACCCAGTGACATCCTGACCCCCTTCCTCTCAGGCCTCATGCTTTTTGTTCTTGCTCTCCTGAGGAAGGTGTACAACACAAGGCTGAGGGCGGAAAGTGGAGTTTCAGTTGTAAAGTACTCTCAGTTCGACAGTGTGACACGTGGCCGGGAAGAGGACACTCCTTTCCTTAGGTTGGACACTGTGCCAGCACCTCCCCCTCCCCCCAAGATGGCTTATAACTACCACAGAGCCCCCCCATCAGGCCATACAATGCAAAGTCAGGATCTGTTGAAACATTTAAAATAGGGTTGATCACAACAGTCAGAACCGGAAGAAACAAGGAAGAAGGGAACATGGCGGCAGCCAGTCCCCTACCAGTCTCTGTGGCTCTCAGCCTGGCGGGTGCTTTAGCTTCCGCTTCTTGCCTCCAGTGGTGTGAGATGGTCCCAAATTCCACTGGGACAGTGAGGTGCGGGGTAGCAGGCGGGTGCAGCAAGGCTGTTTACTTCCTCCTCCCCTCCCCCACGGACCCCCTGGCGATGTTGAGGCCCAGTAGGTGGCACTCTGGCCCTCCTTCCCCCAGTCTCCATGGCTCAGGACCAGGCTAAGGGCAGAGGTAGATAGGGAGACATGGGGGCCACATAGGGCCCCAGGTGGCAGTGAGGAAGCGTGGGACCCTGAGGGGGGCATGCTGACTCCTTGCTGGAGAAAAGGCACCTAGATAGGGAAGCTGGGCTTGGGGGCCTCCCGGGAGACCATGGACTGAGATGGAATAGGCTGAAATAAGCAGGTAGCAGGGTGGTGAGCAAACCCACAATCCTATTTCCCAAACCCCCACCCACCAAGGGGGAAAGGGAGTTGTGGAGCAGAACCTTGCCCCCATAACCCTTGGCCTGAGCAAGACAGCCTCATCCCTCCCCACCCTGCCCTCCCTTCAGAGCCCAGGTCCAATTTCTTTCCCTTCCTTCCCCCCTGCCTGGCTCCAGGCCCTCCAGGGAGGGAGTCGGGGTCAGGGGGCTTCAGGCTGTCTTGGTGCCGGGGTCCACCTCCTTGTGGGCCCAGAGCTCCTTGTGCTGCTTCCTGCCGAAGCCCTCATCGTAGTTGCCTTTGCTCTTAAACAGCTGCTGAAAGTGGGGTTTGCAGTAAAATTCCCCGTGTAGCGCTGCATAGCTTCCCAGGCTGCAGAAGAACAACTGTGGTCAGGTCAGGTCAAGTCTGGGCTGGAAGGCCCGGGCAGGGGCAAGGGCAGGGGCAGGGTAGGGGCCCACCTCAGCTTGGTGTGACAGTGCTTGCAGCAGAAGCAAGAGCTGTGAAAGATGAGCTTGTCAGCCACCAGCCGCTCCATGGGGTACACAGTCTTCTGGCAGGCAGCACAGGTCTCCTTCACCTGGGCCCGGAGGCTGAAGGACTGCCAGGAAGAGATTCAGCAGGGGACCCCGACCAACACCACCCTTTCCACCCCCAGATCCCACCCTCAGGGACCCTACCTTGGAGCGCTGAACGGTACTGCCGCCACCGCTGCCTTTTGCTTCCTGAGGGAGAGGGCCAGTCAGGGCAGGGTCAGCAGCGGGATGCCCTGGACTGTTCTAGGCCGGCACCAGCCTGGAGCCCACGGGCACTCGCGGGGGGCCACTGGGTGGCAGGCAAACAGTCTGCACCACCCCCCCACCCATGCCCGGCGGCCCTCCCTCCGGGTCGATCACCTACAGAAGAGGGGGTGGCCTGGGCGGCTCCGGCAGCCTGGAACATGGCTCTCGGAGGTGATGGAGGCCCCGGTGAAGACACTGCACCCGCTGGGTTCTGCAAGGGGAAGTCGGTCGGGAAGGGCCCCCAGCCTGCAGGGTGGGGGTGGGGTGTTTACAAGCAGGGGGCTGGAGGGGCTGTGGTTGGGACTTTCCCTAAGTCATTTCCTGTTGCTCTAGGTCTCGCCACTTCCGCCCCTCACCCACCTACCCGACCCCCGCCGCCCCCCAGCGGCTTCCCAAGGGGCAGGGGTCCCTGAGTGGAACCAGGTGTCGCGGGAAGCACAGTTAGCAGGCAGCGGCTGAGGGAGAGGGCTCCGCGCATCTGTCCTGCGCAACCCGCGGACTCGGCCCATCGCGGGGTGCGGGGAGTGTGGGGGGCAGGAGAGGGCGGGGGACAGGAGAGGGCGGGGCCGCGGCGAGAATCGCTACCCCGTGTGACTCGGCACCCCTGCTCGGCCCGCCCAGCCCCTGGACAGCGCTCGCGGGCCTGGCCGCCCGCCCTGCCCGACCGAGCCGCCGCCGGCGCGCCCCGCTCCTCGCCCCCCGACCCGCGTGGACGGAACCCAGACCTGGGAACCCCGCGGGCCCTGCAGAGGAGAGCGAACGCAAGCCTTGGGGGTCCCAGGAAAGAGTGACGGGTGAAGGCGCTCGGCTTGAGACCCTGAGGGCAGGGAACCTCCAACCCGTAGCCCCCCACTTCGGCGCCCCGGGTGGCGCGCCGGCGCCAGGCCCCTCCCCCCGGCCAGCCCGCGATTCTCACCGGGCCCCAACCTGGACCGCGGAGAGGGGGTCGGTCTCCGGGGACGCCTCGGGTGCGAGGAGGGCGCGGGTGCGAACGGCCGCCGCTGCCAACAGTACCCGAGCGGCCGCCGCCACCGCCTTATCGCGGCGCCGCCCCCGCCGGCCCCCGCCCCGCGCCCGCCCATTGGCTCCGCCGCGCCCGGAGCCGCCTCCGGGGCCCAGGCGCCGCCGCCGACCCCCCTCTGCGCTTTGTCTTCCCTCGCTCGTCGTCCCCCGCCTTTGTCTGCCCCCCGCCCCGACCCCGCGCTCCCGGCCCCCGCACGGCCCCTCGGGGCCCACGCTCGCAGACCCCGGGAGACCCGTCGTCCAGTCACCCCGTCGCCCCGAGGGTAGGGCCGCGGCCCGCACTGCAAACCTCGGGGTGGGACAAGTTCAGGTCCTGGCGGCCGGGGTCACGGGACAAATGGCGCTCCTCGCGAGGCTCCTGCGCGGAAAAGGATAAGCGGGGTGAGCCTGGGGATTTCGCTGCCTCAGTTTTCCCCGGCTGGCCCGGGCAGGCTTAGCCCGACAGCTGCCGTCAGTGTCCGGAGCGCCGTGGGCCCGGCGGCCAGGAGGAGGCCCTCTCCCGGCCCGGCCGGGCCCCCCAGCGCCGCGGGGTTCTCCCGCCGCTGGGAGCCGCCCAGCACACCCGCACGCCGGCGCGGGAGGTGGCAGAGGCGGCCGGGCACGCGGTCCCGCCACGCGAAGCTGCGAGGCTCGACAGTGGGCAACAGGGCGGGCCGGGGGACCTCAGCGTTCGCGGACCGGTGTTCACTCACCGCGGGCGGGTGCGCAAGCGGGGTCTGGCGGAAGCACCACCCCTCAAACAAGGGGCCCAGGAAGCTGCTCCCTTGGGTTTCTCAGCTCCCGCCCTCCCAAGGCTGGCCTTCCTAAAGCATTTCTGTGGTAGGATTTTGTGGGATTAGTCACTCCTGGCCCCAGGGGGCTCGTGGCCTGCAAGAGATTCGCTTTCTTCAAAGAAGAAAACATGGGGGCACCCAAACCTTATTTGACTCAAAGGAGGGAGGCAGGAGGCAGGGCTGACCTGAGCAGTCAGGCCCCAGGGCCAGGCCAAAGCGTCTACAGTGAGGCAGCAGCAGAACTTGGCCCCCAGACCCTGTGGCCATGCCGCCCTACCAATACCGAGGCTCCTGCACACTGGCAACAGGTCTGAGGAAGCCTGAGCAACACCAGGGCTGGCTTCCCAGACAGACCAATGCTGGGAGGCAGGGGGCCTCCTTGGGGGGCTGGTAGGTGCAGCCTGAATCAGGCTGGAAGCTGTTTCAGAGGCACAGCCCTAAACATAGCTTGTTCCCACACTGTGGCAGGAATAGAAGGCGCAGAGCAGGCCCACATACTTGTCAGGAACAAGACAGCTCAGCCTCCGCGCCTGGCACCCCAGTGAGCCTGGCAGCAGGCTTCTCCAGCCCCCACACTGAGCTTCATCTTTCTCCTCAACCCTAATTCCTCTAGAGGGAGAACTGTGTTGGGTGTGCATGAGAGAAACTTCCCCAAGTGTTTATGTGCATCTTTTCAGGCAGCTTCCACGCCTGTCATGGATTCTTGAAGAGGGACTGGGATGCAGGAAACAGCCCTCCAGGGCACTAGGCACCCTCTGTGGGCAACTGAGCTCCTTCAGGGGAACTGAGGCCCCTTGCCCTTCCCAGGAGGCCCAGCTGCAGGTAGCTTCCACAAAATCAACGGTCTGGGCTGCTTGAAAGCAAAACCAAGAAGGCAGCTGGACTGATACGGTGTTAAAAAAAAAAAAAAAAAAAGAGGGGGCACTTGAGGTTTAAACTGGGGGGCAGGAGAAGGAGGGTTGGAAATAAACATGACCTGGTCTTCTCATTCATGCTATCTCATGTTGGTATCAGCCCCTTCACAATTGCCAAGGAAAGAGGTTTTTACATTTTCTAAAATTGGTATTACAAATTCTGAAGAAAAGCAATGTGGTTCAAAGCAGTTTCAGGAAATGGGAGGGGCACTTCCTCTCCTGTTGAAGTCCCTGAACTGAACTGGGGGACACTTAGCCCTGAGGACCTGGCAGGGGGAAGGGACTGACTGGGGCACAAGCCCCATGGAAGGGAGTGGGGTTAATCACCCTTTTCAGGGCCTCTCTGGTCACGCAAGGGGTTAAGCACTGCATTATGAAGCTATCCTCAGCCACTGCAGCATGAGTTTGATCCCTGCCCGGCCAGGGAACCGACCCACATGGCACAGCAGACCTTTCCTGCCTCGCCCACAGCTCTCCTCAGCAGTGTATTTCAGTTGATCTGCCTGTTCTGCTCCCCACTCTGTCTCTGCTGAATCCTCTCATCCCCCATACCTCTGGCCTGTACCCCAGTTCTTGTGTGAATAAACAAATCTTGAAAATAAATAAATAAAAATTTGAAACTATTAGTTTTAGTCTGTGGCCATGACTACTTTGATGGAGTCAGACAGATGCTGACCTTTGGCAGGAAAGAAGGTATGGAGGACTTTTGTTCTGTAACATGATTTGTGGTGTCTCCTTACCATTGGAAATAATACCCAAAGAGAAGATAGCCTAAGAACCGCCCCCCCCCTCCCCGCCCTGGGTCCTATTGCCCTCGCTGGTGATCAGTGAGTCCAGGAAAGGGGTGATTCTTTTATTTTTAAAGATTTATGCATACAATAACTGGGGTATGCAGTTCATTGACCCATTTCCAAAATTTAGATTGTTGAAAGACAAGTCTAATGTTAGGTTTTAAGAAAAACTGGTGCTGTGAGGCTGTCTCTCACAAAGGAGGTCTATGCCGTGACCCACCCTCGAATAGCAGAACCCAGGCAGATGACTCGTGCCTGGGCGTGTAAGGCCAACACACAATCTCACTCTCCAATGCAGTCTCTGAAAATTTTAATTTGTTCTGGCAATGAAACTAACATAGCATGAGACATAAGCCCTTAGGCAAGGCAAGACATTATGGCCAGTGGAGAAAGCACCAAAGAAAGTGGCAGGAGATGAAGAAATGAGCTGCACCGGAGAACTATGGGATGGTTTTAGGTGTCAGGGTCCACATGATAAAAGGGATGAGGACAGCCTTAACCTGGAGTTTAAAAAGAAAAAAATACCCTCCTCTTCAGTTCTTAGGGAGCAGCAGTCTGTGTGGGGAGAGGATAGGTTGCTTATTGCTTGCCCCTCCTTGGAGCTGTAGGATCTGAGAAGAAATGAACGGCATTAGGCTGGCAGGACAGCAAGAGTGGGACGAGGCGGGCACACAGTTCCCTGGGTTGATAAGCCAAACCCTGGGCTTGGACTTGAGCTGCCAGGGCCAGAACAGCATCTGTTCCTTCGAAGGACTGGGAAGGCCAGCTTTCCAGCCGCTCCTGGTAGCTGGGATTCCCCTGTGTCTCAGAAGCCTTGGAGCGATAAAGAAAAGTCTCTCTCCAGGAATTCTGTTACCAGTCAGTAAGCAGCCAACTCTCCTGGCAGAAATGTCCTTCCTATCCAGTTGACACTCACTGGAGGGTGGGAACGTGGCCAGCCCACCCTGTGTGGGCACACACGTCCTTGGCTGAGGAGGTTACATACTTTGGGGGCTCAGAACTCCCAGTCGTCCACCTCCAGCTCTTCCAGGTTTGTTACCAGACCAAATATTCCACTGTGATCCTGAGTCTGGCTGCCCTCAAAATTGGTGATGGGGGTGACAGGACGAAGTAACTCTGGCAAAGCCTCTGAGGCACGTCGCTTGATCTGGGGAAGAGAGAGAGGTGAGGTTCCTGCTGTACTGGGTCCCAGGCACTAGGGGGCCAGGAGCCCTGGCCCAGTGACTGACAGACAGACTGCTGGAGCCATAGAAGCAGCTTTTAAGGGCTTCAGAAACATGGTCATTCCTCTAACTCAGAGGGAGGGAAGAGACTACCTGAAGACTCAAAAACTAAAGAAATTGAGAGTAGAACCACAGGAACAAAAACCCAGAACCCACCCAGGTTGCTGAAAGAAAGTGCTATTGTACCTGCTTGAAGAAAGAATGGTTCAGGAGTGTGCTGGCACTTGGCCTGTAGAGAAAGGGGAAGAGAGACTCCGTGACCCCTGCAGCCCAGATCATAATTTATCCTCAAGTGCCCCCTTTTCTTTCCTCAGCTCACCGAGAGAAAACAGCCAGGGCCACCCAGGCTGGCTTCCTAGCAAACCCTGTGCTGACTCCTCTTGCCATGGGGAGTCCAGACTTCTCTGAGAACCTTACCTCTCCCAAGAGGCACCCTCTCATACCCTGCCCTGAATTTGAACCCCCCTCTTCTCTCCCAGGGACCACCTCCCAGCCCAGCATTAATACCTTATGTCGGGGTTGCGCTGAAGGCACTGCTCCACGAAGTGGTGGAAGTGGGGGGAAAAGGTGCGGTGATAGGGGTGGGAAGGCGAGTCGCCATTGGAGGTCCTAGGCGTGCTGGTAGCCAGGCTCTCCCCTAGGCCAGAGTTGGCTGCTGAGCGTGAAGTGCTCATGGTCAGCTCCTCCGCAGGGATGGTGCTGGTGTCCAGCAGGCAGGGCACCGTGCCATTCAGTTTCTCTAGCAGCATCTGGGAGGACAGAGCCAGGACCTGGGCTGAAGGCCTGTGGAAGCCTCCAGATTGTTTACAAATCCACTCTTCCTAACATACAAATGGGATTTGGGGGGAATATAGACAGAAGTGGGACAAGCATAACATTTCCAAAGGAATGCTGGCCACTGGCTCAGCAGCCATGTCCTCACTAGGCCAAGTGAAGAGGAGGAGATTGACTGATGATAAGAGTCCCTCACTGGGCAGAAAGGGTTCCTTTGCCTTTAACTGTAGAGCCTCACCCCAGGGTGAAAGCAGCACCTGGTCATTTTCCTCACAGCCCAGCCCCATTGCCACACCCAGCTGGAATGGATGGGGACCGTCAGGCAGCACCCCATCCTGGTTGGTACCACAGTAGGCTGAAGGGAGCTGTGTCTCCTGGGATAGGACAAGCTCAGCGGCTGTTCTTAAATCCTCAGAGTCATCAATATAAAACCAGCCCCACGCTGGAGATTGTTGTCTTCATGAATGTCATGAGCTGGCCATACCAGATCCTGAAAATCTCCCTAGAGCTACGTAAAATGGTGACTGAGGGTTACATGTGTCCCATTATACATTAGACTAGTTTAGGTTTAAAATTCCATTCTTCACTCTCACTGGCTGCATTCTAAGTGCTCAATAGCCAGAGTGGTTAGTGGCCACCATACTGGATAGTGCAGATACAGATTTTTCCTTCATCTCGGAAAGTTTTAATGGACAGAGATGTTTCTAGACCTGAAATAGCCTTTGAACTCCTTCCTGAGCTTCCTTCTGTTACTGTTTCACTTAGGTTTTCTAGGTTCCTGACCAAGATTTCAACACCCTCCTAACTGGACTGCCAGGCCTAATCCATCTGCTGGAGTTAGCTTTCTAAAATACACACCTGATGCTATCACTCCTGTGCTTCCAAGTTTGCAACATTCTCTGGGACACGGCACACAACGCCATCCTGACCTGCTTTTGCTTCCTTCTCCAGTCTCATTGCCCAGGAGCACCCCCGGCCACACTTTAGATACTTACAACTACTTACTGTTCCCAGATCCTGTTCTTTCTTGCCTCTGAGTTGTTCCCTTTGCCTAAGACTCTCCTTCTAGTTTCCATTTTTCACATGATTAATTCCTATTTGCTTTCAAGACTCAAGTGTCACCTCTTCCCAGAAGCCTCCCTAAGCCACCTGCTTTACTGGGCTCCCCCGGGCCATTCCTAGCTTCCCCCTTGCCCACAGTGCAAATCGCCTGTGGGTTCAGGGAGAGGCTCACTCAGAACCTGCACCCCCGCCTCCCCTTCCTCCTGCGTTCTAGATCATGGTAATCTTTGTACAAACAACCCAAGTCCACTTCCTGGGCCTAATGAGGTCTTCTTCCCTGGGTCCATCACTGCAGACTACCCTTGGCTGTGTACGTCTAGGTGTGGCTAAGAGGCAGTCATTCGCAGGGGGCGTGGATAGTAGTGGAACTTGCAGACTGGCTGTTCTGTTCCCAAGGCACTGGCCAGAATGTGGTAGCAGAGAACCTGAGAATTCTAAGTTGGAAAGTGACCTTCCAGGTATACTATCAAGGTAGGAGGAGAAAACATTTAAAAAATTTATAAAAATATGTTTAAATCTTAAAAATTTATAAAAATCTGTTTAAACACTTTAAATGGGCACATAGTAAGTACATGGGCTTTGTACGCCTGCTCTAAGCCCTGCGACTATTGACAGTGGGCCCAGCTGGGTTCTGCTACCACAGCCGTTATTACAGAGAAGTGAACCAAGAGTTACACACGACCCCTCCCACCTCCATCACTGTGTCCTGGCCTGCCTGCTTCCTGAGTGTGGATGAAAGGCAGAAAGAGGACACTGCAGGGCTGCAGGCTCACCTGGGTGGCAGGCATATCCTTAAAGGGGACGTGGCCATTGGCCAGTTCACAGGCTGTGATTCCCACACTGTAGATGTCAGACTTGGCATCATAACCCTGAAGATTCTAAGTCAGGAGAAAAAAGTGACAGATCATTCCACTTGTTGCCCTGCTAGTCATTCTCAGAAAAAGAAGGGGTGGAGCAAAAACAGAGGGAAAAAATGCCGGTCCCCAAATCAGGACCAGCCTGTCCTGCCAAACAGCACTGCTGTTTGAAAGGAATGAGTGTTCAGCGTGCTATGCAGCCAGCAGATCGCAGCACCGGGCTCCATGCTCCTGTATAAAGCGCTGAAATGTCCCAAAATGCTCACCCTTCCTATAAAAGGTAAGCTCTCTGAAGGGAATTGAACTATATCAGATACGGCCTGGGAGCCCTCAGAGGAGAAGCTACACCACTGCAATGGCAGATAACGTCTACATTGAGGGGCCCCCCGAGGCCTGCTTGCCAGCTGGGAGCCCTTCCCCTCAAGAACCCTCACTGCCCTCAGAAGCCCAGGAAACTCCTAAAGGCTTCCTTGGCAAACCCTAAGTCAGTGGAAGGTGGGGCTCCCAGGACCAGGACACGGACCTGCTGGAGGACTTCCGGGCTGAGCCAAGGCAGGACTTTGATACTGTACTTGGGAAAGTCGTGAACCACACGCTGCCGCTGCCCGTGGCTGATCATACTTAGGTTGCTGCGTAGACCAGACAAGTAGACCTTCCCGTCGGCGGAGATCAGAATGTGGCTCGCTTTGACACTCCTGGGGGTGGGTCAGGAGGAAAGTGTCAGGAGGCGGCAGGAGCCCTTCACGCACAAATCTTTGGTCTTCACACACGAGAGCCAGCCAGTTTCTCCCCGGCGGTGTGTCATACACTTATATAGACACTGTGTAGATATACTTATGGAAACTTTTAAACACATTCAAAAACAGAGAAAAATATCATGACCTCTTTTATATGACAGCAGAATTAAAAACACTTGTATTCCATTAGGTTTTTCATGCTCACCAACCCCTGATTCTACCACCTGCTGCTCTTAATCCGTTCGCAGGCAGCTCATGCTCACACACTGCACTTCTCTTGTCCATGCGTATTTCAGTTCACCTAACAGTACTGCACTGTGCGCCCTTCCAGCCCACTCAGTTCTGTCCTCCAGCTCCAGCTCTGTGTGCTCTCTGCATCTCTGTACTAGCGGCTGCCTGCACTCTGGGGCACTCCAACACTTTCTTCCAGGAAGGGAAACTCCCTTTGCTACTAATCACCATGAATGTGAACCAGGACAGCACATGAATGTCCCCCGATGGGTCTGTGAGGCTTTCTTTGGGAAGCACAGCTGGCTATGGTGGGCCATCTCCCACTAAGCAAACAGGAAGCCTCTCTTCCTCCCAACACTGGGCCTCACTCAACCTCTGTATCACCGCCAGTGTCAGGTGTATACAGTGATATCCTCATTTTGCCTTTCTGACTGTTGCTCGCTTTGACTATTCATGTCTACGAGTCTTCTGGGTTTCCTCCCCTATAAACCTGCTTATTTCCTATTGCTTTACTGTTCCTTTCTTGCTGAGTCACAAGATTTCCTTTTCACTAATCTCCTGTGTGTTTTAAACAAAGTTATCTTCTACTTCTCGCCCATTTCTTAACTCTGTTTATGGTGTCCTCTGTTGAAAAGAAATCTTTAATCTTGATATAATCAAATCCATCCTTTTTTTAGCCTTATGTTTTGTGCTTCTAAAGCACTTGGGAGTTCTAGAGCTCAGGACACAAAAGTATTTCCTTCTACTTAAGTTTCTGTTTTTGACATCTGCTATTTAGCCTTTACTCATTGAGAGTACTCCTGGTTGTGGTGTTAGACAAGGGTCCTGCTTTATGAATCTTCCTTATCGTGATCCTTTTCTGACATTGTGAAGTAATCAACCTGTCTTCTCCTCAGCCTCTCAGTACAGGACCAACTCTGGAGCACATACACACCAGTTTGGGTGCTGCAAAAAGGTCCTGTCTGATGTTCCTCTCACACTAGTCTCAGGACCAAGTTGCTGGGTAGAAAGACTCAATAGCTTCCATATCAACGGGCTAACTGTTTGGTCTAACAAGTCAGGGACAAGGACAGGACCCAAGGCTTGATTTAAACTCTGGCTTTGGAAACTTCAGTCAAGCTTCCACTGTTACCTGAGGACACACAGACACAGACACCAGCCCTAGTGAAGAGTAACCAGGCCGAGAACGCACCTGTGCACATAGCCCATGTGGTGGATGTAGTCAAGGGCCTTGAGCACCCCCTGCAGGATGTAAGCGATTGCCAGTTCATTCATGCCGTCCATGAAGTGAGTGCAGATGAGGTCCTTTGCAGAACCTGAGGAAAAGAATTGTGGGGAGACAGGGAAGGGTAACAGAGAAGGGAAATGGCACGTAAGCAAGTTGACCAGAGTTCTTCGAACCCTTTTCTACCAGGACCCCTTTCCCACTCACCATATGCCACGAATGATGTGACAACCCACAGCTCATTGTCTGCAATAAAGGTAGCTCGATATGGCAGGATGTTGGGATGGTTGAAGAGTTTAGAGACATGAAGCTCCCCCTGAAAGCAATGGTAAGCTGGTGTCAGAATCAAGGGCCACTGGAGAATGACATGAAGGTGGAGCATGAGTAATATGGGAACCAAGTACTTCTGGGCGCTCTGACAGACTCCTGGCAGCAACCCAGGCAGGCGCCTTCCTCTGTGAGAGAAACCTGGGCTGCTGATTCTGCAGGGAAGCCAGCACTGTTTTGCCAGCTTCTGCCTAATTGGCCCCACCAGCCACTCTTGAATCTCAAGTCACAATTTCCCAACAACCAGAACTGCTAACAACACAGCAGAGGGCCCTGGTTTTTTGTTTTCCTTTTTGGGAAAGATTTCATTCACTCATTTATTTGTTTATGCATATAAGAACTGGGGTACAAGCCATAGAAGTTGGGGGTAAGATTCACCAGAGACAGAGTGGGGAACAGAACAGGCAGATCTACTGAAGTACACTAAGGGGAGCAGCTGGCAAAAAAGCAGAGGTCTGCTACACCATGTGGGTCCCCTCCCTGGCCAGGTAAGGAACCTGGCAGCGCTTAACTTAACCCTTGCACCACCAGGGAGGCCCCAGGGTCCCAGTTTTACTTGGCCAAACACGTACAAAGTTACAAGTTTAGCTCAACTTCAGGGGTCAATGCACAGAATTCCTCTTTTAAGATACAGAAACAGAAAATGTTTTCCTGCTCTGAGGGAAGTGCTGTGATAACCCCTGTGTGCAAGCATCTCCCTCTCTAGCAGCCTCAAACTGGGTGTTAGGGAGCCCACAGACGTATGGGATTTAAAAGTAAATTTGGGGGCCTCCCTGGTGGCGCAGTGGGTTAAGCAACGCACTATGAAGCAAATCACAGCCACTGCAGTACGAGTTCGATCCCTGCTGCCGGCCAGGGAGGGGACCCACATGGCGCGGCAGACCTCTCCTGCTGTGCCCGCTGCTCCCCTCAGCAGTGTACTTCTGTTGATCTGCCTGTTCTGCTCCCCGCTCTCTGTGGTGAATCCTCTCAACCCCCCCCACACATCTGACCTGTACCCCAGTGCTTGTATGCATAAATAAATAAATCTTAAAAAAATAAAAATTAAAAAAAAAAAAAGTAAATTTGGGCAAAAGATGTGAAAAAAAATGGACAAAATAATTATAGAAACTCCAGGGTCCTCTGTAAAGGGGCTGAGTTGAGGTCATCTCACCTCAGTCTGTCTATAGCCTTTTCCCAAAGAAGGGAGCTGGGGCTTTCTGTTCTACCCTTGGATACACAGAACTGCTCTGAACACATGAACTGGTATGCAGAGTGCCATCCTATGAGCCTGAATTCAGAAAAACATTGTAAATGAAGAAGAGGCCAAATATACCCTTCCTGGCCCAGGCCCTAAATCTAGGGATGTCCAGGGCAAGTCCTCATCAGCACAAGAGAATCAAGTTCCAGTCGGTGACCAGACCTGCGACTTCATTCAGTTTAACAAGTGGGCAGCTACTTGCTTCTTCCATACAAAAGGACCTCAAACAGAACGCCAACAGCCAGAAGACGGGGACTACTGGATTTGAATTTTGCCTATAACCATGGGCAAATTATTCAGCCTCTCTAAATAATAAATAAGTGAATAAATAGCTACAGAAGATTCCCTGGAGAAGGGGGGAATATGCATTGGTCTGAGCAGCATTACAGAAGACTTAGTGGCAAATGCACAAGATTTACATTGAAAATTTCTCTAACTTCTTGGTTTGTCTACTTTCATTTCCTGCCAGCTACTTTCAGAATACAGAAGTAAGAACTGCCCTGTAATTCCTGCTGGAACTGAAAGCCACCACACAAGTGTCACACTCACGTTATTACCTGCAGGAATGTCACCATCTCATTGGAACAAGCTTCCAGGTTGATCCTTCGTACTGTCACATACTCTCCTGTTGGTTTGTACCTAGCTAGATTCACTGTCATTAGGTCCTCAAATCCTTTTCCTAAAAGAAAAGAGGCAGGCCATTAAAGAGGACACAGTGACAGAAGTTTCATCTTTTTTTTTTATTAATATAAAATATTTTTTTAAAATTTACATATACTTGCCATCAATTGTAATCCCCATGTATTTCCCATCACCATCTCACCAGTGCACCATCACCTCAGTCCCTCATGCTCCCATCTTCCCTCAACCCTCCCCTTCCCCTCCCCACCAAGGGTCCCCAGTCTGTCCTTGTCTCCTCATTTTTGGTTTTTGTGTCTTTATTGCTGTTATTGTTATTATTATTGTTCTTATTCCTTTCCTTGATCCGCATTTGGTTCCCTTATGTCCCTCCTAAGGGAGGAACCATCTGGTATTTTTCTTTTGCCTTCTGGCTTACTTTGCTGAGCATAATCCCCTCCAGATCCATCCATGTTCCTATAACTGCGTCTAGTTTTTCATTTCTGATTGCTGAGTAGTATTCCATCGTGTCTATGTACCACAGCTTCCCGATCCACTCATCTGTTTTTGGGCATTTAGGTTGTTTCCGGTCTTACCTATTGTAAAGAGTGCTGCTATAAACAAAGGGGTGCAGGTATTCTTTTGAATCAGTGTATTTGTGTCTTTTGGGTATATTCCTAGGAGTGG
>JAGFMF010012271.1:3612687-3629282 GCA_019455555.1 Galemys pyrenaicus
CCTCTTCTTCAGCTTGGTTGTTTGTGTAGAGGAAGGCTACTGATTTTTGTGTGTTGATTTTGTATCCTGCTACTTTGCTAAACCGGCCAGTTAGCTTGATTAGATTTTCTGTAGAGCTTTTTGGGGTTCTCTATGCATATTATCATATCGTCTGCAAACTGTGATAATTTTACTTCTTCTTTCCCTATTTGGATACCTTGTATACCTTTTTCTTGTCTTATTGCTCTGGCCAGGACTTCGTGTTATATTGAAGAGCAGTGGTGAAAGAGGACAACCTTGTCTTGTTCCAGATCTTAGGGGAAAGGATTTTAACCAGAAGTTTTCATCTTCTTAAAGGGATTTAATTTAAAAAGAAAATTCAAGTAGAAATTCTGACTATCATTACTTTCATGGCTGAAACTTCTTGATTTTTCTCCTATCAGTTCTTTCTCAGCCAACCATCCTGACCATGACCTGAGACAGCGGAAGTAAACAGTCAAAAAGAAAAAGTCGCAGGAGAGCATCCCTCCTGGTGATAGGATCTCTTTTCCCATACTTGGCAGAAAAAAACCCAAGGCGACCCACAGGAGGTCATCCTGCACCATGCACTTGCCACAGCCTCTGGCTGCTAAGGTTACAGTCATCCTCTGGAGCGAAACAACTCGACCTTACCTATAATGGTGAGTAGCTCATAACACCCTCCCTCTGGCAGAAAGCTACTCATGATCTCCTGTTTAGAGAAGGATGCGATTGACTCTGAGCTCGCCTCATTGGTCTAAAGAAAAATAAAAATAGGTTAGTAAGAGAAAACTAGGGGTGGAATGGGGGATGGGGTGGTAATTCAGACCCACAGGAGATGGGCATCTAGGCAAACCATGTTCTGACTCTGGGGCAAAGAAGTTGTGCCAGGAGTATTTGATGTGAAATGTAAAGGAAAAATTAGATGTAGTGGTCAGGACTAATCAGCATTAATATCAGAGTGAGTAAGAGCTAGAGCTACCCACACGTTGGGGTGGCAGACAACTGTTGATTTGCTTGTCATTTCTAACAATTGGCTCATTTGCTAAAAATTTTCCAATGAAGTTCTTAGGGAAAGGATGTCTGAACAAAGGTACATTTAGAAGAGGTAGGTGAAGAGGAGTGGGTTCTCTTGAATTTCCTGCTGCATTAGGGTCTTCTCTTTAAGGTCCTAACTACAAGATCCAAAAGGTCAAATGCTGACTCTTGCTGTAGAGAAAATGTAGCCTAAGAAACCCCTCTTTAGTGAATTATGAGTCCAAGACCAGTGTTTCCTTAGTATTTCCAAGTGAATCAAGAAAACAACCAATACACGAGGCTGTCAGATCTCAGCCCCCAACAAGGCAGCAGGAACCACCTGCTCCTTCATTCCTGTCCACTCAAGCTGCAAGTGAAGCTGGATCCCTTCCGGGACACCAGTGAATCATCTGTGGCTTTTGAGGTCCTGAAGGAAAGTGTCCAGGAAACTTTCCAGACAAATCACGGCAGACCAATAACGCTTCCTTCTACTTGCTAGGCTCAGTTTTCTTCTTCCAGACATAAATGTATATATGATTTAGGGACTGTAAGAATTTTTCTTTCCCTTGGATCCTCTTCAGATGTGTGCCTAATTGAAACGGAGAAACCTAAACGAGTTCATATTCATTTACTGCCTTCATAAACCTGACCTCTAGTCAGCTAAAGGTCTTCATGAATTCAGGAGAAGCTCTTGGGTCAGCACTAGTCAGAAGAGTGTGACAAGTTCTAATAACCTTGTTGAGGGCCTGACATTTCAAGGTCATCTAGTTTCAAGAGTTGACAATGGGTAAAGGGACCAAGTGGGGTTCTACCTCACTTACCACTTATGCTGACAATAAAAACTGAATCAAGCAAAAGAGCCCTGTCAGCAATCAAACCCCATGATAACTTAATCAATTTTTATATGTGCTTGGGATTCAGCCATATTGTATTTAGCTATAATTCACCTATGTCACAGAATTTCCAGCTTGTCAATATAACTCAACTTATCCAATCCAACACTGATGGGCTTTGGGTTATTTTCCAGCTACGATGAACTGTACTACTTACTGGAAGCACACCTGAATGTCTCTTGAGTAAAAATGTTAGGTCAGAAGGTAGACGAACAATTAACTTTATGAGATAATGCCAGGTTATTTTCCAAAATAGTTATACCAATTTACATCTCCACCAACAATATGTTTTCATTAATCCATCTTTTCTGTAACTCTTCATATATTTGACTTAATTTTTGCCAATCTCACTGAGGGCATGATTTACATTTCTCTGATGACTAATAAGTTGACCATTTTTTTTTTTTTAAAGATTTATTTATTTATGCATACAAGAGATGGGATACAGGCCAGAGTCCAGGGAGGTGAGAGGATTTACCAGAGACAGAGCCAGGAGCAGAACAGGCAGATGGACTGAAACACACTGCAGCAGGTGAAGTGGGAGAGGTCTGCTACGCCATGTGGGTCCCCTCCCTGGCCAGCGGCAGGGATTGAACTCATGCTGCAGTGGCTGCGATTTGCTTCATAGTGCATTGCTTAACCCACTGCGCCAACAGGGAGGCCCCAAATTCATCTTTTTATGAATTTACTGACCACCTTCGTTTTCTTCAAGGTGAACATGCCCTTTTCTGTCTTGTCCATTTTTCTACTCGGGATTTCCCCAAAGTACGTGCCATGGAACATTGATCTTGGCAGCTGATACATGAAAATTTTTACACCTCTAATTAATTAGCTAGAAAATGCAGCTTAGGCGCTTGTGGAGAACCACAAAGCATACTTGTACATTAAGGCTTTGAGAAATTCATAGTAAAGAAACTTGTCTAACCTAACACTTCCCAAAGATACTTGTCCAGGAAAACTTTTGCATCCAACATCTGTCAAATATTGGAAAGATAATTTAGGAAAGCTATTTTACTTAAAACATATGGTGTAGGGGCCTCCCCAGTGGTGCAAGGGGCACAGCACTATGAAGCTATTCACAGCCACTGCAGCATGAGTTCAATCCCCAGCCAAGGAGTTGACCCACATGACACCGCAGACCTTTCCTATCTTGCCCACTGCTCCCCTCAGCAGTGTATTTCAGTCAACTCGACTCTTCTGTTCCTCATTCTGTCTCTGGTGAATCCTCTCACCCCCACACCTCTGACCTATACCACAGTTCTTGTATTCATAAATAAATCAATCTTAAAAAACAAAACCAAAACAAACATATGGTATAACACAGACCTGATTCAGGGACCAGACAGAGGCAGAACTTGAATTCAGATCTATCATTCTGTGACTCAGAGGAAGTCACTCTAACCCACTCCTTGGGATCATTGTGACTACTGACATAAAATATGCAGAGAGCTTAGTGGTGCCTAGTGTATAGCAGTTATTCAGTAAATATGAATTCTATTTTTTTCCTCCCTCTTTTGGCAGATGTGGTCACTCCTATTCAACAAATGGAACAGAGAAAATGGGAGAAACAGAATCCCAAGGAAGGCTTGATCAAAAAAGTTAAAGTTGGATTGATTTTGGTTTTCAGCCTTATTGGTGTTTTCAAATGCTCTGAAAACAAGTTCCAGGAACATTTAATGGCCATGAGATACATAATCAAGGGGCAAACAAAGCACTCTGGAAAAGTGACTCCTCATTTAGAATTTATAAGCCGCAAGCTGAGAGAGAGAAGTTTCATTTCTTAGCCCTGTACCTTAAAGCCCCTGAATATAGTGTCGTTCTATAATTCCCATTTTCTTAAATATTAATCTCCTCTTTAATAAAATCAACGTCACTAATTAAAACAAATCTTAGGAGACTGTTTTCAAACCCAAACTCACTAGTCTGGCCTATGACTCAGTCCCTGCTACTCTATGACTCTGTCCTGTACCACACTCCCCTGACTCGCTCCACTTGACCCACACAAACAAGCACTTTCTAGTTTTAGGAAATCTGCACTAGAACTAGAAATCATTACTTAAATAATGATTAAATAAAAGAATGGGGGGGGCTCCCTGGTGGCACAGCAGGTTGAGCGCCACACTCTGAAGCATCCCTGGCCAGGGAGGGGATTCACTTGGCACAGCAGACCTCTCCTGCATCACTTGCTGCTCCCCTCAGCAGTGTGTTTCAATCTGTCTATTCTGTTCCCCACTATCTCTGGTGAGTCCTCTCATCTTCTGCAACTCTGGCCTATACCCCAGCTCTTGTGTGCATAAATAAAAATAATCTTTAAAAGATACTCATTTACTTAAATAAAATAACTAGGAAATTTCTTTGTTTGGAACATTCCTGCCCTATCCCTTCCCCTGCCACTCCAGCCCCCATTTTCTCATTGCTGCCTCTTTATTGAAATCTCAAATGTCATCTCTTGACTCTGTCCAGAAAGTAAAGTAGGCCCCTCCTCATTACTTTATTATGCCACCTTGCTTCACCTTCTTGACAGCAGCTATTTACTTATTGCCTGTCTCCTCCATTAGAATGCAAGCTCCAAGAGGGCAGGAACCTTGTCTGTCTTGTTCAGTGGTATATATGCTGATGCCTATAACTATGCAGACACATACTTAAAAAAATCATTTATGTAAATTTTGAACTGAGATTTTTTTTTGCCCAAGATCTTCTCATTTCTATGAGGTGAAAATGAGAGCAGATACCTGTTAGTTCTCCTGGAGATAGGCTCAACACAATGACGTTTACCAAACATGCTAGCTCTCATGTAAGTCTAGATCCCATCACCGCGTACTTTACAGATCAGAATTTTATACTACATATGAGGAAGTGCTGCATTTTCTAGCAGGTAACAGTGAGACCCCAATGGGAAGCAAATTGAGAACTACTTCGTTTTTGAAGGTCTTCTCTCCTCTCATCTCTAAGAAAACTACCATTTTTCATTTTTGAAGAAGAAACTATGATGGTCAACTGCACCTTAAGATTAAAATATTCATTTCATGTACTTTCAACACTACGGATAAATACTGTCTGAAATTACCTATCTCCCTCTTCCTTGCTAGGAGTACACAGAAGCATAGTGTCTACCAGGCTACATACTAAAGATACATTCTTGTGAAGTCTAGGTAGGGAATGATTCATTAGCTAAGGACAGTAACTTGACAAGTATTTCTACTTTCTCTCTCCACTATAGAAAATCTTTCACAGGAACTAGTACTAGAAAGTTAAGTTCTTTAAGTGACTGAGAATTTGAGTTCATGGGCAACCTGGAACTGCAAGCATTGATGTAGTCCAGTGGTTCTTGGGCTTCTCTACCACTTTGTCCCCCACTCACCAGAAACAAACCTAAAGTGGAAGCTTCTGCTTTGTGGAAGTTTTCTAAGTCTGAACTCTAAGAGAAACCAAACTTATTTGGGAAAACCAACCAACCAGGAAAGAAAGGCAATATTTTAAAAGATCTGATCTGATATTGCCACAAGAAAGGCAGTTTAGCTTATACTGCTTTTGAGCTAAAAAGGTTAAACTCAGAGTAAAAAAAAAAAAAAAAGGTAAAATAGCCCATTCTCTTTAAACACAGCATGGCATGGTTTTATTAGCATAATATATAATCTCAAATAACCTAAAGAAATTAATTCCATCAAAAGCTTTTCTTAGTTTCCCCCACTATAAAGAGCATTTTATTAATTTTGAAGCATTTGAAAAATATATAAGATACTATTATCCAGAAATAACCCACTTTGTTTAAAGAGTTTAAAATAAAATATAAAAGCATATGAAGAGAATAGCTATGAAATGCTAACAGATAAACACACTGAACTTTCCACAGGTTTCACACAGGATAACTTTTACTATAATAAGATCAACAGCTGAGAAAACACAAAAAGCTTATAACTGGCGTTGTAGCCTGGAAAAATACCTAAGTGATCCTACAGGCAATGTTTTGGTCTCTGGATTGGAAAATATCTGTATCTGATAGAGAGGTGCTCTCAATAGGCAGTAAAGCCAAAGCTTGACTCAAAGAGAAACCCCACTTAATATCATCACCCTTCATTCAATCTTGGGGTTGTTGCAAAAGCTGCAAATATTTGTCAAGTGAAAAAAGTAAGAAGTCTGCTCAGAAAGGGTTCTCATTCTCTCTCATTATAAAATGCTGATTTACATGAAAAATAGCTTGGCTCACGGTGTACCTCTGGTGTGTACTTAAGTAAAATGAACTAGAAGAATAGCAAGCCGAGCAAGAGTATTGCAACTTCTGCCAATAAAAATGTATTTTTTGTTCTGTACTTTTAAATTTTGTATTTGATATTTAAATAGGCGATCCAAAGTTCTACTTTATTATAATCTAGATTGAGATCTATATTATTGCTGTGAATTGAAATCTGTTATCAATAGACTAAGGATTGAAAATTTAGTTCTACTAACCATTAACATCGAAGACTACTGAAACTTTTCTCTCTGTTTTTGGAAAGGGTCGGGGGTAACTGAAGGACTGGAAAGGGAAGGAGACCTTCATCCTTAAGAGGGAAACGGAAGTACCTGAGACTTTTTCAAACTGCACATCAGAATCTTTCCAGGGTGAAACCTGAATCTCCACAAGTAAAAGAATTATACAAATAAAGCTCAATGATGATAAGCAGAAACAAAATGATAAGCCAACAAAACACACAAACTTCCACGAGAAGTCACCTCCATGCAACAGCCATAGTGCTAAGAGCCTAGAAGGTCACTTACTTTTCTCCGAGTGTCACCCGGAGGCTGCTCTGGAGTAGAGAAATTGATTGTTGGCATTTTGTTTTTGAGCAGAAGACACACCCACATTCAGAACAGCAATTATTGCACTCAGGACTACATTTATTAGTAGAAACCACTTAAGAGTTATTACAGTAAAGTGACTACAGTGCTACACACACACACACACACACACAGAGATCACAGTAAGAAATGCTGCCAATAGATGGGGTTTAAGACATGAATCTACAGTTTCGCAAGGATACTAATCTATGGGTATTTTTTCTGAATATAATTCAACTATTGTAATTCTGTTCATACATTTACTTTTCAGGTGTATACAATGTTACTTTCAATAGGTTGGTTTCAGAATCTTACACTGTGCATAAAAAGAATTCATTATAAAGTTATAGAGATGGCTGGCTATTCCCCAGAGTGGAGGGATTAGAAAACAGAGGTTTTTTTTAAAGCAAAAAACATTTTGATACAAAAACATGTATATATGGGACCATTATCAGTTTTCCAGTCAGATACATTCCACTCTGACAGCTAATAAGGCAAAGATTTTCTGGCCCTCCCTGCTCTTGGTGACAATGAAAAAGTAAAGGGCAGTGAAATAACCTTCTATTTTTAAACCAGACAAATCCTGTATCTATGCTTTTGATTTCCTCTATTCTATAAAGTTAATAAAAGTCATCAAAGTAAAGATGATAACTGTAAAGTACTGGAATGACTATCTCCAAATGTCTTAAATTATTAATCAGAGTACCCAACTCTACTGCAGGAAGAGACATTGCAGAGTAAAATAACCTTAATTTATCAAAAAGGAACTATTTTTTTGGACATTGGTTTTCTGTAACACAAATGGCAGGAGCAGTTGCTTAAAACAGTCTATCAAAGGTAAGAAGCCAGGCGAACAGATTTAAGAAAATTAAACCCAGTCTTCTTGAGTAGAAAGCAATGTATAAAGCTTGACAATACACTTCATTAAGCTATAAATAATAAACAAAACAATCTCTCACCCTCTTCAGATCAGAGACTAGGGAACAGTCACATGACAGTCAGAAAGCCTACACTAAGACACTAAACCCCAAATCATTCATTCAATTCATGTATTCTAGAATATTTGTAACTAGTTCATTGTAAACTAGACTTCCAACTGAACTTCCACTATTGTTAGTGCTTCCTTTTAAACCACTGTCCATTATATTCCCATCAGTGATGGGAAGAAAATGCAACGAGGACCAGTATTTTTGTTCCACTAAACTTTCCTTACTGTGCAACTAATTTTTATTCTTTATAACTAAAACAAAAATAACTCATCGTCTCTAAAATCTCAATTGTCTAAAAAACAGCAAAGGAGAAACATGAGGGAAAATAAACAGGTACAACAGAAGTAATTAACAAATTGAGTTTTCAATTACAGAAGTCTATCTGGGGGTATTCTGTCAAGTAGCACACTCATCTGACAACCTGTTTCTTTAACTATTGCACCTGAAGAGAACATGTTGGAGTTCAGACACAAAGAATGGGGCTCAACTCCCATTACTATTTTTTTCCTACTACTATTATTTTTACAGAAGGGTATTTTCCTTGCCTAAAGTAAGATCACAAAAAATAGCCAAAGGGGAATTCACTGAGCCTGTGAAATCTTGAAGTTGCTAACCCAATTTAATTCTGAAATCAACGTCTAGATTTCATAATAATTTAAAATTTTGTCCGGGCAGATTTTTTCCTTAGTTCTTGTAAATCTCATCATTGCTACCATGAGTCAACTATTTCATCAGGAAGCCAGAATGCCAGATACTCCTCCTATCTTTGGGACACCATGGACTAAAAAAGGAGCCAAATAAATATAAAAGATGTAGTTTACACTTGTCCTCAGAATTGCTAATTTCTATAACTTGATTTTGTCAACAAAACAGTAATGGTATTTACCCTGAAGTGATGGCTAACTGCCACACTGTACTTACCTCCGAATAGTTCCAAATCTCTTAAGCCCTCAACAATGAACTTTTCCGAGACCCACCGCTAAAGAAGAAAACCCCAGAGAGAATTAGTATTTCTTCAAAGACACAACGAATTAGCTATCTAGACACAGACAGACAAAAACACAAAACCACAAAAACAATCATGCAGTACAATTAAGATGCATTTCTATGGAAAAGTTTTGAAAAGAATCTTGAGTTTAAATCAACTATTCCTCTTTGCCTAATTTGATGAATAATTCTTATCTGACACGATGAAAATGTAAATGTACAGTACTGGCCCTCATAATGGAAAAAACCTTATGTCTTTCCTTTACATAACCTTTAAAACCTTTAGGTTCCATCTTATCATTCAATGGTTGTCTATTATAGACGCTTTGCATCACTAATGCCAATTTGGAATTTGCAACAGAAAACAGAAGAAACTCGTTTTGCACAAATCTATTAGTTGTAGAAGGAAGGAGCAATTGCAGTCTTCCATCCACTAGGGTTTCTAGTCATCACCACTTACATTTTCTACCAGGTGTACAGCGACCAAACTAGCATGACCAATCTATGGCTCACTTTACTGGCCTATTTCAAATTAAGTATTGGATTTCTATCATACTGATAGTGATCTGGTTTCACCTGAATCAGGCTAAGTTGAAACAGAAAAGAAGCTCATATTTAAAAGCAATGGAATCGAGATTGTATTTCACTTAAGGGCTGGTGTTAAAGTTTGGCTTAGGGACATTCTTTCCACTGGGCAGAGTTCAAGCTAAGGAGAGATTCCATTTTTTAACTCCTAATTAGCAGTAAAGTTTACTCTTACCAATGTAAAATGCTCTTACATACATAAACATACAAAAAAATTAAGTAAGATTCAGAAATATTGCTTATTGTAAGGTAATATTATCTAAATTAAGAAAAAAGTACTTACACTTAAAAAAGAAACTTCACAATATGGATTATGAATTGGAACTAAAATGTGATTCTTTACCCTTTATATCGATTTTTCCAAATTAAAAAAATGGCATTTAAATAAAAAACTTTAAATAAAATATTCTATGCATTGTACCACAAAATGTAATTTATAATTAGAAAGTGGTACATTTGTCTCATAGTACTTATTATCATAAAAGTTTAAAATAATTACTATTGCATTTAGAAATTAGGTAAATAATAAAATAAATAATAAATAAAATAAGATATTCTTAGAAAATCATGAAGACTAAAGAAGCTAAATCCATTATTTGTTCTTGAGGGCATTTTGGCAGATGAAATTTTCAGGTATAATGAAATTTTCCATGTTCAAAAAGTCTTCAACTAAAAACCTGACTATTTTTGGAAAAAGAGAGTTCAAATAGTCCAATATACTATGCTTTTTAAAACAATCTGGGACCTCCCTGGTGGTGCAAGGGGTTAAGCACCACACAATGAAGCAACCACAGCCACTGCAGCATGAGTTCAATTCCCGGCCAGAGAGGTGACCCACATGGTGCAGCAGACCTCTCCCACCTCACCCACTGTTCCCCTCAGCAGCGAATTTCAGTCAACCCGCCTGTTCTGTCCCCCACTCTCTCTGGTGAATCCTCTCATCCTCCCCCCCCACCTCTGGCCTATACCCTAGTTGTTGTATGCACAAATAAATAAATCTTTAAAAAAAACCCACAATCTGACTGTAAACAAACAGAAGTAGACAGATCATTAAAGGTTATGTCTCCACATGAGCCATCAACTTATTTGATGTTGTGATGACTGACACTCATAAACAAGCCACCTAGTTTCTTCTTCACTAGATGAATGGGTAGGGTACAGTCTGCGTCCCTAGTCACTGCCTCTGCCTGCAAGCTCTGTTCTCAGGAGTGGAGGCTGCAACACCTTCTTTACTTTTTATACTCCTTCTTTGTGACTCTGACCATCACATAAAAAAACCACCTACAATATCTGCCCAAACATATTGCTTTTCAGAAAATGAAAATAGTAAAGCCAGAAGAATAGAAACACTCACCCTAATTCGCTCTGGTTTACTTACAAGAAAAGACATGAGTTCCTAATGTGTTGACCTACTTCAATCTCAAAAATTTAAACCTAAAAGAAACAGAAACAGGTTGAGTTAGTCAAATTTCTTTTAATAGAAATACCTTTTAATTAACTAAAACTTATTGAGTCTACCATTCAAAGCACTATACTAGACCTATAAATTGCCAGATTCTAAAATCTGTTTAGAGAAACTTTTGGTGATAATAAACCTGGATATACTTTGACTAGGGACATTCTGAAATATTTCTATCTCTATAGGAAAAAAAGAAGTTATATAGTTTTCTTTTTTAATTGACCTCTACCCGGAAGCAAGGACCTTTTTTGACTGTTCTTACAACCTTTTTATCATTCTTAAATAATATTTATATAGCTCTGACATAAATCATTTACCTACTAACTTCCAACCACCGTAGTTCAAAAGCAGGCTCTCTACATCCCTTTCCTGTACCTTATTTTCCTACCTTCATTCTCCAACACAGGTCTGGCATAATTTTTGGTTAAATCAATGGTGTCTATTTACATTACTATGACTATGCAAACATGGTTCATAGTTGAAGCAAATAGTTAGGGATGACTGTATCTTCTTCCCTGTGTGTCGCCCCACCACACCCCATAGTTAAAATTGCCTCATCTTTTCACTTGGTTTACCACGCAGCTATTATTAACTTTTTAAAAATATTTCAACATCTGCTCTTAATATATTTTTTCATACATTCAAACTCATCCATTCCAATTTTCCCCTCAAGACTGCCTTCCCAAGGCCCTCCATTCTCTTGTTGCAACCAGGAGTAGCTGCTTTATAGGCCAGGTGCATTTAGTCTGTTTTTTCAGCATGTAGGTTCAGATCTTTCAAATTGGAAAATAGGCTTGTTATTATTTATTTGACATTTTTGCCTCCTCTGTTTTCTGTTCTCATGTTACATAATTCCTAATGGTTAAAGTTTTACTTATTTATCCCTTAGGGCCTCCCTGGTGGTGCAAGGGGTTGTCTCAGCACTATGAAACTATTGCCAGCCACTGCAGCTCGAGTTCGATCCCTGGCCAGGTAAGGGACCCACATAGCCAGCAGACCTCTCCTGCCTGCATGCTGCTCCCCTCAGCAGTGTATTTCAATCTGCCTTTTCTGCTCCCCACTCTGTTTCTGGTGAATCCTCTCACCCCTGTGCCTCTGGCCTGTACCCCAGCTCTAGTATGCATAAATAAGTAAAATCTTTAAAAGAAAAAAAAAAGAATTTCTATTTAGAGGGTCTTCCTGGTGGCGTAGGGGTTAAGTCTCAGCGCTATCACCACTATGACCTGAATTTGATTGCTGGCAAGGAAGCTAACCTACAAGACACAGTAGACCTAGCTGCTCCCCTTAGCAATGTATTTCAGTAAAATCCAGATGTATTGCCAACAGTGGGTACTCATTAATATTAAAAGGCTGATAAGCATATCAGCACTTTGCAAATACTCTACAATTAATGTGAGGATGCTCACACAAACAGAACTCCATGTGTGTGCATGCTAGAGTATGGATTTTATTCAGTAAGCAGCAGGAAACCACTGTAATAAGTTTTGAACAGAGTGATGATATACAAATAGTGGTTGGTCTAAGAAAATCTAACATAGATTTATTTATTGTGCATGCAAATCATGGGGATCTTGTTTAAACACATTTTGACTGAGAAGGTCAGAGGTAAGATGGAGTATTCCAACAAGATGACAGTAATGCTGCTGATCTGGGCCAGCATATTGGCTAACATTTGACGAATCAAGTTCTAAACACCATTTAAGATGTTTGAGGAATTATTTTCTAAACACCATCAACATCTAAGGAATATTAATCTTTGTGTCATTAGGACCCTGTGACAGGCAGAGAGAATGTTAAAATACAGATGGATGTGGGAGGGAAAAAAGAGAAATATTTAGTAAGAACACCATAAGTCATCTCACCCATCCCCTACCACTGGACAAATATTAGACTCCTGGATCTAAGGTTATCTTGTCTCTGCTTGAAACTCCCCATGCAGAGACTCACTACCTCATCAGGAGGCTCTTTCAACCTGTGGACAGCTCTAAGGGATCTAATTTTTTGTGCCTGAGTAACTGGTAAGAGCAGTGTATCTGGGATAGAAACTAGCAAGCTCAGGGGTGAAAATGGTTTTAGTGGAAAGATGAGTTCAAGTTTTTAAATTACACTGAACTTGAGAAAACAGTTTTTCCCAAGTAGAAATATACAGCATTTGGTCAGAAAAGTAAAACTAATGCTAAAGAATGCTGTTAAAAAAGACTTTGGGGACTTGGGAATTAGCAGCTAAAGAAAGCTATGAGTGGGCCTGTCCACTCACTACACGTCAGGTGCCACAAGAAGCCCCATCTGACCCTCACCTCCCCCCAATGGCTGTTAAGTGTTTAGCTTCAGTTTTCAACCCAGCACCTACCACACTCTTATCTGCATATTTATCAGCCTCCTCAACTAGAATAAGAGATTCCAGGAGACCAGGGAATGCAACTTGTTCACTGCTGCATTCCTAGAGGCTACTGTGTCCAAGAGTAAAGGGTGCTGCTGTACCTGTTAACAAAAGTAGTGAGTATTTATGGTGAACTTACTATGTGCCAGGATCTGTGCTAAATGCTTCGAGATTGTCACCATAGGGCAGTCTCCCGTATCTGAGTAGGATCAATCCAAGACCCCTGTGGATGCCTGAAATGGAAGATGGTATATATACGTATACACACACACACAAGCACACGTAGTGTTTTTTCCTATACATACATTCTCATGATAGAGTTTAATTTATAAATTAGGCACAGCAAGAGATTAACTATCACATAATAAAACAGAACAATAGTTCAATCGATCTGCCTGCTCTGCTCCCCACTCTGTCTCTGGTGACTCCTGTTACCCCCTCCCCACACCTCTGGCCTGTACTCCAGTTTTTGCATGCATAAATAAATCAATCTTAAAAAACAAATAAACAGAACAACTTAAATATGCTGTAATAAATGTTATGAGATTGTGGTCTCTCAAAATATCTTACTGTAGTTACTATTTCTGGACAGCAGTTGACTACAGGTAACTGAAACCACAGATGAGGGGCCTTCCTGGTGGCGGTTAAGCATCGCACTATGAAGTATCCATTGAAGTATCCACAGTCACTGAAGCACCAGTTCGATCCCCAAACAGGGAGGGGAACCACATGGTGCAGCAGACCTCTCCTGCTTCACCTGCTGCTCCCCTCAGCAGTGTATTTCAGTCAATCTGCCTATTCCGTTCCCCACTCTGTCTCACCCCCCCCCACACACCTGGCCTATATCCCAGTTCTTTTATGCATAAATAAATAAATCTTTAAAAAAACAAACACAAAACTGAGGATGAGGGGGACTACTTAAGTATTATCACCCCCATTTTACTTGTCAGGAAATTAAGGTTCAGGGAGGTTAAAAGCCCAAAGTTACAGAAGTGAGCGGTAGAGGACTGAGTAGCTCTGCCCCATGTCCTGTGCTCTAGAAACCACAGTGTTAACAGAGAAGCCTAGGGAGACTCTGCAAGACTTCGTGAATAAAGATGTAATTTGACAATGCTGTGGCCAATACCAAATGTTATAGACAGGCAAAATCATTTACCTTGAAATTCATTTTTCTTTTTCTGCTATTTTTCTCTTGTGGGTGGTGTTCTAACCTTTCTCAATGTCTAGGATAACTATAAAGACTGCATTTAAGCCAGAATACCTCTAAGAATCTTGGTTAAAAGGCAAAAGATTCATCAATTCAGCTTAACAAGCTCCTGGACTGAGGTAGGTAACCAGTTTTCCTCAGCTCTCAGAAGCAAAAACAATTTGGGCGCCTCCAAAAGTATGCATGAGACAATGAAGATTTGTTTTAAAGCCACATATACAAAATGGATATGATTTTACTTCAGTGGATATTAAATAAGAAAAGGACTGATTCGAATGGCTCTTCCTTTTGGCGGAAGTCGAGTTAGAATGTCAGGAAAGCCTAGTGAAAGACTGGGCAGAGAAGTTAGTTCCCCTTTTCCTGAAAACTTGAACAATTTTATTTAGCCACTCCCCTTCCTTCGTGCTCACTTTCCCAATCCTCACCTCTAATCCAAATCTAGAGTGCACACTTAAACGTTCTTGGAAAACAATGAGACAATTACGGGGGATAGCTCTGCAACCCGTCCAGCCGGGATGAAGTGATGGAGGGCATAGGAGGAGGCGGGGAGAGGTCAGCACTAGGATCTGCCACCTCTTTGTTTGATCAGAACAAAATGACACCTGGGCCCTAGGTTCCCCACCTGCAAGTGGGGGAGGGGGAGTGAAAGGGTAGGGAAAGCAGGCACTTGCCTCTCCTACCCAATGACTACGCTCCGGCTTCTCCTGGCCAGGCCCAAGCCTATTCTGCTCCTCAGTTGCAGCTTCTCATTGCGGGAATCCAGAACTCCAGTGAAAAGCGGCCTGTGAAGGGCAGGTGGGGCCCCGGGATGGCCGCTCAGACGAAGCCCCGCCCCTGGATGGAATCGTTGTCAGAGCGAAGAGGGACTAATCCCTGGAGCGCACCAGGCGGCCCCGCCAGCCCGGTACCAGATCCTGGAGTTAGAAAGCAGTACCGACCCCGTCTCAGCTCCGCCTCCTCAGTTTATGGCCCCGCCGCCGCCAGACCGGTTGCTGGGAGGGAGGTACGCAACGTGCCATGCGCAGTAGAAGGACGTGGAAGACAGATAACAGAGCCCCGCCCACCCCGTTCCGTCCCGCCCGCCCCGCCGCGCGCCTAGGGGAAGCTCCACCCTTCCGCCCCGCCCCTCGCCCCGCCCACACGGCCTGGCGCCGAGGGGGAGCCCCGCCTCCATCCCCGCGAGTGGGTGAGACCTGCGGTTCCGGCGTCTTCACCAGGGCTGCGGCCCCAGCAGTCGCGCAGAGGGCCTTGAATTCTGAGCTGTTTAATTCACAAAGCGCATAGCTGGGGGCAGTCAGTCTCCAGCCAAAAGAAATTGTTTCCCCGAATGTGGGGCCACATTTCCTCAAGTGTGGAAGTCAAAGTCCTGGCTTGTCTTTGGCACCACGAACTGAGGGGCCCGAAAAGAGCTCCCCACGCCTACGCCCCTGCAACCCAAAGAAGTAGGATTGAGAATAGAGGCAGCTGGGTAAGGCGAACCAACACACGCTACTGACTTGGCCACTTTTGAGAGCTTTTTGTTTTGTTTTTCCGCTTTCGTATGGTAGGTTAAATGGAAAAATCCCTTTGCACTTTTCTTTTAAGGCATCTCACTTTGGACTCCGGGCAGCAGGCTGATGAAACTGCAAAAGGAAATCCACCTTTTGTGAGCCCAACTTCCTTATCTGTAAAAGGGAAATAGCTTAACTAATGGTAACTATCATTTTTTCTTTTAGATTCTTTTGTCCCTAGATCCATAACTGTGAAAGACAAGTTTTTTTTACAAAACCCGTAAGGTTTGCCTCGATGAGAAAGCAGCAGGGCTTGAGAAATAACGAAGGCATAGAGTGAGACTGCGCTTCCATTCACTCTGCCCATGGGGGTGTCCAGAATTGAGTATCAACCAAGTAATGAACCCTTGCTCTTCTCAGCTCTGATCCTTAACACAGATTATACGGGTCTAATATTCAAAATGGGGAAGAAGTTCAGCAACACCAGAAAGACTGATGAAACAACACTGAAACTAAATGTGGTCTTGGCCAGTGCACTGATGTGTACCTCGGGGTCTCATTCAGTTTGACATACTCACTTTTAAAATATCTGGACATACTCACTTTGATATTATCTATTCCTTTAAATATTCCAAAGTACTAACTCAAAATAAGATGACTGACTTTTTTTTTTTAAGATTTATTTATTTATGCATACAAGCACTGGGGTACAGGCCAGAGGTGTGGGGGGGGTGAGAGGATTTACCACAGAGAGCAGGGAGCAGAACAGGCAG
>JAGFMF010012271.1:3629531-3645540 GCA_019455555.1 Galemys pyrenaicus
AGTGGACGAGGCAGGAGAGGTCTGCTGCGCCATGTGGGTCACCTCCCTGGCCGGCAGCAGGGATCGAACTTCGTGCTGCAGTGGCTGTGGTTTGCTTCATAGTGTGTTGCTTAACCCACTGCGCCACCAGGGAGGCCCGATGACTGACTCTCTTAGCAGTAAACTGGATAAATTCACAAAGCAAGGTAGTAGCAGTAGTAAACTTCCCGACTGTGTTATTTTGAGAAAGACCATCAGTATGATGCTTGGAGTTGGGAGTACTAGAGAAGGGTGTCTGAAAAGATGCCAAACTTCATGCAGCAATCAGTGGTGACTTTGTGTGTGTGTGTGTGTGTGTGTGTATGTAGAAGAATCGGGGTGCAGGTCAGAGTTACCAGTTGTGAGAAGACTCACACTTGAGAGAGCAGAGAACAGGTGGCTTTACTGAAATAAACTGCTAAGGGGAACAGAGGGAAAGACAGGAGAGGTCTGCTGCACCATGTGGGTCAGCTCCCTGGTGGGGTTTTAAACGCAGACTATCGTGTTGATAGTGCAGAGGCTAAACCCCTAGGCCACCAGGGAGGCCCTTTCCGTGTTTTAAAACCTAACCCAGTTGCTGTTATTTTCTAGGTGTCACTGCACCAAGAGGATTACACATTTTCTTCATGACCACCCACAAATGTAAGAGAAACTTTGATTCAGACTTTATTCTGTTTCAAAGAGCAAAATTTCATTCTCTAGTTTTCCTTGATAGGGCCTTCTAAATTCAGTAACGTAGAAAAAACTGTTGTAATGAAAGATCAGCTTTCACAGTTTACTAAGTCAGTCTCTTTTTTGCCTTGTGAACCCCAGGATTCACAATCTCCATATGCTTTTTTATTTACTTATATAAGGGTGGAACTTGCCGAGATTTCTGGAGTTTTTTGAAACTGGCTTGAAGCATAGAGGGATGAAAATGGACTGAGAATTTTGGTTGTTTTGTTTTGGACTGAGTATCGGGTTTAAACTTAGTACCCTGCCCTCTTTAATACACCACATAAATTACCTTTAAGAATACTCAAATGAGGGGCTCCCTGGTTGCCCAGTGGGTTAAGCAACGTACTATGAAGCAAACCGCAGTCACTGCGGCCCAAGTTTGATCCCTGCCCCTGGCCAGGGAGGGTGTGTTTCAGTCAGTCTGCCTGTTCTGTTCCCCACTCTGTCTGGTGAATCCTCTCACCTCCCGTGACTCTGGCCTGTACCCCAGCTCTTGTATGCATAAATAAACCTTTAAAAAAAATACTCAAAATGAGAGACAGAGAAGTGCTTGTGTAATTTAATAATGAGTATTTTTTAACTTGTAGGATAATTTAACTTTACATTCTATTTAATATGACCCTTTGAAAAATCATTTTAAAAAGGGGAGAGGAGATATTGCCCACTTACAGATGAAGAAACATATTTGATAAAGCACTAGGATAGTACCTGGGTCCTGCCCTCAAAAGGGAGACATCTTTCCTGAAGCAGAAAACTGACTTAAATTCCAGCTTCGCTCCAACTTTCCCACGTGATAGTTACATGCAAGAAAAATATGCAGGAGGCTATTTAAACATTTAAGTTTAAAGTATGATAGAAAAGCAGTTAAGAGTTGATACAGTGGGCCCTCCCTGGTGGTGCAGTGGGTTAAGTAACGCACTATGAAGCAAATCGCAGCTGCTGCAGCACGAGTTCAATCCCTGCTGCTGGCCAGGGAAGGGACCCATATAGTGCAGCGGACCTCTCCTGCTGTGCCCGCTGCTCCCCTCAGCAGTGTACTTCTGTTGATCTGCCTGTTCTGCTCCCAGCTCTCTGTGGTGAATCCTCTCACCCCCCCCCACCTCTGGCCTGTACCCCAGTGCTTGTATGCATAAATAAATAAATCTTTAAAAAAAAAGTTGATACAGTAAATTACCTAGGCAGATGTAATAGCGGACTTCTAAATATCTTCCATGGAACTAAATACTTAAAAGGGGTTGAGTGTCTTTTAAATAAAAATTATACTATTAGAATAAAACCAAATAATATAAAAGCAAAATAGAAGCTAATTTTAAAAGATAAAAACTAATACTATCCATTAAAAGTAGTATTATAGTTGACATTTCCTTTCAGAAAAAAATATTTTTTTCTGAAATTGGTATCCTCAGTTTGTAAAGTTGAGATGGCATTTAACTGGTACAAAGACAAAAACATTCCTTTCTTCCATGTGCAAGTGAATCGTTTGTGGATTACCAAATTATAGAAACTGAAAATATTTTTTGGCATTGTTTTAGCAGTGTAATACAAGTTACCCTTACGGATATAACTATGTCCTCTCTCTTACCATCCTTTCAAATCATCAAAATAAGTGGTGGCAGGAACACTAAGGAAAGAGAATCTGGAGTGATAAAAATAGAGTACTTCACCAAAACCAGTAGATCCTTGTACAACAGTGCTCTAAGTAATTCTCACATTTCCAGTTTTTACCAGGTGGGTTCAATGAGAATACCAATCATTTTCTTTAGTATTACTTCCATCTTAAGAGTTTGACATATAGTATTTGACAGGAAGATTTTTCTGTTACTAAGAAACAGAACCTTAAATTATCCACTCCCTCAACCCCCACCCCAAATATCCTATCAGTTTTTGCAGATAGTTCAGAGAACTTTGAAAGGATCTGTTTGGTTCCCACTGGTTGGGGGGATGGGAGAGAAAGAGGGCTAAGTAGTTTCTGGCCATACCACCCTGAATGTGCCTGACCTTGCAAACTAAGCAGGGTTGGGCCTGGTTTATACTTGAATGGGATTCCACCTGGGAATACTGGGTGTTGTAGGCTTTAAAAAATAATAATAAAAAAAATGAACTTTAACAAGCAAAGCAAAAATGAACTTGAACAGTTCAAGGTGACAGTTTAAAGTGCTGTAGTCCACAACTTTATATATATTATATATTATCTATTAGAGTCCACCTATTTGTGACACAGAGAGAAATTAATTAGGATCCCCACTCTGTAGAATGAAGAGACTCAGTGACTTGCCCCAAATTAAAGGACACTAAAAGTCAGGTCTTTATCTTCTAGTTCAGTGAGTTTTTTTTAAAAAGGTTTGTTTATGCATACAAGGGGGATGTAGGCCAGAGGTGGGTGTGTGTGAGTGGATTCACCAGAGACAGAGTGGGTAGCAGAACAGGTGTACTGATTGAAATACACTGCTGAGGGGAGCAATGGACAAGATAGCTTCATAGAGCTGAGACTTAACCCCTTGTGCCACCAGGGAGGCCTGATAGTTTTTGCATTATTAGGTATCCATGTAATGCAGACAAGACTGTGCTTTTCCAGTATGTAACACTTAATAACTGTCTTCTCATTCAGTGGAGTGAAAATTATGTCTGAGTTCAAAAGAACTTTGAGAGGAACTCAACAATACATGGGGTTCCAAAAATAGAAAACATACTAAGATTGGTAACTGGTAATAAATAAAGATATATATTCAAGGCCAACTCTTTGGAAAAAAAGCATTTCAGTCTTCACTTGTATTGAACAGAAAGAACATTTCTTTAGGTTTATACCCTTATAGGACAACCCCAGAAAAGTAAAGGCGGCACTCAGATTTTTATCAATTAGTTTAATATAGATATCCATAGGTAGAGTTCATATGAATGCTTAACTTACAAAATTAGCTGCCATGGTCCAAATGTGTAGGGACTTTAAGAAAGCATTTAATAATCAAAAGATAGCTAAGCATATCAACTTTGATTTCTAAAATGTATTTTAAAGATTTGTAAAACAAGGCTATTTCTAGAATTATATAGCATTAATTTTATTTTTGTTATTTCAATAACTTAATTCCATGAACTGTTAAAAAAAATATTATATCTGCATCTCCCAGTTTACACATTTCTGCATCAGCCTAGAGAAGACCCCATGTAAAAAGTTTCCATGCAGTTACTTAGGCAGCAGCACATGCTGTTTTCACAGCAACTTGTTATTGCCTCAGAGCACACCTGCACATAAAGCATCAACAAAAAAATACTGCCCACCCCTCTCCCACCAAAAAACCCAACCCTTTCCCATTCTCAGCAAAAATTACCTGGTACAAGCAGTTACTTAAAAAATGCTTTCTTAGTAGGAAGCATTTATAAAATGCACAGATCTGAACAAGCTAAATGCTCGTGCAGACAGATGGGCTTCTCCCAAGAGTTCTTTCCTCAAGAAGAAGAAAGAATTCTCAATAATTTGGGAAAGCTCATTTTAAAAAGTATATTTGTGCACGTTCATGGCTATTTCTGTGAAAGAACCTTAATTGTGGAAGAGATAAAAGCATAAGGAGAAGCCAAGGGGCACAGCCATAGACTAGAGCTTCTCCGTAATCATCCAATAGGTTGCAGCAACCAATAAGGAAAACATTTGTGACTTCACATAGACCACTGATCTGACCTAGGTGAAACAATCAATTTTCATGCATTTGTTACTCAAGAAAAACAACCACTTAAAATATAGCATTCACATTGTCATTAGCTTGTGGTTGGTGAGAAAACTGGTAAGGAGAAAACTGGTCCTGTACTACCTATCCCTAGAATTTTCCATGTACAGGTTAAGCATCCTAAAGTCTACAGATACCCTATAATACTGTCATCAGTATCTTCCATCTACAAAACATATATGAACTACATTATGTTTAAATCCCTGACATTGCAGTATCACACTTAGTGTTTTAAATTTACTTTTTCACAAGTTTGATGTAGACACACACAAAAAAAACCACCAAGTAATGTTTATTGTGCAATTCCAAGCATTACTTGTAGAAGCTCGGTTTAGTTATTCTTCATAGTCATTTCAACTACTGCCTAAACAAAAAGCAACAATTTAATTATATATCTATGAATGTCATGATATTTTTTCAAACATCAAAGCACTAAAAGCACTGATGATTCATATTATAATTTTTAAAATATTTTAAAACTATAGCTTTCACATATCATTCCTTTTATAAAACAATCAAAAATAATCTGATTATCTGGAAGAAAATTAATTAGGCAGAATCCTTCCGAAATACCTAATCCTCTATAAAACTCCAAACCAAAAACAGAACAGATGATGGAATAAGGATTTCTTAGTCACTGGGAGTGTTTGATCTTTAAGATGAAAAATGGATGGATTTTTTTTTATGTTTCCTGTGAATTTAGAGCTCACAGGTGGCATCAGACTCAGACCTCTGGGGTGACTTTACATGGCTTTCACTTTGATTTGTTTCATTTTCATTTGCTTCTTCTCCAATTTCTTTTGCTCACGCCTCAAGGCAGCTTCCTAGATAGGTAAGGTAGATAGAGTGAGAGAAAATCCAAACTAAGTTCTAAGCACACATTAAAAAAATAAAAACCAAAACTAGAATACTGTACAAACCACTGGAAAACCTAGGCTTGTAACATAAATATCATTCCAGAAGATAGTAGAACTTTAAAATGGGGTTGTGCTTAACAGTATAACATATCATTCTCCTGGTTCATAGGTTCAACTTAACATAATTTGAACAGCTCTTCTTTACCATGTTATCAACTAATAAAATGTCCAAGTGCTTGAAAAAATGCTAAACTTTATTTTGTGTGCATCCCTACACAGAATTCCTTAATAGCCAAGACAGTACAAACAGGCATCCTTATCAATCTTAGTTTTACACCAGTGATCTTACCTCCAGTCTGCGTTGTTTTTCAGGATCTTCCTCATTCATGATTCGCTCCTTCTCTGCTCTTTTCTTCTCCTCACGCCGAGACTGAGCAGCTTCCTGTCTTTGCACATGTGTCAGCTTCAAGAAATTCTCTTCCACTCGAGCACGGTTCTTATCTGCTTTTTGTTTGCCCTTTCCCCAAGAAACAAAGTGTTTCATAAGAAATCTATTTCTAGCCAACAGAAGCAATATCCCGTCTAATGTCCTTTGAAAAAATGACCTTCATTTAACATTTCAACTCGATTAGCAAAGATATAATCACTGAAAACAATGACCACCCCCTTCTCACCACCCCCTGCCCTGCCACGAGAAAACAATAATAAAAGGTGCCAACTTATGATGAAGTTTGCAAGTCTTACTTCTCTGTTGAGGCGGAACTTTTTGGCTTTATCAATAGAGTAAATCACCATGTTCATCAGGGGTAACAAAGCCTCCATATCCTTTGGGTAAGTGTTACCTGAGCCAGGCACTGGAAAATGAAGCCATTTCTTTTTGAGTTATGGCAGCATTAATATAGCTGGATCACCCAGTTCCTTTTTCTTTAGCGTTACAGACTCCTTTGTCAAAGTTTCTTAGACAGTTATGCAGCAGAACATAGAAATTAAAATACAGCTGAAGAATGGGGCCTCCCTGGCAATGCAAGGGGTTAAGGTGCAGCACTATGAAGCTATCCTTAACCACTCCAGCATGAGTTTGATCTCCAACCAGGGAGGTGACCCACATGGTGTAGCAGATCTCTATTGTCTCGTCCACTGCTCCCCGCATTAGTGTAGTCAATAGATCCACCTCTGCTCCACACTCTGTCTCTGGTGACTCCTCTCATCCCCCACACCTCTGGCCTGTACCCCAGTTCTTGTATGCATAAATAAATAAATCTTTAAAAATATATATAGTTGAAGAAACCCAAACTAATAGTAAAATTAAAACTTCCCAGGTCCTGCCTGGACATCATTGGAGGTGTTCAAGTATAGGATAAGAATCCTGGAGTTAGGTTTAATTTACTTTTTCATAGCTAGGAGAGACAATATTTTCCTTATTGTTACCTAACAGAGTAAGAATAACCCATACAGGATCCAGACACTTACCATTAAATGTAAACAATAGTGTCCTCTTAGTATCAGGTAGTTTTAAAGGCTGACCTTCCCTGTCATAAAAGAAAAGTATATTAAAAAAACAAAAAACAAAACCATAAAACAAGTAAGTTATTTCCCAGGTACAAAAAGTTATTTCTAATTCATTGAGACAAACAAATAATCAGCACATTACTTGACTTGGTGTCCTCAAATAAGCATATTCTCAGAGCCTGCAGGAGCACAAAGGGGCATCTGGTCTACTTGTCTATCTGACAGATGCCTTCCCAAGTGATTCTTGAATATCCTATACTTGAATACTGCCAATGATGTCCATGTAGGACATGGGAAGCCAGAAATAAGCCTGTATTTAAATATGAGACCCTAGTCGAAAATAGTATTTTAGCTTATTTTTTTAAAAAGATTTATTTATGCATACAAGAGTTGGGGTACAGGCCAGAGTCGTGGGAGATGAGAGGATTCACCAGAGACTGAGTAGGAAGCAGAACAGGCAGATCGACTGAAATACACTGCTGAGGGGAGCCGCAGGCGAGGCAGGAGAGGTCTGGTGTGCCATGTGGATCCCTCCCCCGGCCGGGGATCGAACTCTCATTGCTGTACTGCAGATGCTTCAGAGTACAGGTGTTCAATGTGCTGTGCTACCAGGGAGGCCCGATACTCTTGCTTATTTTGATAGATTTTTATGTTTTACTTCTAATTCCTGTCTTTCTCTGATGAAGTGTCTTATTTTTTAGTCAGGCTCAGAATAAATTTAGAAATAATATACGATAGAAGCCTCCCTGGTGGCACAAGCGTTTAAGCCTCAGTACTATGAAGTTATTGGCAATCACTACAGCATAAGTTCAATCCCTGGCCCAGGGAGGTAACCTACATGGTGCAGCAGACCTCTCCTATCTCCCCTGCTGCTCCCCTCAGCAGTATATTTTAGTAGATCTGCCTGTTCTGCCCCCCAACTCTGTCTCTGGTGAATCCTCTAACCCCTTCCCCACACACACTGCTGGCCTACTCCCCACCTCTAGTATGCATAAATAAATCTTTGAAAAAGAATCTACTATAACATATATAATTTAGTTCTAACAAGCACCAAAGATTCCTCCCTCACACAACAGGTCAATGAATGCTACAAAGCAATGCTTTGTCCCCAGTAGTAACAATGAGTTGAGCAACTGCAAGGATGATGCAAACTATCTAGAGGCACAAGGACCTAAGAAATTATAACACATAACTAGAATCCTGACTGGCTTTTAACTGTACTCAATTCCATAACTTATAACCAAAAATTCAGGTTACAAGCAGTTCTACACCAAGGGTAAACTTAAATAAGTATGCTGAGACAAGATATGAATTCAAAGAACAAATTCAAGCCCTTAATATGTATACAGTTGAACAGTATTAATACAAAGCCAAAATCTCTTATGGGAATCAAGGTCCTCTGATTAATATATTTATTAGGGAAAAAAAATCTAGCCACCCAACTACTCAAAGAAAGAAGTCAGAAAAAGTCATGGATTACAAAACACAAATATTTACAAACATAAGTCAAATATAACCAAATATAAATTTAAAAGAAAAGAACAAAACCTAGACCACAAAGAGAAAACTGCACTTTCTTAGAATTAGCTCTTCTGTAAGATTCTTATCCATTGCACTGAGTAGGTGGTGTGTACATGCAGTGACACAAACTGGGAGGCTTGTCTCCCACTGGTTTTCAATTACCTTTATGATACATGCAGTCAAAACAAGGGAAAACTTGCTTGCTTGTCACCAACTTCCCTCACTCACTGGGTAAGGGAAATTGCAGAAGTACCTTGCAGGTGTTTCAGCACAGAAAGCTGGGCCTCCCTGATGGCACAGTGGGTTGAGCAACGCACTATGAAGCAAACCGCAGCCACTGCAGCATGAGTTCGATCCCTGCCGCTGGCCAGGAAGGGTACCTACATGGCTTGGCAGACCTCTCCTGTCTTGCCTGCTGCTCCCCTCATTAGTGTATTTCAGTCCATCTGCCTTTTCTGTTCCTCACACTGTCTCTGGTGAATCCTCTCACAACCCCCGCCCCCCCCCACCAACACACACTGCTGGCCTGTACCCCAGCTCTTTGTATGCATAAAATAAAAATAAAATCTAAAAAAAAGCACAGAAAGCTAGTGAGGAAAATTAATTCCAAATTTATCTTATACGTACTCTTGCATAATTTTTGGACCAGAGAACTGGTCTGAAAAATGAACGGATTCAATCTTGTCAGCATAGTGTGTTAGAAAGTGAACCATCTGAAATAAAGAAAAGAGAATGGTTTTTTAACAAGGAAATATTTGATGCTTTGATACATTTCCACTTTTTGATAAAGACAGTCACCCTTCTGTCCGCTTTACTTTTCACAATGTCATTATGATTAAAGTCTTTTTAAAATTAAGTTTAAATTAAAAAAAATATAAGTTTAAATAAAGAATCACTGCAATGAAAACTAATTACCTTTCTTTAGTCACACCAGTGTGTGACTTTTTAGTGTGCAGTTGAAAATATGTCTTGAAACAATATTATAAAAATGAATGAAAGCAAAGAAAAAATTCTAAAATAATTTCAGAGGGCTCTTTACAAACATATCACTCTGAACTTGTATTTAGAACTGTCTTTTTAGTTATTTATATTTTTGATACTAAGATGTAGTTTCTATTACACAATCAGTAGCAAAAAATAGTTCTAGAATATATCCTTTTTCCCTCTACATTAATTAAGTTAAAAAAATGGATACATGACAAGGATTAATGGTCTTTTTTAAAAAGACCAGAAAGTCAACAGCAATTCTAAGAATAATTGGCTTTTGATTTTGAGAGATCTTGACTAATTCAGATGTCTTTTTAAGAGCTTCATCTGTTATAGCTTAAAGCTGGTACTTTAATGTTTGCATGGATAAGGACTATGTAAGTAGTACACTGTTACAAAATGAAGAACTTGTGTGCTTTTCAGCAAGTGCCATATAAACGTCAAGATATGCGAATGCATGTCTACCATTACACTTACCTTTGTATCCATCATTCCCTCTGTGACTTCTCCCATCTCTGACAGAATGGCCAAGGAGTCTGGTAGTCCATACTTTGCACCAGACTTAGGTTTGTCACTACAAAACTCACTCTAGAAGAAATAATTGAAAGTAAGACATGATATTTTATTATGCACACTTATCCCCAGGAAATTACGTACTGACCTATTTCAAAGTGCTGCTTAAGAACATTTAAGTGATATAAAGAGGCATAGCTTCTACACAAAGTTGAGTCAAAAGACATACCAGATCTTGCATCTCTTTCTGTAGTCGCACCAAGGCTTTCCGAGTGCCAACAGCAAACACGTAGGTATCCATGTCTTCATCATTCATGGTTACTTTTATTTGCTTTAAAAAAACAAAACCAAAAAACTCACCTATTTATTATGTTATTATGTTCTGTGATAAGCAGATTTCCCAAATGGCCCTCAAGATTCCTACCCCCTGGTGGAATCTTAGTCTATACAGCCTCCCACTGCCATGAGTGGGACTTTGACAATAATGGGAGATCATGCCCATGGTGATGTCATGTTGCATGGTAGAAGGCCCCTAATCAGTTGGCTCTGAGTTAATCAAAAGGGTCACCATTATGGGTAGATTGACCAAATCAAGCAAGTTTTCCAAAGGGACTGTACTTGAAGGGAAAAGTACTGAAGGGTTTATGGTGTGTGTGTGTGTGAGTGTGTGTGTGTGCGCGTGAGAGAGAGACAACATAGCAAAGATCTGAGGGTAGCCCTTAAGAGCTGAGAGATACCTCTAGCAGACAATTAAAAAATGGGAACTTACAGCATTAAGAAACTGGATTCTATCAACAATTTGAATGATCTTGAGAAAAATATCCTAAGTAAGCTCTTTGACTGGGAGGGCAGTGCACCCAAAGAGGGCATGGAAGTTCTGTGCAAAAGCCATCCCCATTCCTTTCCCAAGTGTCTCTTTCATTTAGCTATTCGTGAATTGAATCCTCTGTAATAAACCACCAATCAATATAAGTGAAGTGTTTTCCTGAGTTCTCTTGAGTCATTCTAACATGTTATTGAATATGAGGGAAGGGCTGTGCAACTCTTGACTTAGTCATTCATTCAGAAGTACCGTGTCCTGAAATTTGTTAACAATCATCTGAAGGCAGTCTGTGAGACTGAGTCTTGGCTCTGACTCTTGGTAGAGGCATCAGAACTGAAGTGAACTGTTGGTATCTGGATAATCAGAGAATTGGTTGTTGGTACTGGTAAACAAACTTAATATACGGATAAAGTTTTTAATAGTCTCCTTGGACCAGAGATAAAGTTATAAGCCTAAGGGCTCTACTGTGATATAACATGGACATTTCTGTTATAATAATTCTAACTTAAATTATATCAGTCAAAAAGTTATTGGTATCTGGAAGAAGGGAAATATTAAGGTAGGGAAATATAGCAAAGACCTGGCAAGACAGCCCAGTAAAAAAAGAGAAGATTAAATCTATTCCAGGAAAATATTGAAAATGATAAAGCAAAATTTCTTCCTTTTTACTTAGTAAGGTGGTATCTGGTACAAGAAAGGATGACAGGAATCTTAAGTAATAAGGCTTTAAAAAATTAAGTCATTAGTGGCCATTTTAGAAAAATTAAAAGATACAAGTTACAACTACAAATGAGGCTTGTAACAGAGTAACAGTGATGTCAACCTAATTAGAAGTACCTGATTATATACAAACATCACTTAGTAGCCAAATATGAATTTGTATTTTGACATATATGCAGACATCTTTCACATACATTTATCTCTGTAGCAATGAGAGCTCACAGTTATTGATTGAAAAGATAAAGGGAGGGGAAATGTGGCATTTCTGATGAAGGATATGAATTGTACACTAACAATTTTAGTAAAAGAAAAAGGTGTATCAAACAATAAGGTCCCCTGAGCTCATTCAGTCTAAGATGTATTACTTAAGGAGAAACCCAGCTTACTGCCACAGAGCAGAACTGGGTTTTAGGACAAACCACCTATGACAATTGCTCCCTCTTTTTCTCCCCTTCCCCTCAATTGTTCAGGCTGATTTAGGTGATAAACCCAGTGATCTCCTTCCCTCCATAAAACATATGCCCCATGCCTTTGTACACTGAGTGGATGATGATAATGTGTCCAATTAGAAAAGGGTCCATATTTTGGCAAGGGACATAGGTTGCAAGAAATTCCAAACAGGATCTAGGCAAGAAATGGAGTTAGTTCTAAGAACTCAGTCTGTAGACATAACAGTATCAGGAAGACTACATACCACTTGATCACTCACGGGCCTCATCATCCGGGCCAGGACATTCAGTAAGTCTTGTCTCTTGAGGAACTGAAAAAACAAAAAAAACAATTGTAACTTCTTACTATAAAACAAAACAAAACTTAAAGAATTGAACGCTACAACAAATATACTCTATATTTGCTAATTAATAGATAATTTTTAGACCTCATTTTGTTTTGAACATCAAAGAATGAGAAATTCACCTTAACAGATCTGGAGTCACAACTGGAAAAAATGGAAGAAGATATACCTTTGTACCAGACTTTCCTTACTTACCCTCAGCTGGATAAGCATCCCCTCACAGCACACACGGCCAGAACACCACAGGTTGTAAATATGCTCATTTTCCTGGTTCAGTTTTCCTGTGCTTGTGGCTTCTTTATTAGTTCCATCATCCCCTAGGGGAAAAATCACTTAATGTGATATGGAAAATGCTGGTACCTATTGAATTCAATAGCTAAGACAAATTTTAACATTTCTAGATTTCAGTCCCCTCCTGAGGAAAACAGAAACTACATCCAACATTGTTGTTATAAGGATTAAATAAGAAACAACGTAAACCAACTACCTAGCATAATACATAAACATTAATATACTAAAGAGTCAAGCATATGAATCAATATTTGCTTACCATTATAGAGAAGGAAAATGATAAGTCAAAAATAGAGGTGATGTGGGGGAGTCCACCTTACTCTCTACACTACACAGGAGTGTGACTTTGTGGATGAGGCCCTCTAAATACTTCACCGTAAACCTCTTTAGTGTATCCTAAACAAAAGTGCTCACAACTTGAGGGAATTCTGAACAATTTACAATTTCTAAAAGATGAATTGAAAGCATTTATCAAGGTACCTAAAATGTTGATATTCCTTGCTTTTTGGCTAGACTTTTATAAACCTGGTTTTATAACATTATTTCATTCTAATCAGAAGCAGTTTAGCAACTGCTGATTAGTGACAGGTGAAGAAATTATTTCATAAGTGCAATTTATTCAGTATATAAAGCCTAACAAAAATGAAATCCGTAAGAGAAAATAACAAAGCAGCCTCTTCAGCAGTCCATGAAAGCAGTTAGATGCTCCACTGAGTGGAATTAACAATTCTTACAAGAATATTTCCACTCAGGCAGCTTATCTGGACTTGTATGGCCTGACTTACCTACTAAGGTAAAGTTGCTCTCCAAAAGCTCTCTGTGAGTGTTAAACCAGGCCTGAGCAAGGCGACTGTTTTTATTCTTCCCAATGATATAATTCATGATGTAGGCAAGCAGACCAGTTACCATCAAAATTTCTAGATAATAACTCTCCCAACTGTTCTGGAGGTGTGCAGGCACCTAAAGAAGAACAATCATTCCATTTAATGTTGGCTGAGACTGAAGGATGGAGTCTAACAGAGGGGATGAAGGAAAATGAGAAGACTCAAAATCAGAACTCAATATTTTAGATAATTATAAGAGTATGATTATACTCTAAAAAAATTGCCAAATTTTGATTTTCTAGGTCACATTTGTAAAAGATTTTTTTAAGAAAATATAAGCTGTACGTGGAGTTTTATCAGAAGAAATGGTGTCAAGCTCTTTCCTATTCCCACTATTGCATCAATATTAGCTATGTCACTTAGACTGATTATTCTTCTGGGATTAATGACAGGATAATTTTTTTGTTACTGTGGAATTTAGAACCTGTATACGTACATCAACAATTGTTATTGGGTCTTTATTTTTGCTAGAAGAAGTATCTGGTTTGTCTTCATAACCTTCAAATTCTTCATCATCATATGGTTCACTCTCGGTATCTCCCTCCTACAAAAATGAGGCACAATCTGTTTTCCCCTACAAATATTGCCAGCTATTGTGTCTCATTTTTGTAGGCAACATTTGCAGGGGAAAACAGAACATATAACTATTAGCACAGAACACAGATGAATCTCCATTCATTTGAACCCTGAGTCCTGAACTATAAAAATTCCAACCCATACTTCATTATCTCTTCTCTCTGGCCTTCCCCCAAGCCAAGCTTTCCACAGAGGCGATAACTACCATCTGCTGTTTTTCCACCTATGTTAAATGTGACAACAAGCCACAAAACATTTAGAAGAGCTTCAACTATCAAAAATGAAGATCCAGAGAGGGCAGGTCTCCCTGGATCTAACTTTAATGTTTGGGAGAAGTACTAGTCATAAATTTTCCCATTCTCCCAATTTCCCAAGAAATCTAAAGGGGGGGAAAAGTCACCTTACCTGGGTATCTGCATCTTCAAAATCCCCTTCTTGGTTTTCATCCTGCCCTTCTAACTCCACAGTGGTCTCATCTTCATCATCTTCGGTGGTTATCACCCGTTGAGGAGATTCAGTAACAGAGTCTTCTGTGACATCCTCAAATTCAGCAAAATCATTATCATCATACTCTACTATGTCTTCCTCATCTTCGAAATCATCAAATTTGGCTTCTGAGACACTCCCAAATACCAAAAGTACAACGCAGAAAGCATAGAAGGCTTTCATTGCACCTTAAAAAAAGTTAAAAAAATGGACTGCAATTCTACATATACCAATTAGATTTTATAAAAATTCAAACATGCTAAATGACATAAACAGTTAAAAATGTACAAATCTCTTCTGCTATTTTTCTTATTCAATTCAGATAGTGTATTATAAAGAACAATGAGGCACATGTTAAAAAGTTTGGGTTCTAGTCTAGATTCTGTCACTAAAAAAATCTTACAAAGTAATTTAATTTCTTTAAGTTGGTGTCTCTAAAATTCACTTTCCAGTTACACTGAGCATTCAGCAAGCATTTTCAAGAATCTTTAAAAAGCTTTATCTAGGAGGGACCTCCCTGGTTGTGCAAAGGGTTAAGTCCCAGCACTATGAATCTATCTGCAGTCACTGCAGCACGAGTTTGACCCCAGGCTTCTCCCTTTAGCTGTGTATTTCAGTCAGTCTACCTGTTCTGTTCCCTACCCTGTCTCTGGTGAATTCTCTCACACACACAGCGCCACCCTCCCCACCTCCACCTCTGGCCTATAGGCCAGTTCTTTTTGCATAAATAAATAAATCTTTTAAAAAAGGGAAAGGGCCTTCCTGGATGTAAGGTGTTGAGTGCTGCACTGTGGGGCTTCCATAGCCACTGCATGAGAGTTTGATCCCCGGCCAAGAAGGTGACCCATATGGCGCAGCACACCTCTCCTGCCTTGCCCATTGCTCCCCTCAGCAGTGTATTTCAATTGATCTACCTGTTCTGCTCCCCACTCTGTCTCTGGTGAATCTCATGCCCGCCCCCACCCCCATGCCTCTGACCTGTACCCTAGCTCTTGTATGTATAAATAAAAAAAAAATCTTTTAAAAAAGGGAAAATAAAGCTTTATATATGAATTGGGAAATAAAAATGAGAAGCAACTATATTTATCTACTAGTAGCAAAATAACACATGAATAAAAAAGCCATTCATGTACACATGTGAATATCATCGTAACAGCTATGTTCAAGACAGGAATGCTAGCTAGGTACTGTCCTACAGGTTTCACCAAAAAAAACACAAACAAACAAACAGGTAATTTGATCCTCACAGCAACTCTATTTAAGGAAAGTGGCATTAATAATATCCCATTTCACAGCTAGGAAAACACAGCTAGAGATTCTTAACATAACTGCCAAATGACAGAGATATGATTTGATACCAGGTTTGCCTCCAGAACCCTTGCTATGAATTACTTTTCTGGTGTTTCTTAAATGTAAGCCAGTGGCTATGATCTAACATTACTGTCTTAAAAGTATTTTTTCAGGGCCTCCCTGGTGGCGCAGTGGGTTAAGCAACACACTATGAAGCAAATCGCAGCTGCTGCAGCACGAGTTCAATCCCTGCTGCTGGCCAGGGAGGGGACCCATATAGTGCAGCGGACCTCTCCTGCTGTGCC
>JAGFMF010012271.1:3645621-3714080 GCA_019455555.1 Galemys pyrenaicus
CCCTGCTCTCTGTGGTGAATCCTCTCACCCCCCACACCTCTGGCCTGTACCCCAGTGCTTGTATGCATAAATAAATAAATCTTTAAAAAAAAAAAGTATTTTTTCATTAGTAAATTGTTCCTGGGCCTCTCTGGTGGTGCAAGGGGTTAAGAACAGCACTATGCAGTTATTTGCAGCCACTGCAGCACAAGTTCGATCCCTAGCCAAGGAGGTGACCCACATGGCATAGCAGACCTCTCCTGTGTTGCCTACTGTTCCCCTCAGCAGTGTATTTCAGTCAATCTGTCTGTTCTGTTCTCCACTGTGTCTCTGGTGAATCTTCTCACTCCTATCCCCCACACCTCTGGCTTGTACCCCAGTTCTTGCATGCATAAATAAATCTTCAAAACAAAAAATTGTTCCTAGTGTATACATGATGGAACTAAATATACCAGCATTTCATTTATTTTCAGTTTTCTGAAAAGAACACTAGATTTTCCATTATCTAAACAACCTTGTGAACCAACAAATAAAATGAATTTGGACCCATAAAAAACATGCCAAGTGACAAGAAAACATGGAGGACAACAAAAAGTCCTTACCCAACAGTTAAAGCTTTGCCAAAGGGAGAACAGAGCTAAAGTCTGAGGAGTAAATTTCAACCATCAAATGTTCTATTTCTAGTCCTCCCCTCTCATGAAACACCAGTCTTAAACCATCAATTATGTCTGACAGACATGTCCACTTTGATGCCCTACAAACTTTTTCTGTATAGGGTCACAGAGTAACTATTTTAATCTTTGTGGGTCATGTACCAGTCTACTACAAATCCTTCTTCTTAAAAAAATGTTTTGAAAATGCAAAAACTTTTTAAGTTCGTAGATTATATAAAAAAGTCTACCTCTCAGACTATAGGATGCAGACCTCTGTTCCAGTCATCTCTATTGCCTAAATTTTTCTATTTTCATATTATTATTATCTCAGTTTCCAGGCTTAGTTGTTAAAAAGAACAAGTTATTTCTTACTCTCTTTTGCATTTGTAATCTAACAAGTCACCAAATCCTGGTGTTTCCTTATTTGATTTCTAAAGCTACCACTACCTTAACAGAGCAAATCACTACACTGGATACTATGCCAAGGGAAGTACAACATGATTCCTGAACAATCATAAAATGAAAATTTAGCTTTAATGGTATGTTACAGTATTACTTATGACAGTGAAATTTTGAAACTGTTAAACTATCGGTGCATACAAAAAACCAAATTTACTTTTTGTCATTAAAAACTGTTACTAGGGCCCTCCCTGGTGGCGCAGCCACTGCAGCACGAGTTCAATCCCTGCTGCTGGCCAGGGACCCATATAGTGCAGCGGACCTCTCCTGCTGTGCCCGCTGCTCCCCTCAGCAGTGTACTTCACTTGATCTGCCTGTTCTGCTCCCTGCTCTCTGTGGTGAATCCTCTTACCCCCCACACCTCTGGACTGTACCCCAGTGCTTGTATGCATAAATAAATAAATCTTTTAAAAAAAAAAAACAACTGTTACTAAAGTAATTAGAACTCATGTTATTTTATAAGTGAACACACAAAGGTTAAAAAACATCTACATATGAAGACTAGGTATTTTATATGGGAGGATTATGCACATTTTGTATATACTTTTCTTTATATTTTTCTGATTTTATTATAATGTGCTTTTTTGTAAGAGTTCTTAAAAAAAAATAAAGTAAAAGCAGGCCTCCCTGGTGGCGCAGCAGGTTAAGCAATGCACTATGAAGCAAACTGCAGCCACTGCAGCAAGAGTTCGATCCCTGCCCTGCCACCGGCTGGGGAGGTGACCCACGTGGCGCAGCAGACCTTTCCTGTCTCGCCCACTGCTCCCCTCAGCAGTGTATTTCAGTCCATCTGCCTGTTCTGCTCCCCACTCTGTCTCTGGTGACTGCTCTCACCTCTTGCAACTCTGGCCTGTGCCCCAGCTCTTGTATGCATAGATGAACAAATCTTTAAAAAAAACAAAAAAAACAAAAGCAACATTTCTTTACTCAGTAAGAGGCACTGAGTGAGGAACAACTATGGCATAGAGGCCTGAAATGGCATAGTTTTGGAGTTTGGTATGATGGAGTATATAAACCAAAGTAGCGGGAAATGAGACTGGAAAGGGCAGCAGGGGCCAGGTCATGACAATCCTTGTTTAAATGGTATACCAGTAAGTTTGGATACTTAGAATGAACTAAAGGAGATTAAGTAATGAGTGATACTATCAGGTGTAAACTTAACCCCAAAGCCTATATTGTGGGTAAAGGGAGAAAGATACTTGAGGCAAGAAAAATAGGAATTGACTGAATAATTACATAAGAAACTAAGCAAGACTGAACCGGCAATGTACTGGGAATGAAGAGAAAAGCAGATTTGAAAATCATACTTCTCAGTATAAAATGAATAGATATAGGGAATGTGAGAAAGATTTGAAGTGATTCTAAGTTTTGGCTTGATGAGTAGATAGACAAAGTCATCTACATATGATGTAGGTGACAATAAAGGAGGGTAAAAAAGGGGGAGGAATCAGTTAAGGGGGGAAAGCAGTAAATTCAACTTAGTACCTGTTGAGAAGTTTGTAATGTATCAAGCAGTATGGTAGATGACTAACATTCATCTCTTAATTTTCAATTCTCAAACTGAAAATTTCAATTCTAATTCTGAAAAAGTCTTGAAATCAATCATAACAGCTAAGAGAGGAATGGGAAACTAAGAAGGAATGGTTAGAGAGAAAGAGAACAATCCAAGTGGTATTACAAAGGTCAGGGTATATTTCTGAGAAGGAAACAGCTCAGTTTCAAATGCTGCATAAAGAGCAAGTAAAACATGCACCAAAATTTTCCTAATGTTAGTTAGGAAAGCATTATTGGCAACTGCATGGAAGTGGTAAGAATGGAAGCCAGAATGTAGGCAGTTAGAATAATAATGGAGGTGACTGGGTGACAAGGAGTATATACTATTCTTTCAAGGTGTTCCCTAATATAGTGAACATTCTATATTTCATATTTATAGCACTGATTCTTTAAGTAACCAGTTCAGTATCAAAGGTTATTATTGCCCAATATCTTGCAACCTGTCAATGCTCTAGAAATAGTCTCAGAATTGGAAAAGCTCATAAATTTTGAAATGAGCAAATGATTTTAAAAAATGCCATAACGGATAGGCTAATGCTCCAAAATTTGATCTTTGAAGCTAGCAATGGAGGACACTGTATGGAAAAACATGCTTTCTAACACCAACCTCAAAGAGGTTTGTAATGTGTCTCCCAACACTCTTAACTTCTTTAATGACCTTTGATTAGAGTCAAAAGTAGGGGAAATATAAATAAGAGCATATACTTCAGTGGAATTAGATCTGTTTGAAAATGTCTACTATTTGGTGCCATACGACATTGAGCTAATTAAAATACCTAGTTCCACATATACAAAAAGGGTATTATTCACTACTTGCCTTACAGGAGATGTGTGCCTAGCATATAAAAGGCACTCAATAAATATTAGTTTCTATTCCTTACTTTGTACCTTAGGAACACCCCTTGAGATATAAAAACTTTTGTTCTTGGCATTTTCCTTTTCAGAGTGTCTTCAAATTTTCCAAATAGAAGCAAACAAAGGTTAATGTTGGCACGATGTGATCGATTATCTGTTTGCCAAAAGGTCTGATCGTTTCAAATTGAATGTCCACTTAGAATGTTCACACCAGTCATTCCTAAGATGTCAGCACTGTAATAGGGTTCCTTCAAGGTTATTTAGGTTAAAATTATCCAAGCTGTCTGAGCCTAACCTTCCCTCTCACAAGTCTTTCTACTGCACCTGTCAACTCATTTCTCAAATGCACAACTCTTTGCCAGGGCACTCAGTCTTGAGACTCCTGCGGCAGAGAATACAAGCACAAACAAGCTCAGCAAGTAGTCTCACAGTGGAGGAGACTGGTCTTAAAACGAAAGAGGATAAGTGGAGCTGTTCATTCCCTTCTGTCATTCTACATCAGGCCTTTCTGACAACGGTCAGGCTACAAGACTCCTGGAATTCATGTTGCCATTCCCGTCTCCCCACACACGTTGAACAGAAACAAGTGTTAGGTTAGAAACCATCAGAGAAGATTGGCCTCAGAGGTTGTTGCTATCGTGAAGTCTTTCCCCACCACGAAGAATCAACTCATCTTCATGTCTACACTCCATTCCTCCCGGTGCATATTGAAAGCTTCCTGCTAACTCTGCCCTTCTGACTGGCATTTGCTCACAGCTCTGTGGGGAAGTTCCCCCAAATCATTAAAATCACCCAGATTCCGAAGACCAATAGAAAATGAGCCGTGAAAGTTGCTGTTTAAAAAGAAAAATCTGAAAAAGTGAAAGAAGAGAGGAGCAGGCGGGGTGAGGGGGAGGCAATGCACGTCACCACAGGTCGCACTTAGGGGGCTGTGTGGGAAACCAGACTGGGCTAGGCCAGGCAACTCAAGTCACCGCCCGGCCCGACCCGGCCCGGCGCCACCGACTAACGCGTCACGGCCCACTTCCTACCTGTACCGAGGCGAGAGCCCGGCCCAGCTCTCCGGTGACCGCAGCGTTACCCTGCCCGCCTCTTAGCCTGGCCACCGCCTGCGCGGTCACCAGATTGCTGCCCTGAAAAGCCTCTAGGACACAGACAGGTAGGCAGCTCACTCACGCCGCGCCACTCTCACGTCGCCTCCGCCATCCGTTGCGTAGAATGCGTGCGGTCCGCCTGCGCCTGCGCGGAGAACAGGGGGCGGGACGCAACCTTGGGCACGGCGCGAGCTCTCCTCCCCTCCCCGTGAGACAAGGTGGGCTGCCGGGAAAATGACGTCATCGAGGCCCCAGAGCCGGAACTGCTGAAGCCGAGCCCAGCCTTCCCCAGAGTTTAGTCTAGTCGTCGTCCCAGCGAGTTAGTACTCCGGAAGCTAAGGGTGGCCCAGCTCAGTGGCACCACGTGGTCAGAGGTACGCGGAGCAATGTTAACCAAGTCGTACTTGCAAAGGACCGGCGTTTAGGGATAGACAATTTTAGGTAAATATGGTTTCCGCCCAAGCCCTTTTCTCAGGTTGTTTGGCCGAATCCCTGTCTCTGCTGCTCTGTCTTCACGCCCAGACAGGTCGAGAACACTCTACTCTAGTGTCCTGTCAAAGTGTGTGGGGCGGTGTCCAAGGCATTCTGGAGCTGTAAGGTCGCGAGCCCTTGGCGCCTCCAGGGAGCCGTAGCTCCAGGCCCCGCCCCCGGACCGCGCTCTCTTCACTGCGCATGTCAGGTTCGCGGTCCCCGTTTCCCTAGTCTGCAACGGGTTGAGAGGCGGTGGCGGCGGAGGGGGCGGAGAGGCCGGAGCGCGGCGGGACGCGGACTGGACCGCGCGTACCTCGGCTTGGGGTTTCTTCGTGTCGGCAGTGACAGCTGCGACTGCAGCTACGGCCGCGGGTTTGTGCGAGGTGCGTGTGGAGGCGGGGCTGCCACCCCTCGGGGCACTGGAAACGACTGTGGGGCCTAGCTCGGGCCGGGGAGCCGCGGCCTGGCTTAACAAAGAGTCGGCGGAGCCTCGGGGCACCGGAGGCCTGGGGCCGGGAAGGGGTGGGAGTGCGGGCGGGGCTGAGGCTTCGTGGGGTCCTTTCTAGCTGCGTCGCTCCCTCTCGGTTCTCCCGCAACTCTTAGCGAGGCCCATTTGGCGGTTTTCCCGAGGTAGCGTTAACCAGCTCACTGGGGAAGAGATTTTCAGGGTGCTGGACTCCAAGGCAGGGATAGCCATAGGGAGAATACTCATTAGTGGTTGGCAGAAGAAGGCTTCCAAGTCAGGGGGCACCTGATAGGCAAAAGTTGCCAGGTCGGAGGATAGTAAAACACATGGTGATCTTTATGCAGCCTTGATTAGGTCGGTGACTAGCATCACCATCGTCACGCAAACTTTTTTGCAACCTACTTAAGAGCCTTGTCTGGTATCAGTAAATACTTGACGTCAAGTTGTAAACGTACTCTCGATAATATAAGGGAAAACTGTAGTAGTAGTGGAGAGTTTTGGGGAATCATACCTTTCTTACCACTTTTGTGAAGCATTTCCTTCATTGCCCGCACTCCTTGAGGCGGTCATTCACTTTCTTATGGCTTCCTTTTTTTTTTTTTTTTTTAATAATGAATGACCTTTTCATATTTATTCTTCCCCGTTCTATACACCCGGAGTTCCTGAAGGGTAGAGGTTAAGTCTTTTGTTCAGAGCCAAGTCAAATTCAGGCACTTACGAAGTGAGCAATGTGTTCAATACAAAAATTAATTTTTAGACTTTAAGCGGTGAAAAAAAAATAAGTTGTATTTTTCTGTACCTGGAGGGGTACAGTTTATAATTCATTCAAGAATTTTTTTTTAAAGATTTATTTATTTATGCATACAAGCACTGGGGTACAGGCCAGAGGTGTGGGGGGTGAGAGGATTCACCACAGAGAGCAGGGAGCAGAACAGGCAGATCAACAGAAGTACACTGCTGAGGGGAGCAGCGGGCACAGCAGGAGAGGTCTGCAGCACCATGTGGGTCCCCCCTACCCCTGGCCGGCAGCAGGGATCGAACTCGTGCTGCAGTAAGAATTTTTTTAAAGCCTACTGTGTGCCTTTTCTCTAGCACTATACCAGATGTGTGATCTCTGCCTTCAAGAAACTTTTCACTGGGGGAAGGAAAAGGAACTATAAATAACCATATAAATTGTGGTATATATTAGAAGATAATTAGGGCCTTTGGGAGGAAATAAAGCTGGAAACAGGAATGGGGTGATGTAACATTTTTAAAGTAAGGTGGTCAGGGAATTATTTATAGACAAGATGATAGTTAAGATGCTTTGAAGTGAGAGAGTAGTGAGCCATTTGAGTATCTGAAGAAAGGAACGTTCTGGGCTGAGGGAATAGCAAGTGTAAAGGCCTTAAAGAAGACAGTTCTGGCCTGTTAGAGGGCTAGTGCTTGGTACAATGTGAGCAGAGGACGCAATGATGAGAGATAACGCCTAGGGAGAAGAGGACAAAACAACCAGGACTTTTTAGCCATGTGAGAGTTTCACTTTAGCCCTTAAAAGATGGAAACCATCTGACAATTTTGATCAGAGGCGTGGTCACTTCTGACTTACAATGTAATAACTGAAATTTATGAAGGAGTGTACTTTCTACCTTCCTTTATATTTAAATATCAAATTGATATGCATGTAGCACCTCTTGTTTGTTTAATAGAGGAAAGAAGTGTTTTTAAAATAAGTGTAACTCAACATGTACCATATTTGCCTTTCAAAGAATGTGTGAAAATCTCGGGTTTCATTCAGATTCTCATTAGAGAACTGACCAGTTTATACTATGTAAAATGTTTTCAGGGAAGATTATTAGGTAAAATAGATGTTAGTTAACTGTCACTAGAACTCCTACCTGTAAAAACACAAATGGGGTAATGTGGCTTGGTTTTTGTCTGCTATTTTAAACATTATTTAGATGATAATCTTATTTTTTACCATTGTCCGTAACATAAATTCTAATCAAGTAAATGTTCCATGCTTATTCTTATTTCTTAGTCTTTGCTGTTTCTATCTTTCCCTCCTAAAGGTCTTCCTTCACACATCTCTATTCAGCTTGCATCATTCTATGCCTAACTTGGCTTGGTGCTCTCTTACAAAGCCTCTTCCCACTTGTCAGCTTACAGTGATCTCTGACATCTTCGCTGTCATCTGGAATCTCTGAGTTATGTATGGAATCTGAGTTTAAAGAGCTGTCTAGCTTGATACTCTTTACCTACTAATGGAGAAATTGGTTTCTGGAAAAAGAATAAATATAATGACGGTATTCTACACATGCTTAGTGCCAAGCTTTGTTTTAAGCATATTTTTGTAGATAAACCCAGTTTTTTATACCAACTTTGTGAGGTAGCTGATTATCTTACAGATATGGAATCTGAGGTTTAGAGCAGCTAAATAACTTCCTTGAAGTTCATATCCAGTTAGTGTAAAGCTAGAGTTTGAGCATAGCCTGTTTAATCAGAACCATGTTGCTATGCTTGTTAGAATTTTCTCTGGAATCACACATTTACTGCCTAGAACCATATCAAGTAGGACTTTATGCTATCTTTAAATTTTCTCACCCAAGTTGAAAATCTCTTTGGCTCTCCTATTTAAATAAACTTGAGTATCTACTCTGGAAAGCATACCAGAAAAAAAATTAACCTTTTTCTTCATCCATGAGACACATAACATGGAGCTGGAGAGAGAAAACAAGTACACAAATAATTATGATTAAATGTTGGCTATTTCAGACTAGAAGGAGGAGTTTGAAACAGAAACTACCATTTCTTTGAGGTAGTTATATTCATTTCATAATTTTAGGAGTTAGTAGTTGAGATGGAGTTGTGAAGCATCCATGGCACAGCAGCGTTGAGTTCAATCCCCACCCAGGTAGGGGACCCACATGGCACAGCAGACCTCTCCTGCCTTGCCAGCTGCTGCCCTCGGCAGTGTACTTCCATTGATCTGCCTGTTCTGCTCCCTGCTCTCTGTGGTGAATCCTCTCACCCCCCACACCTCTGGACTGTACCCCAGTGCTTGTATGCATAAATAAATAAATCTTTAAAAAAAGAAAATAGAAGCACTTCCATATTGAAGTGCTGTGATTTTGATTGTGCATTTTCCCACTTAATAATGTTAAACATCTTATGTTTATTATTCTATTTGTATATTGTCTTTAGAGTATTGTTTTTCAAGTCTTTTTCTCATTTGAATTAGGATATTTGGTGTTTTTTATTTTTTGATTGTTGAGTTCTTTGTTTTTAATGAAACCTGTCAGCTTACCTGAGTGTTGGTCATGTATATGGTGATTTTTATACGCTCTGAAGCTAGTGTTTTCACTTTTTGTCACCAATTTGAGAGGTGTTTCTTGAGACAGATGTGAAGTTTCAAAGAGATTTGATGTTAGTTTGATAGGAAGGCTATGCCAGGCATCACTGGGAAAAGGCTTCAAAATGTTTGAGAGAAAGAGAGAGAGAGATACTCAGATCCACAAATAACAGTACTAAAGTTAATTTTTAAATGTTCTTACTATGTTTTGACTTACTAGCTATTTATTAGACACTTATCCTTTAAGCGGTATTTGTTTAGAAAGTGCAAATTTATTTTTATAGGCTAAGCAAAGGGGGGCTTCAATTACCTTGGAGCCGCCTTCTATAATTTTTTTCCCTGTTCAGATTATCCTCTTTGGAATAGACACATGCTTGCATTTCTTTTGTAACAAAATTTCTCTAGCTATACCTCACTCTCTCCTTCCTGTCTTTAATAGAAAGTAATCTGTATTTCTTTTTTTTTTTTTAAGATTTTATATATGCATATAAGAGCTGGGATACAGGTCGCAGGTGAGAGGATTCACTAGAGACAGAGCAGGGAGCAGAACAGGTAGATCGATGGAAATACACTGCTGAAGGGAACAGTGGGCAAGGTAGGAGAGGTCTGCAGTGCCATGTGGGTCCCCTCCCTGACCGTGGATGGAACTTGTGCTGTAGTGGCTGTGGAAGCACCACAGTGTGGCAATCAGCCCGCTGCGCCACCAGGGAGGCCCCCCCGTTTTTTTTAAATTTTTTTTTTAAGATTTATTTATGCATACAAGAATTGGGATACAGGCCAGAGGTGGGGTGGGGGGAGTGTGAGAGGATTCACCAGAGACAGTGGGCAACAGAACAGGCAGATTGCTGAGGTATACTGCTGAAGGGAGCAGCAGGCAAGGCAGTAGAGGTCTACTGCACCATGTGGGAGTCTACTCCTTGGCCAGGGATTGAACTCTTGCTGCAGTGGCTGCGGATTCTTCATAATGTGGTGCTTAACCCCTTGCACCACCAGGGAGGCCCCCAATCTGTATTTCTCTTGGTCTAATCATCTAATCCTCACTCTACCACTTACCATTTGCTCCTTACCCTGTCATTTCTTGCTCCATTGAAACTGATCACTGATTGTATATCCAATGGAGCCTTTCTAGTTCTTAACTGAGTTCTCTTTTTTTAACATTGAGTCCCTGAAATGTATCTGCATTACTGCTTTTTACTAACTCTACTAACTTTTACTCTTTTTACTGCTCTACGTGCAAATCCCTATAGGTATAGACCCTACTTGTCATCTATCTCTAGCTCTCCTCTTGGTACTGAACTCATCTCACCTTTTTTTTTTTTAAATTTATGTGTGTTTTTTTTTAAAAAGGTTTATTTATGCATGCAAGCACAGGGGCACAGGCCAGTTGTGTGGGGGGAGGAGGTAGAGGATTCACTGGAGAAATAGTGGGGAACAGAACAGGCAGAGTAACCAATACATATGCTAAGAGGAGCAGTGGGCGATGCGGGAGAGGTCTGTCAAGCCATGTGGGTCTGCAGTCTGCCTCATAGTACCTTGCTGAACCCATTGCGCCACCAGGAAAGCCCTCATTTCACTTTTTGCCTGCTTTTCCAAGCCTAACTTATCAAGGTTTCCATCTCTGTTTGTGACACTACCAGTCATCGAATCTGTAAAACCAGAAACCTCCAGGTATTCTAGACTCTTCCTCCTTACCTTCCACATCTGATTGTCACTCATCCCAATTCATTCTTCCTCATAGATATCTATGTAACTTAAATCTACCTCCCTGTGTCTCTTTCATATCTACTTCCGTAGTTCACTACTAAGTTCACTACTTTCTTGTCACTTTACATCTGTATTTTTATAAAACCTCCTAAACCTCTTTCTTGCTTCCAACTTTTTCTACTCTCTAATCTTGATCAAACACTGATCTGAAACATGTCCTCTTTTTGCTTAAAACTTTAAAACTAATGATTCCTTATAACTGGCAGAATACAGAGGTACATGGTATATTCTTAGCATGGCATACTAAACTATTCATCTGGTCTTTGCCTGTTTGTGTCTCTGACATGTCATGCAATATTCCAAATTTAACTCTAGCTGCATTGAACTATTTCCAGTTCTTTGTGCAGTACTTCCATTAGAATACATCTTAAAAAAAAAAAAAAGCTGGCTAAAACTATACTGTAAAATCCTTAAATATGGTACTATATCTTAAATAGCCAGCACTTAATATGCTGCCTAGCTTTCCTCAGGAAGCTGAGTAAACCATTGAAATTTTCTCACTAGGAGATTAAAAATCTATGCAGTCCAAAATAGATTCCCCCATTCTTCCTTTTCCTATTTTCTGACTTCTATGGCTTATTTATTATCACCTTGTTATATATTGTATACACTAGGGAAAATGAGGTTCTAGAGTTCGTTTTTATTGCTTAGGAATAACTCTTATAAAGGCAGACTGACAGATCGGTTAAGTAATATTATTAGATGCTAAAATTTAGTTGCTTGTAAATATTCTTTCTTAATCTCCTCTCTCTAAAATTATTTGATGCCTTAAGGGATTCCTAAAGAAAGTAGAAGATGATCTTAAGTTCTGGGAAACTGGTACTTATTAAGTACATAATTATATTAGCCATGCTCAAGTTTTACAAAAGCTCTTATGTGAATAAAGACAGTCCCTACCTGGGACTTTAACTTAGTATTTAACTACCTGGTACTGCGGGTGGCCAAAGGGTGGAGATTGATATGGCATAAATCAAATTTAATATAGTATGTAGATTGAACTAGGCTATATAATAGCAGTTAAAACAACCTAGAGTGTAAAAGTTGGGGAGGGATATAGAAGCCTAAAAGTAGAATATGTTGTTCCTTGAGCTTTAATATCATTGTTTTAGGCCCTACCTGGTGGCGCAGTAGATTAAGCAACGCACTATGAAGCAAATTGCAGCCACTGCAGCACGAATTCGATCCCTGCTGCCAGCCAGGGGTGTGATCCACATGGCTCAGAGACCTCTCCTGCCTTGCCCGCTGCTCCCCTCAGCAGTATGTTTCAGTTGATCCGCCTGTTCTATTCCCCACTCTGTCTCTGGTGAATCCTCTCACCTTCTGCACCTCTGGCCTGTACCCCAGTTCTTGTATGCATAAATAAATAAATCTTTAAAAAAATATCATTGCTTTAAAACAAAAAAGCAGTTTTTGGATCTTTTTTCTACACTGGCTTCAGAGTACATTATAAAAATTTGACTTTCCTTATTAATGGTAAACTTTAATACAAAGGCAAAAGTAAAAATCAGAGCTTCATTTTCATAGACAACTCTCCAGCTATCCCTATACTTGTAATCCATGCTTTTGCATACACTGATTCATACTTAACTTATTTTATGCCTTTAATTTTACTTAGTGTTTAATGGGACACTTTTCCATAAATGTAAGTTGTAACTGAAAATCTTAAAACTTAGAATACATTTCCTCTTTTTTTTTTTTTTAAGGATTTATTTATTTATGCATACAAGAGCTGGGGTACAGGCCAGAGTCCAGGTTGGTGAGAGGATCCACCAGAGACAGAGTGGGGAACAGAACAGGCAGATTAATTGAAATACACTGCTGAGGGGAGCAGCAGGTAAGGCAGGAGAGGTCTGCTGCGCCATGTGGGTCACCTCCCTGGGCCGGTGGCAGGGATCAAGCTCCTGTTGCAGTGGCTGCGGTTTGCTTCATAGTGCATTACTTAACCCACTGCGCCACCAGGGAGGCCCAGAATACGTTTCCTTTTAGTTAAGCAATCGCTTTAAACATTGGTGCTCTGGAAATTAAGGAAATGCACAAAGCTGTAGCTGTAATGATATGTTTTATACCATCATGCAAACTATTGAATAAATGCTTTTTTGACATTTAAAGATGTTCATAGTGTATTATTAAGTGAAGAATTCATAAACGAAATATAGCATGATTTAAATTTTTACAAATTGTGTTTATGTGCATAGAAAAAAATAGCAAAAGATATAAACAAAATATATCAGGGTGAGGAAATGTTAGGTAGTTTCAAATTTGTTCTTTATTTCGCGTTCTGGATTTTCTGCTTTTCTCCAAACTTAGGTAACTTGTAGCATCAAATAAAAGATTTTTTTTGAGCCATGACCAATAAGATGTAAGATACTGTTTTTAAACTGATTTTATCAATGCTTAGGTGATCTCTTTATAATCCTGAACTGTAGGCTGAGTGACAGTTTCATGCAACTTAACAGTGGATCTTGGCTTCTTTCTGGATAGTGTTCCAGTGGGCAATTTATTAACTGGGTGTTTCATGAGTACCCTTTTGAGGCAATTACATAGATACTTTGTACAGATATATGTACTTTTAAGTTTAGATTTTATTTTATTTTTTAAAAGATTTATTTCTATATGCATACAAGAGCTGGGATACAGGCCAGAGTCGCGGGAGGTGAGAGGATTCACCAGAGACAAAGCAGGGAGCAGAACAGGCAGATGGATTGAAATACACTGCTGAGGGGAACTGCAGGCGAGGCAGGAGAGGTCTGCTATGCCATGTGGGTCCCCACCCTGGCCGGGGATTGAACCAGCACTGGTGCTTCACACTGTGGCGCTCCACCCGCTGCGTCACCAGGGAAGCCCCTAGGTTTGATTTTAGACTTAGGTTTGAGTCTTCCAGTTGTCATTACCAGAGGATAATCTAGTTTTGAGACTGTCTTGACAACAGTAGCGCCTTAGCCTCTTTTATCATAGGTTGCTTTTGTCTTGTTTGTTTTTCTTTTGAAGATTTATTTATGCATACAAGAACTGGAATGTAGGCCAGAGGTTTGGGGCAGGGAGGAGGGTGAGAGGATTCAACAGAGACAGAGCAGAACAGGCAGATATACTGAAATGAACTGCTGAGGGGAGCAGCAGGCAGGCGATACAGGAGAGGGCTGTGCCTCCCTGGCTAGGGATTGAACTCATGCTGGCAGTGGTTGCTCATAGGTTGATAGTGCTGTGTCTTTAACCTTTGTGCCACCAGGGAGGCCCCCCTTTTGGTTTTTTTTTTTGTGGGGGGGTGGGTGTGAACTTTGTTTTTGGTATGTTTTCCTAGTAGATGTAAATCCTTTGCAAATAAAGTCTCTTCTTGATTTCTTCAATTACCTAATGCAAGCCCAGGACATACAGGTCTCACATATTTGTAGCCTTATGAGTGTTGTTGGAAGCTTAGTTAGATGTTAAATTAGTAATCAAATCCTTGTGATGGGGATAATATTAAATACTGTGTTTCTTTTTAAAGTGAGATCCCAATAAAATAAAAATTTCTTCAGTGTTTTAGTAATTTAGTAAATGTGGTGATTTTGTTGAGGCAAGTACAAAGCAAAAGTTTTAATGAAAAGCAAAAGTTTAAAATAGAATCGTTCAAAACTTGGAGGACACATAAAAATTAGTGGGTTTTTAATAAAGGTAATCTTACATTATTCTGTTTTGTTCCTTACAGCTCTCTCATTGACACCATGAACTGGAATAAAGGTGGCCCTGGCACTAAGAGAGGATTTGGCTTTGGAGGCTTTGCCATTAGTGCTGGGAAGAAGGAAGAACCAAAACTTCCTCAGCAATCACATAGTGCCTTTGGGGCAACCAGTTCTTCTTCTGGATTTGGCAAGTCAGCTCCACCACAGCTCCCTTCTTTCTACAAAATTGGATCTAAACGGGCAAACTTTGATGAAGAAAATGCGTAAGTGATAATTTCTCAATTTAACAAAGGATGGACTTTGAGATAGTCATCCAGCAATAGAAATTGGACAAAGAAACCATTTCGCTCCCAAATAATAATGATTTTGTAAATTGTTTATCTCACTGGATTGCATTTTTCCTAATGTGTTGTATGTTGTAAGGAATATAATACTTATCTGCTTACTTATACCATTACTTGTTCCAAAAAGGATTTGAAGCCATTGAAAAGAAATATGATTGGGGCCTCCCTGGTGGCGCAGTGGGTTAAGCAATGCACTATGAAGCAAATCGCAGCCACTGAGCAAGAGTTTGATCCCTGCTGCTGGCCAGGGAGGGGACCCACATGGCGCAGCAGACCTCTCCTGCTGTGCCCGCTGCTCCCCTCAGCAGTGTACTTCGGTTGATCTGCCTGTTCTGCTCCCTGCTCTCTGTGGTGAATCCTCTCACGCCCCCACACCTCTGGCCTGTACCCCAGTTCTTGTACGCATAAATAAATCTTTTAAAAAAAAGAAAAAAGAAAAGAAATATGATTGATGAGTTTTAAATAAGTTCAACTGGTTTCTGGTGGTCTTCACTGAAATTTTTTGTTGATACTTTGTAAATTGTTTTATAAACACAGGCAGTTGTCAGAACTTACAGAAACACTATCTCATCACCTTAATAAAACAATCATACTGTAACATCTTTTTTTTAAAAAAAAAATATTTAGTGTAGAAGAATTGGAATACAGGCCAAAGGTTTGGGGGCGGAAGGAGTGGTGGCAGGGGGAGGATTCACTAGGGACAGAGTGGGGAACAGAGCAAGTGAATTGACTGAAATACACTGTTGAGGTGAACAGCAGGCAGGACAGGAGAGGTCTGCTGCACCATATGTAGTTTAACTCCCTGGCTGGTGATTGAACTCATGCCCTAGCAGTAATAGTGCTGAGACTTAACCCCTGGCCCCCAGGAAGGCCCACATGTGACATCTTATAATGGTAGAAAAATGTTGGATTTTTGCCCATGGTTCTCAGAAAACTTTTACCAATTATGTTTTTTTTTTGCCTTGGCTGTCTAATGAAGTGGTTGTTACATAAAGTTGGGATTTGAACATTTGAGCTTTAATTCCCTTACATTATAATTTCTCTTTTTGCCAAATCTGAAGATTTCTCTTATTGCTCTTACGTCCATCATAGTTGTGTCACTTCTTGAGAGATTTCATTTAATTAAATTAAAAAAAAGCTTATTAAGATAGAAGTTTTAAGTACAAAGGAGTATGAAAACTGGTACTTGATTCAATAATCAAAAACAGAAGTAGTGTTTAATATGAAACAAAGTCAGAGATCATTATTCTGTAGACTTTTTACCAGTTCAGAATCACTTTTTCATCACTTAAATGAGACACACATAACATTAAAAGTTTTATAATAATTCCTATGAATACTTAAAAATGCTTTTAAATTTTATTTATTTGTTTTTAAAGATTTATTTCTATATGCATATAAGAGCTGGGGTACAGGCCAGAGTCGCGGGAGGTGAGGGGATTCACCAGAGACAAAGCAGGGAGCAGAACAGGCAGATGTACTGAAACACACTGTTGAAGGGAACCACGGGCGAGGCAGGAGAGGTCTGCTGCTCCATGTGGGTCCCCTCCCTGGCTGGGGATGGAATTTGTGCTGCTGTGCCATAGATGCTTCACGGTGTGGCACTCAATTTGCTGCGCCACCACGGAGGACCTAAAATGCTTTAAAATTTTAAATTGCAGTGTCTGTTTAAACTAAATTTGGTTATATTACTGTTTTAATTTTTGAGGTGAGCTCTGAACAATGATTTTGTTTTAGCTTATAAAGAACTATAGACTTCCTTTTCTGTAATGATAGAGGAAAGGGATATTTTCTCCAGGCTCTGAGGTTGTCTTTTCTGAATACTTAGGTAGTATGGTGAACTATTTGGGATTGAGCATTTATTTTTAATTCTAGAAGTTTTCTGTCGGTCCTTAGGAAGTACCTCAGAATTTATGAAGAAAATCTCTGGTCTTAGGTTTATATCTGTAAAATTCTAAGAGGGTTATACAGAATAAACAAGGTTGTTAATATCTTAAATATTTTCTCATAGCATACTCTTTAATATTTGTTATATCTAAATTTGTGCTGAAAACTCATCCTTCTTAAACTGGAAAGTATGGTTTAACAGGCACTCTTGAAATGGAGAATCTGCTGTGATTGCTTTGTTGCAATATTAGAATTTTGCATGCATTAAATTATACTAAATAAATTAGGTCCTTTAGGCACAACCTAGAGGTCTCTAACTTGACCATAGTCTAGAGGTCTCTTAATTTTCAATAAATCTTTTAATAGTAAGACACACTAATAAGATTTTCTGGTAAATGAAGACTCACTGATTTCAGTCCAACATGCACATTACTCATGTGCATCTTAATTTTCAGATATTTTGAAGATGAGGAAGAAGACTCTAGCAATGTTGATTTACCTTACATTCCTGCTGAAAACTCACCTACCCGCCAGCAATTCCATTCCAAACCAGTTGATTCTGACAGTGATGACGATCCCTTGGAAGCTTTCATGGCTGAAGTGGAGGCATGTATCAACTCTTTGTTTCATTAACATTTATAGCAACTAACTACAAATAATGTCAAATAGTTACATAAATCTAATAAAAAACATTTATAGCAACTAGAAATATGTTAACCCAGTGCTTTAGTCTTTATTCTGAATTTATTTTTTAGCCTTTTTTTTTTAAAGTTTTGCTCTTGTACTCTGCAGTTCATTAAATTTACTTCCTGTTGCCTTACAACATTTTCAAAGGTTCTCAGTATCTAGAAATTTGAAATATAACCCTTAAGACATAATAGTTCAAGATCTGTATGTGTGTGTGTTTTAATGGTTCTTGGTATGTTCTTAAATGGAATAAACAACGTTCAAAATAAAAATACCATATTCTGTACTTTGAATGTTTCTTATTATCATCAATATCTTTGACCTTCCTATAGTCATTGAAACTTGTGGCCACTTCCTTCTTGAAAGTGTTTTCACGAGACTTGTGATTTTGCATTTTTTCCCTTTTCTCCCATCTCTGGCATTTCTAGTCACTTAAAAATGTAAGCACATATAAAGTGTAAGAATAAAATAAACTCTGTGTGCCCAGTTAGCATTTAAGGCCAGTCTTGGGTTTTCTAACCTCTCCCATCCCATTTTTCTTGTAGATTATTTTAAAATAAATCCCAATACAACATTTTGTCCATCAGTAGTTCTGTAAGGTAATTATATAAGATAACCACCATATATCATTTTTGTTAAAAAAAACGAACAGAACAAACCACAACATTGCCTAGTACCTGACTGTTACCTATAATTTTTGTGATCCATTTTTACTTTTTCACATGTACTACTCATATAATTCTCTGTATTGATTTGCTATCTTTGCTCTTCATATATTCCTTAGTGACCTCATCAGTTTCTAAAATTTTTAACTTCTATGTGAATAATTCATGACTTTAGTTTCATATTGTCTTTGGTCTTAGTTCTGTTTTTCTAGAAGCATATTGGACATTTTTTCATGGCTGCATTTCTCTGGCACCGTCAGTCAGTTCATCATCTTTCCTATTCTACCTGGTCTTTTATTGGCACCAATACTAACAGTCACCTTAAGTTATCCTTCATTTATTCCCTTCCCCACACCATATTTTATGCTTATCAAACAAGTAAGCATGTTTACAGTTGACTTCATTTAGCCCTCTAATAATGTGGGATAGGGAGAAAAATTATTATATGAATTTTTTGTAGCTAGTAGGGAAACTGAACTCTTAAGATAATTGGAAATCCCATACCCCAAATCCTATTGGTACTGTGTGGCAGAACTGGTAGTCAAATCTAATTTTTCTTGCTTAGACCCTAGCTCTTTCCAGTATATAATGTGGCCTTGTCTTTTGCCAAGTTCTTTCAGTTTCTACAATATCTCTTTCATCTATTCCTTTATTTTTTTTTTTCTGTCCTGATTTTATACCCTCATTAACTCTTGCCTGGTCTAAAATTTCTTGTTGCATTAGCCTCTGCTCCCCATTTATGTGGTATACATAGAATTATTGGACTAAGCATGTTTCTATTAATGGTATACCTGTTGTTCAAATACTGTCACTTCATTGCTTGGGAGAGAATCCTTCCAGATTCCTCATTTATCAGTTATTTGAAGTAGATATCCAGAATTCATCTCTTATCTGAACAAGGAGGGAAAGAAAGAATTCAATGTAGGTGTGTTTCTGTTTGGTCTAAGCATTGTGTTTTTAAAAATGTGAGCTGACATTTTTAAATCAGGAGATTTTGTCTAAAAGCTTAGACATTTGATAAGTGGAAGATTGGCAGTACTAAACCTGCATTCATTTGTGGCTGTCTGCTTTAGGCAAGAAATACCTTTTTGCAGTCACCATAGTACTATCAATCCCTTTTGTCTTCTTGACACTGAGGCTACTTTTTAGCACTGTTAATCATCATACTTGGCATTATAGTTTGTTTATTAACCACAGAGAAATAATTTTCTGAACTCTGATCTTTTATCAAATAGCAGAAAATAAAAGACTCAGGACCATGTAATACAAGAAAAATTAGAACTTGTCCATTCCTACTTATCAGGATATTCTTTTTTTTAAAAGATTTATTTTTTTTTATTTATGCATACAAGAGCTGGGGGGATGGTGGGGTTGAGAGGATTCACCAGAGACAGAATGGGGAGCAGAACAGGCAGATTGACTGAAAGACACTGCTGAAGGGTGCAGCGGGCAAGACAGAGAAGTCTGCTGCACCGTGTGGGTCAGCTCGCTGACCAGGGATCAAACTCATGCAGCAGTGGCTACCAATAGCTTCATAGTACTGAGACTTAACCACTTGCGCCACCAGGGAGGCCCCCAGAATAGTCTTAAGTAGTAAGACTATTCTGAACTAAAATGCAAGCAAAGTGTGTCTGCATCAGAAGAATGCAAGTTTTTTTTTTAATTTTGACTCACTTCTTTCATGTATTGCAGATTGGCAATCATTCGATTTTTGAATTCCCAACTTTGATTAGAATAACTCAAGTTTCTTGCAGAAAAATATACACCTAATAGTAGTAGAGTGAATATACAACTCCAAATCCCATATGTTTTTGCAGTATCATTCTGTATCTGCCTTCTGGTAACACTGGTAACATTGTTTCTGCCTTAATATTTATTTTTTTTTTTAAAGATTTATTTATTTATGCATACAAGCACTGGGGCACAGACCAGAGGTGTCGGGGGGTGAGAGGATTCACCACAGAGAGCGGGGAGCAGAACAGGCAGATAACAGAAGCACACTGCTGAGGGGAGCAGCGGGCACAGCAGGAGAGGTCTGCTGTGCCATGTGGGTCCCCCTCCCTGGCCGGCAGCAGGGATTGAACTCGTGCTGCAAGTGGCTGCAGTTTGCTTCATAGTGCGTTGCTTAACCCACTGCACCACCAGGGGAGGCCCTCTGCCTTAATATTTAACCAAAACTATTCAGAGCATTCATGTGCCTTTCCAATATGACTGATACTTAGTAAATGTCTTAAATAATTCTCTCTAAAGGCACTAACCCTACATTTGTGATGTCTTGTACATAACTTTTTTTTTCCCCCTGTCTTGAGGTATGGACATTTCCCAAAGGGCTATGTTTCCATAGAGATTAATGAGAAGAAAGGTCGGCTCTTGATTTTATAGGTTTAAATTTAGACTTAATTTTTGGTAGTGCAAGCTAGCTTACCCCTTTTTGAGTGGTACTACCTGAGAAGGGACTAATTCTCTTGCTTGGCATTTCAGGAAGGTGAAGTTGTTTGCAGTTTAAATCTTTTTTGGTATATAGTATCATTCTTATATATTATCAAGAGGCTTTGCTGATTTCAGAACAGAGAGGTTGAATATTATTTGATTATGGAGAATGTTGTTAACCAAAGTATTATGTTAGTACCTGATACCAGGTATAAGTAAATAAGAAAATGTAGATTTTTCTAGTGCTTGAACTAGATGGTTTATTTTTAACCATTGTTAAAAAAAGAAGAGGTTTAGCAGCCTCCCTGGTGGTGCAAAGTATTTAGCACCGCACTATAAAGCATCTGCAGCCACTGCAGCACAAGTTCGATTCCTGGCCAGGGAGGTGACCCACATGGCATAGCAGACCTCTTCTGTCTCTCCCACTGATCCCCTCAGCAGTGTACTTTGATCTATCTGCCTTTCTTTCTCTGGTAAATCCTGACCCCTGACACCTCTGGCCTGTACCCCACTTCTTGTGTGCATAAATAAATTTTTTTTTAACAAGTTTGTATGGGCTTTAAAAAGATGTAGTATAAGAGTTTATAACCTATTATGCTACATTGCTTATTTTATATTTTTCTTTGTTTATAATCTTAGGATATCTTTATCTGTCTCAGTCCCTTGGAAAAAAGATTATATGTGATCTTATTATAATAATTTCTTTATATTAGGAAAATTTAATTAGAACATCTGACCATGCCAGGTTAGATATAGTGGCATATTTGCTAATTGAAGAAAACAGAAAAACTTAAGTTGCTTTGTGGCAAGAATTGATTAACCAAAGGAAAAATCAATCAAGTTACTTGATTTTTACATGGATAAAACAGAATTAATTTAAATCAGTGACTATCAGTTTTTGCTTTATGTAAGAATTGCCTGTGAAAAATGTAAAAACTATGTGTATTTACTTTATCACCAAGGATTCTTATTTAGTAAATTTAGAGCATTGTTTTCAATCTCAAGACTTTTGACGTTTGGGGCTCAGTAATTCTTTGTTGTGAAGCCTGTCCTGTGCATCCTAGGCTGTCTGGATGCCTCTATGGCCTCCACTCAGTAGACATTAGTAAAAATCCTCCCCATTGTAATAACCAAAAAGGTCTCCAAATCTGGGGTGATTTGTTCCCAGATTAAGATCCACATTTTCAAGTCAGTTCCAGAAGTCAAAATTTTTTTTTTACTAGCCCCTTTGGTAATTTCATTGTGAAATTGTTTTAAAAAGTGATCAAACATTTTTGCTATTTTTTCCATGCATGGTATAACAAAAGTCATGCAGTCTTATTTTTAGAACATTTGTATATTTCTCTTGGAAAAATAACTATGCATTTGTTAAATGCATAACTAAAGCGGAGGTGCTTATTCAAATCTAAAAAATCTTCATAAAGAAATTTCTCTTTTAGTGTTTTTAGTTGATGACTCCATATAGCCTTTGTTTCATTAGGATCAGGCGGCTAGAGACATGAAGAGGCTTGAAGAAAAGGATAAAGAAAGAAAAAACGTAAAGTAAGTTATTTTCTTCTCCTTCACAAAGGTTATGTGAAAGCTGTTCAAGTATTACAAAGCCTACTTCCCCAAAGTTTATAGAGAAAAATTAAAATACACACGTCTTGACTTGAAATTATTCAAGTATCTTAAACATTTCTATTGGCCCATAGAGATGACAATCTTTGCATTTGCAATGATTTGTGTTCTTTTGGTAGAATAGCATTTGGCATTCTTTTTAAGAAATCATTTTTTAGTAAATGCAGTAATGAGTTACAGGGGTTAAAGCTTGGGTTCATTGTTTTGAATTTTGCCCTATAATTAATATAAAATAGGTTTACACCTGTATGGTTGAGTATGAGCAGTAATGGTGACTATGCCATAAAAACTATTAAGTAATAAATAATATTATTAAGTAATTTATTTAAGGAGTGGCCATGTTTTAGCAACCATAATCAGAACTTGATACACTTTATTTTCTGGAAAAGAGACTTTTAGTCTTCTCCTTGCTGATTATGAATGAATGCACTCCTCTTAAAGCTTTTGCTGCCAGTTACCAAGTAGGCATGGTTGGAGATTTTCCTTCTGCATTGCATCCTTTTCCAGTTGCCCTACACTGGTGGTATTTCTTGCTGGTTGCCTTAGGAGAAGCAAGTAGTCTAGGTCAGGCAGAAAGACTAATTAGAAAGAGATGGTCGTGGGAACGAAGTAACCATATTTTCTAAAGCTCCAGTTAATGGTGATTATCCCTTCTCCATGTGAACTGCTTAGGAATTTTAGCCCCAGATTTACAAAAGTTGAGGTAGCTTTTCACTCTGTCACCAAAGATGTTGACTGAAAACAGATACTGCTGTGCTAGAAACTGAGACATTAAGAAAGTTGTGACGTTCTTACTAGGTTATGCCAAATAAAGGATTTTTTTTCTTTTAATATAAAATGCTTCTCACAACTGCGTTGTGTTTGTTGTATGGGGTTGACAAGGCAAGGATCCTTGGGTATCTGCTTCAAGTGTTTTTACTCCTTATGCCCTTGTTAATAATTGATGCTTTTAGGAGTACCATATCCCATTCAAGAGAAACACAAACTGCAGCTTACTGAGTGAAAGCACACATGTGATGGGTGGTTAGTTTACAGTGTGCGTATTGCTGCTTTGTTACTGTTAGTGTTGAGTGTTCCTGCACTGTATGGGATTCAACACTAATCTGCTATAAGTATGGAGCTGGGTATGTGGAACATTTGCAGGGAAGTTTGTTTCTCCGCTTGTTTTTCCAGGGGTATTCGAGATGACATTGAAGAGGAAGATGACCAAGTGAGTTCCTATGCAGTATTTCTATCTTTTATTTTTACCACACAAAATCTATAATGGGGACAAGCTAGAGCGTGCCTGTAGTGAAATGGCTATTCCTGATATTCAACAGGGAATGTCATTTGACTTGTTATTTTATTTCATGTGTGACCAATTGGTAATACAAAGATTCACATGGCTTTCCCCCATGTTGAAGATGGAACTTTTGATCAACTATGATATCAAAAGCAAGTATGAGCCTTATCCAACTTGATTTTTTTTAATCCAAAATTAACACTTGTTTTGGTAAATCAAGACGTCAAGTAGTTTGAGTCTACTGATAGCCTATAGCAACAGCTAACCTCTACCTCTTTCTAAGGGTTTTGTTTTGTGATTCTTGTAACTCAAGATGGAGCATTGATTTAATGTCTGTCCTTTAGTATTTTTTTTCTATTGTTCAGTTATGGGATGATGAGAAGGGAACCAGAGTGAGCAGTAGCCCTCTCCAGGTTTGTGACCCTTCTAAACAGTGTCAGCTTCCAAATTTGGATTGGTAAAGCCACAACATATGTTCCACAGCTCTGGGCAGGGTAGGTAGACACCCCACCCCAGGAAAGTTGTGGAATAGACTGACTTGTAAGTCTTCTATTAAACAAGTTAAATCATTTTATTGTAGTAACTGTCTCATTTATTTTGTCCTTCCGAACACTGCTGTTGTTAAGGGAATCATTGCTAGTAAAAGTCTTGCCTTGCTTGGTAGGTATTTAAACTGTGTAATGATCCGGTACACTGTGCACTAATTACAGGAACAGAAGTGTTCTCAATTGTACGTGGGTATGATTATGTTCTTGTGCTTTCCTGCAGGAAGCTTATTTTCGGTACATGGCAGAAAACCCTACTGCTGGTGTGGTTCAAGAGGAGGAGGAAGATAATTTGGAATATGACAGTGATGGAAATCCAATTGCACCTTCCAAAAAAATCATTGATCCTCTTCCTCCCATTGATCATTCAGAGGTATGTAGTTTCTTGCTGAATTTAGGTTTTGATGCTTAAGTTGTTTTTTTTTCCTTTAGTATGTAATTTTTTTCGATTTTAGTGTATGTTTTCTCTTTATCTGTGTAGTTCTGGTTTATACATCTTGTGTCATGAGAATATTTGTTCCTTGGGATCTTGTCATCTCTGCTAGGTAGATGAGTCAGAAATTTCATGGAGAGTTCCACAAGGAACCCTTAGCATATATTGCTATTCAAGATACAGCTGAATCACTTGGTCAGTTTTGATTTTAGACTACTAATTTTTTTTTAAGCAACTGTTTCCCACGCTATCACTTGCCATCTTCTTCTTAAAGTGGGTCTTAGGGCCTGTGTTTTGTTTTTTTTTTTAAATGCTATCATTCTTAACTCTTTCTCTTAGATCTGGGGCAAATAAGCAGATTTTCCTTCATAGTGGAACCAGGAACTATATAGGTTCCTTGAATCCAAAACAGGGAATGAGATTATCTCTATACCCACTTGGGAAAAAAAAGAATCAATGTTTCATCCAAATTAAATACCAGCGTTCATCTTGCAAATCCTACTGATTCTAGATCTAGAGCAGTGATTTTTAAAATGTAGTCCACATGTTTCTGGGAGGATCTTTTCAGGAATCTACAAAGTCGAAAGATGCTTTCATAACAATACTATTTTCCTTTTTCGTTAGCATTTGTATCAATAGCTAAAGGCTATGGTGGGTGAAACTGCTAATGCCTTAGCTGAATCAAGATAGTGATACTGACTATGCCAGTAGTCATTGTTCTTCCCTGACAGAACATTAGTTTAAAAAAAAAAAAATCCAGCTTTACTTAATAAGAATATCCTTTATAAAATAGTAAAAATTATTTATTAAGTCTTGACTAGTAACATTACATGTCATTTTATTCTGTGTGACAATATGGGAAGTAAGAATAAAGCATTCCTGTTGCATACCAAATTATGATAATTGTCTCAGATGCCTTGAGGTGTTGCTAGCTGGGGTGTGTGTGTGTGTGTGTGTGTGTGTGTGTGTGTGTGTGTGTGTGTGTGTGTGTGTGTGTGATGTTATATTCACTTGAAAAAAATGAAGGAAAACCATTGAAAAGTTTATTGCTGGGGGTCCCTGGTGACCTAGGAGTTAAGTCTTAGCACTGTTACTACTAGGGCCTAAGTTCGAGTCCCAGCCAGGGAGCTAACCCACAGCATGGCGCAGTAGACCTCTACTGTCTCCCTCACTGTTCCCCATAAGCAGTGTATATCAGTCAATCCATCTGTTCTGCTCTGGAGCCACTCTGTCTCTGGTGAACCCTCTCACCATCATTCCCTAACCCCCATACACACACCTCTGGCCTACACACCAGTTCTTCTATGCAAAAAAATGTTACTGCCAATGATAGTAATTAAAGCTTTTAAGCAAGGATTAGAATTTGGTAAAACAAAGCCATCATGGTGAGTTTGACAATTTTTCAGTACTCAAAGACCACTGTAATGAAATTGATCGTTAAAAAAAACCTGAATTCTCAAGTATTTTTATATTATATAATGAAATGTGTCACTATTTTGATGATCTACATGCTACCTTGCCTTAATGTTTAAATAGTGCCAATCTTCTCACCAAATATTTTTGAAAATGTTTTTTTACCAAAGCATTTGTTAAAGTGTAATTTATTGCTATTTTTAAATGAGTAAATTAAAATGTCTTTGTTTTAAGACAGTAAATACATAGATTTAATCCACATAAATGAAAACTCCCTGCACCAAATAAAAAGGGAGCTTAAGATAAAAGTTTGAGAACCACTGTTCTAGACTCGAGAATTGCTTGTATTCAGGTTTTTCAAATGATTCCCTTTGTGCAGATGCTACCACGTAATGCCTTGGTATTGTACATGTAACAAATGAAATTAATCTAGGAGGAGGCATCAAAGATAAAGAGTGAAAATCAAATAAGAAAAAACACAAATAAAGTGTTTGAATACTTGACAAAGTACCCAAACTTCATCATCATGCCTGGGCTATCACACAGTTTTCCTAATGTAAAGGGCAAGTCTGCTGGAAGAGACCAGAAATGAGGGGAGAATGTCCCATCTGTGCAGAAGTGGCTTGCTTGGCATTGTTATTGTGTTGTGTTGTGTTTTTTTTTTAAGATTTATTTATTTTTGCATACAAGAACTGGGGTACAGACCAGAAGTGCAGGGGGTAAGAGGATCCACCAGAGACAGAGCAGGAAACAGAACAGGCAGATTAATTGAAATACACTGCTGAGGGGAGCAGCGGGCGAGGCAGGAGAGGTCTGCTGCACCATGTGGGTACCCTCCCCGGCCGGTGGCAGGAATCGAACTTGTGCTACAGTGGCTGTGGTTTGCTTCATGGTGCGTTGCTTAACCCACTGCGCCACCTGGGAGGGCCCTTATTTTATTTCTTTTTTTTTTTTTTTTTTTGACTACAAAGAAGTTTGTATGTAAGTTAAAAATATATATATATATTCAAATGTGTGTGAAAGACAAAAATTCTTGCACTCATAGAGTTTCCATTCTGATAAAAGCAATAAAGAGAATCCAACTAGCTCAGTGCAGCATTGTAGGGAATATAACAAAAAGTCCTAATTACTAATAATGCTAAAGGGAAGCTTTAGAAAACCTTTCTTAACTTTTTGTTAATGGTTCATTAGAAAGACTATTGATTTTAGTCCATATCCAGAATAACAAAACTTTTGACCACCTATCAAAGGCTTAATAAATTCTCTTTAAAATATGTTAATTGTGGGCATAGCATGTTGTCAAAGAGAATCATCTGGCCAAACTTTTATGTGGCCTTCTGCTTATGTATTATATTCTTAGTATAGTAAGCCATGCAACGAGTAGCAGCTTACTTCTTCCTTGTCTGGATTGAACAGTCTTTTTTTTTTAAAGATTTATTTATTTATGCATACAAGCACTGGGGTACAGGCCAGAGGTGTGTGGTGGGGGGGGGGGTGAGAGGATTCACCACAGAGAGCAGGGAGCAGAATAGGCAGATCAATGGAAGTACACTGCTGAGGGGAGCAGTGGGCACAGCAGGAGAGGTCTGCGCAGGGATCGAACTCATGCTGCAGTGCGAACTCATGCTGCAGTGCATTGGTTTGCTTCATAGTGTGTTGCTTAACCCACTGCGCCACCAGGGAGGCCCTGGATTGAACAGTCTTAAACTGTACTTTTTTTTAAGTTACATATAAAATTCCATGTTTATAAAAAGAGTATAATAAAGGCAGAGTTTCCACAGAAGAAATTTTAGAAATGTTTTTAAATGCTTTAAGCTAGGACCTCTCTGGTGGCTTCGGAGTTAAATCTCAGATTTATCACCATGATGGCCTGAACCCAGCCAGGGAGCTAATCCACATATGGTGCAGCAGACCTCTCTTGTCTCATCTGCAACGTACTTCAGTAAATTCTAATAAGACCTTTAAAAATAAATGAAGACATCTTAAAGCTAGATGAGCAAGTTATTTTAACCAAAACACATTAAAATTATATAGAGTAGAATATCTTCATTCAATACTTGTTATCCAAGGCCTTTTAGCATTGTAAAAATTCCTTAGTCTGTGTTAAGGTTCAAATCTGAGGTGCTCCTAAGAGTCTCTATGGAATAGGTTGGTGTTTATTTTGAAAATGTGATTATAAAAAGGTACTGGTTGTACCTTGGGAAGACAGCTATGCTCACCACTATTATGGGGTATGTGTTTAATGAATAAGTGAATTCCTTTGTTCTCTTGAGCTGGCTGTGGCTTTACTTGTATAATATTTGTAAAAGGTTATGTTGCATTAAAATCAAACTTACAGGATTGACTCTTGAATTCTAGACTAACTTTGAATAATTGGACCTGCAGATTGATTACCCACCATTTGAAAAAAATTTTTACAACGAGCATGAAGAGATAACCAACCTCACCCCACAACAGCTAATAGATCTACGGCATAAACTCAATCTTCGGGTAAGACAACTGTGAAGCCAACTATTCCTATGTTAATGTTAATTATTCTACTAGAGTGTTGTTATTGTTCACCAAATTAAAATGACCTTTGACTTTCTTTTCTAATAATCCCCGCACTGTTTTTGATACAGTAATAATTGTATCCCTTGGGTACACGTGTCTTGATTTTATTTAGTCTTCCAGCTCTTTTAGGATAGAATTTTTTTTCTTTTATGTAACATGCATGAATGATGTATTGTATTCTGTCAATTTTGTGTGTTCCCTTGAAGAACAGTACGTTGTTGTGACCTTAAAATAATTTAGCAGCATTTTTGCAGTGAGTATACTCTGCTAAGTGCTACATTGACTGGTCCAAAGATAAAGGATAGGAGTCTACTTCTTCAGGAGAAAGAAACAAGATTAATGTAAAGAAACAAGATTAATTAAATCTTAGAGTATTTTTATATTAGGATACCTGTCTCAAAATATGTACAACGTAGTTCTTTGAATTGGAAGAATTAGCACCATTTAAAAGCGTGTATGCACTAATTTCAGAATAATAGTTTTAACTGCCCACCAAAAAGTTGGGTTCACATTGGCCATAAAGTTTAGGGTACTGGTGAATATTATTTAAATGAAACACACAGATAACATGGTGGCATCTCCTCTTCTCTGGACACCTATCTGGCCTACATATGCCTCACTAGTTGGCTATGTGATGTTTGAACTCCCGTTTTCTGAAAGAGGAGTGTATACATGAACTTGTCCTTTTTGAAGAGGTCCTCCCACCTTTCACCATTCCAACAAAACAACAACTCCATTTTAAGTAAAATCCTCATGGAAAATAACCACATCAGCTTTAACAGAGAAGCATTGAAAGGCCACCCTTGTTGGAGTCAGCATGATTATAAGCTCCATTCTTCATCTGGAATGGTTAGAGCAATGCTTGACAGTGACCAGTCTAACTCTTCAGGCATAACTGAAAATGGACATGATAGGTCACATCTTTGTTAACTAGGAGGAATAACCATGTCTTTTGAAAACTTATTTGCATCTTCATTTAATTTTGAATTTTCTTCTACCATTCGGTTAATAGATATGCAAAATGACAATTAAAAAAGTAAAAGTTAAAAAAGAGTAAAAGTATCTTACTATATAATAGTTACCTGAGGGATATTTATTTTGTAGTTTTATTATACGAGGTTTTGAGTCTATTTACCTTTTCAAACAGTTTTTGTTTTTAACTACAGACTTACATTTTTCACTTCATACTCAAGATTAAGTGCTAGATTCAGGTAACACTGATGAATTTCTGATGCTATTTATGTTGAAGTACAAGTCACTCCTGGGAGTTATCTTTATCTCTAGGTCTCTGGTGCTGCACCTCCTAGGCCAGGAAGTAGTTTTGCTCACTTCGGATTTGATGAACAACTTATGCACCAGATTCGGAAATCTGAGTATACACAGCCCACTCCAATACAGTGCCAGGTGAGTAAACATGTAGACAGAAAAACAAAATAGAATGATAGTCATTGAGTAAATTTATTTTGAGAACAAGTTCAAGCAGTTGTATTGACATAGATTGTCCAAATATATCTTTTATGCTTTAGTCTGCAACTTTTGCTTTAATTTAGACAGACAATGGAGACATATATGTGATCTAAGAATATTTTAGAAACCTTTAATAGAGCACGAATGAAGTATTTACCACTTTAAGAAGTTGCTAAGGGGTTGGGAAATGCTTTTTGGTATGTTTTGAGAATATGATTTGAAAAAAATTGTTTATTAGGCCTAAACTTAAAAATTATCTGAGTGTGTGCAAATTCACACACTAAGATTCTTTTGTCCATGACCTAAATTTTTTCCTTTATAAGTGAAAATAATAGCTTTAAGTTTCTCTGTCTTACATAATTTATTCATTGCTATACAGAAAAAGAATTTTCGATATATATCCCCTTTCTCAAAGGACAAAATTATTAAAATTTCAGCAGTCCACTTACATTATATATCACAAATTTTCATTTCTGTGTGTCAAGCAAAATGGAGTCATTTGTATGTCGTAAATTGTGGCTTATGCACAGGAAGAGAATAAATTGTTGTAAGTTAAGGTTAGAGGAATTCTAGGTATTTCTTGTCCCATAACCACTGTCCATAGCCCATGATATTTTTATTTCATTGGAAATGAATATTATTAATAATTTATACCTCCAGAATTTCCTTCAGGATATCTTAAAATTGACAGTTTAGAGTGGATATACTTTATTTTTTTTCCTTAGGGTGTACCTGTGGCATTAAGTGGTAGAGATATGATTGGCATTGCCAAAACAGGCAGTGGAAAAACTGCAGCCTTTATCTGGCCTATGCTGATTCATATAATGGACCAGAAGGAATTGGAGCCAGGTGATGGACCAATTGCAGTGATCGTGTGTCCTACTAGGGAGCTGTGCCAGCAGGTATGTGCCCTGTGTAGAATGCCTCCTTCCCTGTGTGAGCTAACAAGGGCTTAGCCATCCAAGTAGGTGGAATTCCCAGGATCTTTTTTTTTTTTTTTAAGTTGTAGTGAAATACACATGAAACTTGTAATTTTAACCACTTTTTAGTATATAGTTCAGTGTCATTAAGTATATTCACACTACTGTGCTACCACAAAACTTGAAAAATAAAGCATGTTATGTATTTATTTTCTGTGTAGCTAGTTGCACGCTTTCCCCTAAAAACTACTGTTTTAAGAGAAAAAAATGTGATGTGGAAATTATAAGCTTTCAGTATTTTCTTCCTTGGTTAATTAATTTTGCATGTTAAAAAGGTAGTGATGGGATCAGAGAAGTGAAAAAAATGAATAATGAAGACAGCATTGAGATAGCCTGTTAAAATGTGTGATGATAGTCTGTGATTCATTGATTTTTATGAATAAAATTATGATTTTGAAGCATTTTTAGCTTCTGATTTTCTGTGTCACCACAGTCTGTTTTTTAGAACTCTTTTGGGTGATAATTAGAGCTATTTGTTAGTGTCACAGTTTATTAATATGTCATTAACAACTTTGTAGATCCATGCAGAATGTAAGCGATTTGGGAAAGCATATAATCTTCGATCAGTTGCTGTGTATGGAGGAGGGAGCATGTGGGAACAGGCCAAGGCCCTTCAGGAAGGGGCAGAGATTGTTGTGTGTACCCCAGTAAGTATATCTTGGGTTTAAATGGCTTCTCAGCCTCTCTTGGTATGGAAAAAGTGGTTAGTTGTTAGAAGGAATTCCCTCTAGAATGTCAAGCAAAATTGAGAAGAGTCTGATGAATGATAACCTGTAGTTTTGGTTTAATTTTGACTAGTTGACTAAAATAACAATCCACTTAGATTCTCTGACATATATAATAATAGCTATAAATTCCTCTCTGTTAAAAGTTTTTCTAATGCTCTTCTAGCAAAGGGATCCGTGGTTAGTGAGAGAATCTAAAGTCAGAAAATATGGTCAGAACTGCCTTAGAAAGAACATTACCTAAACAGTGAAACTATCGATAAGACTTTCAATTAGGTCATTACAGAATACCTTACAAAAATAGATCTGGCATTTTCCTACAACTTAAATCACAATTAATGTAAAAGAAAACTCTAATTGAGTTTTCGAATTTCTATTCTCTTGAGGCTATCAGACCCAGTATCTGTTATAGTCTAAGACTAGAATATTAACACTTTTGCCAGGAGCACAGATCTAGAAGTTTTTAGAAATGTCTCATGTATTTACTATTCATTTTCTGGATCTCAGGGTCGACTGATTGATCATGTGAAGAAGAAAGCTACCAATCTTCAACGAGTCTCTTACCTTGTGTTTGATGAAGCAGATCGAATGTTTGACATGGGATTTGGTATGCCTTGAATACCAGTTTCCTCTGTCTGTGTCCTCATGATAATATTTTTTTCTGTGTCTTTCTGGACTTACAAACATTTTCTTCATGAGAGAAGCTAAAAATAATCCTCAATAAGGTTAGACTGTAGTGACTTAACTAAGATATTAACTACTTTAGTTCTCTCAGGAAAGGATTGATTTGAGGATATTTGAAAATGCTGTAGCATATTTATACAGTATTTTTATTCATAAGCCTTTGCGGAGGTGAAAGTGTATGTTCTTAGGTAGGTGAATGTTTTATCCAAGACCTTTACTTTCCTCTCCTTACATAGCTCTGTGAAAATCCTGTTGAATAGTCTTTATTGATTGTAATGCCACCACAGCCAGTCCAACTGGGTGGAAGGAAAGCGCTTCTGAATTTCATACTGAATGATACAAATCTAGGAGTTACAGATTTTTCTTAATTCTTGTAACCTTTCTTATAAAGACGTTTACTAAAATTATTTTTTTCAGGCATCCAAGTGGTAATGCAGAGTTAGATTACTAATTCTACTTTTCTACTTCTTCCAGAGTACCAGGTGCGATCCATAGCAAGTCATGTCCGTCCTGACAGGCAGAGTATGTATGAAACAATTATACTAAGTCACATTTGTACTCAGAATAAATACCTATTTACTAGCATTTACAGTTTGGCAGCAAGAATGATCATGTTCTCTACTCATGAGAACCATAAAGAGGGAGATGATAATAATTTATCTGAGCTGGACAGGACCCTAGAGATTAACAAGTATAATTTGCTCATTTTTATAGATGATAAAACCAAGACCAAGTATTAAATGACTTGCCCCAATTTAGGCACTTTTATCAGTGGGTAGAGGTAATGCTCAGTGCAGATCTGCTACCGTGAAGTCAAAGTCCTTATTGTGAACCATGACAGCCCATGTCTGAAAATAGAATGCTTGCAAATATTTTTCCTTAGTGAATCAATTTTTAATTAAAGTTCAGGTCAGTTAATTAAAAAAAAAAATCAGTTCTCAGTGTCAGTAGGAAGCTTAGTGGATATTTAGAAATGAAGTCAGTGTTTAACAGAATTTATTTTATCTTTTTAGCTCTATTATTCAGTGCAACTTTTCGGAAAAAGATTGAAAAATTGGCTCGAGATATCCTGATTGATCCTATTCGAGTGGTGCAGGGAGATATTGGAGAGGTAACCCTTAGCAGGGCTGGATGGGACCCCAGCAAGTTATTTTTCATGTTAGAGATAAAAAATTAACTTCTCACTGTTGAGTTGTGTGTGGGAGGTGGGGAGGTGGGGAGGTGGGAAGGGAGTGTTATTATGTATTTATAAATGAGGCAACACTTTTCAGATTTGCTTTAAAAAACAAAGAATATGTTATATAAAACGAGATTGGCAAAATAGTGATGAATTTTGCTTGGAGGTGGTGAGTACATGGCTATTCTGAATGATTAAAGTTTTTGCATAGTAGAAACTGGGTTTTAGAAACCTTTGGGATGAGGAGGGGAAAAGGCAAACTGCCTAGAAGACTATAGATCATTTAGGATAAAAACTGACATTTTCAAAATTCTGGGAAGAGATCTGTGCAGTATGGAATGGGGTTACTAGCAAGGTTTGGTGAAATGAATTAAAGCCACTCCCCACCACCACCACCCTTTACCTGTACATACTACACCTGTGGAAATTATCTGCATCCAGGTTTGGAATTCAATTAGAGCTTCCTCGAGAATTCATCAAGTTGCTTGCCATGTTTGTTTAGTATTAAAAAGCTGTGTACTTTAACATTTGACATTGTTTTTTTTTCCTTTGTTTTTGAGTATCTTCCTTGTCCATGTTTGAATTGTATTAGGAATAGTGAGAGAGGACTGGAGAGGGAATTCTCTTTATTAAGAATAATCTGAATAGCTATATGTAAAATATTGCAAATATCCGAGCTTCCAAATTGGTTAGGTATCTGTACATACTAAGAGACATGGGGTCACAAGGATTTGAGAAGGGACATTAAGTTTTGAATTGCCTTTTTTTTTTTTTTAAGAATTATTTTAAGGCCTCCCTGGTGGCACAGTGGGTTAAGCAACGCATTATGAAGCAAACCACAGCTACTGCAGCATGAGTTTGATCCCTGCTGCCGGCCAGGGAGGGGACCCACATGGCTCGGCAGACCTCCTGCTGTGCCCGCTGCTCCCCTCAGCAGTGTACTTCAGTTCATCTGCCTGTTCTGCTCCCCGCTCTCTGTGGTGAATCCTCTCACCCTCCTCCCTCCCTGCACCTCTGGCCTGTACCCCAGTGCTTGTATACATAAATAAATAAATCTTTTTAAAAAATTATTTTAAGAACTGGGGTACAGGCCAAAAGTGCAGGAAGTGAGAGGAATCAACAGAGACAGAGTGGGGAGCAGAACAGGCAGATCCACTGAAATACACTGCTGAGGGAAGCAGGGGTTGAGACAGGAGAGGTCTGCTGTGCCGTGTGGGTCATCTCCCTGGCCAGGATTCAAATTTGTGCTGCAGTGGCAGCGGATAGCTTCATAGTGCTGCAACTTAACACCTTGCACCACCAAGGGATGCCCCTGAACTGCTTTTAATTTGAGTAAGGTAGGCCTAAGAAAAGGAAAGGTTCTCCTGGATGCAGGAAGAAAATGTGATACCTGGTTCTTGATCAGGTGTGTTGTGGTACCAGTGTTAAACTTATGTTTCATTTCTTTATTTACAGGCAAATGAAGATGTGACACAAATTGTGGAGATTCTCCATTCTGGGCCTAGTAAATGGAACTGGCTTACCCGGCGTCTGGTGGAATTTACCTCTTCAGGGAGTGTCCTCCTGTTTGTTACTAAAAAAGCCAATGCTGAAGAACTAGCCAATAACCTTAAGCAGGAGGGTCATAACCTTGGGCTGCTCCATGGAGACATGGATCAGAGTGAAAGAAACAAGGTCATTTCAGATTTTAAGAAAAAGGACATCCCAGTTCTGGTGGCCACAGATGTTGCAGGTAGAGTATGAATCTCCCCAGTAAAATCTGATGCCTATGCTATAAGGGACCTTGGTGTTACTGTATGAGACATATATTGTCTCAGCAGTCTGAGCAGACTAACTGAAAGGCCCGTTACTGGCCAGCTTGCTGAAACCTGGAGCACAGGGAACCAGTTGTCATGTAATGTTTCTCTCTAAACAAAAGAATCCCTGCAGTTGGAAGCAATTTTGGGGAAAATGACTGCAACAGTCACATCTTAGGCTCTGCCCTTATGTCTAAATATAGGAGATAGGTAGATTACATTGACAATATTGTTGACCGTACCTCATTCAAGATTGGAAAATTGCCTAGAGCATAATTTTTACCTTTGCTGAGTTTTAATAGCTACTCTCAAAAACTAATATTTTCTCAGAGAAGATCAAGTCCCATGTTCAAGGCACATTTGATTCTGGTTTTTCTGTATATTCCTTTTTTTTTTAAGATTTATTTTATTTATGCATACAAGAACTGGGGTACAGGCCAGAGGTGCGGGGGTGAGAGGATTCACCAGAGACAGAGTGGGGAGCAGAACAGGCAAATTGACAAAAACACTGCTGAGTGGAGCAGCGGGCACAGCAGGAGAGGTCTGCTGCGCCATGTGGGTCCCCTCCCTGGCCAGTGGCAGGGATCGAACTCTTGCTGCAGTGGCTGCGGTTTGCTTCATAGTGCATTGCTTAACCCACTGCGCCACCAGGGAAGCCCTTCTGTATATTCTTAATGTAAGAGGGGGACCGTGGCAAGTTACAGGTGGCAGAAAGTCCATGTTTTTTGCACTAGGCAATCATAGAACTAACCATAGTGGCAGTTGTTCTAGAATGGTGACTGATTTTCTTATCTCAGTTCATTAAACTTCAGCTCATATTGCCTAGGTAACAGAAATGTGGGTTCTTAGATGGCTAGCATTTTGGGTTACTTGGTCTTTTGATTCCTGATAAGTTTTGTTTTTCATTTTAGCTCGTGGTCTGGACATTCCTTCCATTAAAACTGTAATTAACTATGATGTGGCACGAGACATTGATACGCATACTCATCGGATTGGTCGCACGGGACGAGCAGGCGAGAAGGGTGTGGCTTATACCTTGCTGACTCCGAAGGACAGCAATTTTGCTGGTGACCTTGTCCGGAACTTGGAAGGAGCTAATCAGCATGTTTCCAAGGAACTCCTTGATCTGGCGATGCAGGTGAGGGGTTGGCCACCCTTTATATTTTTCCAGGTTGTAAAACTAAGTGAAAAAAACCTGAACATACCTGAGACAGATAACAGAAAACTGACAAGAAAGGTGGGAAGTAGAGAAGTGCTTAACTTTTAATTGTGTTCATTGCAGAATGCCTGGTTTCGGAAATCCCGCTTTAAAGGAGGGAAAGGCAAAAAGCTGAACATTGGTGGAGGAGGCCTAGGCTACAGGGAGCGTCCTGGCCTAGGCTCTGAGAACACGGTGAGTCCAGTAGTAGTCTTAAGTCTGCCCTGGTCTTAGTCTTAGGACTAAGTAGTCTTAGTCATCTTGCATGATGTGCTACTTAGCTGAGAAAGCCTCATTAAATTCAGAACCCCATCTAGAAGGGATCTTGTTCAGTGTGATTTGATCATCAATATGATGCTGGTTCTTAAATGTTATGAGGTACATATAGATTGGTATTGTATGACATTAAAATTCATCTGGTTTGTCTTCTCCTTCAGCAACATCTGTGTTGAAAACAATGCATTTAGTTATTTCTCATAGACTTAGAGCTCAGACCTCTGAGCATACTGAGATGCTCTAGTGAATGTGCTTGAGAGAGGCTTTCCCCCGAATCAAATCAAGTCATATTAATACATGCAGTCCCAGAATGATTCCTGTAGTCACTGGGAGATTGCATCAGAAAGATGAGAGCTAACTTATCCTCACTGATTCTTCAATCGCCAGTTTCCTAAGCCAAGGAAGAAAGCTGCCAGTCTACATTTCTGGAGCAGTATCATTATCTTGGTGTCTTTGATAAATAAAAAGATCTGATATAATAATGGTGATGATTCTGTGGATGATGGCAAATGATAGCAGTGGCTAATACCGGGTATTTGATATATCCCAGGGTCATTCCATGCAGTCACATGTAATAGCATGTGATTTTTACAGCAGTGCAGTGAGAGTAGTACAGATAATGAAACTGGATACCCAAGGGTTCTGCACTGGTAAATGTTGAAGCTGATATTCAGAACCTGAGCAGTCATCATGTGCCTCTGCCTCTTAACCTTTTCATTTCTTTTTTTTTTTTTAAAAAGATTTATTTATTTATGCGTACAAGCACTGGGGTACAGGCCAGAGGTGTGGGGGGGTGAGAGGATTCACCACAGAGAGCGGGGAACAGAACAGGCAGATGAACTGAAGTACACTGCTGAGGGGAGCAGCGGGCACAGCAGGAGAGGTCTGCCGCACCATGTGGGTCCCCTCCCTGGCCGGCAGCAGGGATCGAACTCGTGCTGCAGTGGCTGCGGTTTGCTTCATAGTGTGTTGCTTAACCCACTGCGCCACCGAGGAGGCCCTTAACCTTTTCATTTCTAACATAGTTTTTACATAACTGAATAGGTATATGTTTGTGTGATAAGCTTTGGGTATGATCGGCACATTTCTGATTGATAGGTCTGTTTCCCCAAAAAATTGCTGGCATACATTTTAAAATTCATTACTGTGTCCGTTTTTTACAAAACATAGTAGGTTTCTGACAATAGACTGTTCCATTGCAGCTCTCATTTGATTTTCAGTGTGTTAAACCCTGGTCTGTGGCAGAGTATTTTCCTCCCTATTCTTCCATTCTCATGGGGGTTTTATTTTTTAGGACCGAGGAAATAACAACAATGTAATGAGCAATTATGAGGCCTACAAACCCTCTACAGGAGCAATGGGAGATCGACTGACAGCAATGAAAGCAGCTTTCCAGGTCAGAAATAAGCATTTAGCTAAAAGAACTTTCCCTAGTGACTCTTGGGAGCGAAGAGAAAACCTTAGCCTTTCTGAGATGGTGGCTGGGCTTACAGGTTTGCTGTTGGATTTAGGGACTTCCCACTGACTGGATTTGAAATACAAACTTCACAGTGCTTATAACAACTACTGCAGGCGTGGCAGTCAGGCAGAGCCTGGGTCTGTCGGACTGCAGTGGGGTTGGTGTTCCCACTGGCCTCAATATCTTGGAGTGTTCCCATCTCCACAGCTTTTGTAATCTGGTGGAGAACAGTTGCCTGTTCTATGACTAAGAAGAGTTTGATTCTCTTGTGAACCCTAAATCTGTCTTCTGCACCTGCCTCTGCAGTTAGCTCATGGCATCCTGTTTACTAGCTGGGCATTTATTTATTTTATGTCTCCAGATTGATGTGTCAGTTTGGTCCCAGGATTGTTTTTCATTAGTAGAGGAACACACAAACCATAGGATTGTGGGGCCATCGGAATGTTCACAGTGCCAAGATATATTCAAATTTCTTGAACTTATTACCTTATCTATTCCTATTGTCTCCTTCTCTTTTAGTCACAGTACAAGAGTCACTTTGTTGCTGCCAGCTTAAGCAATCAGAAGGCTGGAAGCTCTGCTGCTGGGGCAAGTGGATGGACTAGTGCAGGGAGCTTGAATTCTGTTCCAACTAATTCTGCCCAGCAGGGCCATAACAATCCTGACAACCCAGTTGCTAGTGCTGCCAAGGGCGTCCCTGGCTTTGGCAACCCTGGGAACCTCAGCAATGCCCCAGTGACCTACCCTTCTCCTGGAGCCCAGGGAGTAAACAACACAGCTTCAGGAAATAACAGCCGAGAAGGGATTGGGGGTGGCAATGGGAAGCGAGAGAGATATACTGAGAACCGGGGTGGCAACCGTCATGGCCATGGAGAAAGTGGCAATCGGCATGTTGATACCCCACGACATGGAGATGGTGGTCGCCATGGAGATGGATTCCGCTACCCAGAAAGCACCAGCCGTCATGCTGATGGCCACCGGCATGGGGAGAACAGGCATGGAGGAGGTGGTGGAGGCCGACATGGAGAGAACCGAGGTGCAACTGATGGTCGAAATGGTGAGAGCAGGAAAGAAGGTTGTAATCGTGAAAGCAAGATGGACCCCAAGGTGGACAGCAACAAGATGGACAAGATGGACAGCAAGACAGATAAGACAGCTGATGGTTTTGCTGTCCCTGAGCCACCCAAACGTAAGAAAAGCCGATGGGACAGTTAGAGGGTATGTGATGTGTGAAACTGATTGTCTTTAATTTTATTTTTAGAGAGATTTTTGGTAACTAGGTGTCTCAGGGCTGGGTTGGGGCCTAAGGTATGGACCCCCTGCCCTTAGTGGATAGCTGGAGCTTGCAGACATTACTCCTTCATCTGGATCACTTTTCAGATATTTTCTTGGGAAACTGCTTGGTCCTTGAAAGCAATGAAAACTGGGATCTGGGACTCTGGGTGAGTTGTCATGAGGGTCAGTGGAGGACACCTTGGAAGAAAGGGCCTTAATACGGGGCACAAAACTCACTCTAGGTTTATACTATATGTAGCATATATTTTTTACTAAATGTCACCTTGTAAACATCTACAGATAAAATTCTTTTTCTTAGCAGTGTGACCAGGCAGTCCTTTTTTACCAGTTGGCTTCTGCAAATCCAATCCATGAAGGTGTCGGGGATGTGTGGGAAGCACTTCTGTGCTTCCTGACATTTGCTGGGGAGGGGCTGCCTGTAGAAGCGGGCATCAAGGCTCCGACTCCCCAGCAGGTGTGTATCCAGCCCTGAGACAGGCAGGAGGGGGTGACCTGCGAGACCCAGACCACGCTTGAAAGGGATAAAGGTGATCCTGGAAACAGTTCAGGACTGCCTTAGGTCTGAAGTGTCACTGATGTTAAAAACAAAAACCCAATGACAGCTTTTTAAGTGTCTTTTCCGATTTCATTGTATTTTTTTTAACTTGCCACAACAGTAGAAAAATCTTTTGCTGAAATGATTGATGATTTTTGTTTTCTTGTTTATAAAAGGAAAAGAAATATACATACTTTGAAATTTGTGATTTTTTGTGAAGATTTCTTTAAAATGTGCATTCCTTTCTGCTTGCTCTAGTAAATGTTTTACTACTGGGACCTATGGATTGTCTGTCATTTCTCCTTCATCGTCATCAGTACATAGTAAATGTATGACTTAGAACAGTATAACCCCTGCTGACTCTTTTGAGTACCACTTTGTAAGAACTAAATCATCAGAAAAGACAACATCCTAGTTTTATTCAGGTAATAAATGGAAAAGAATGGGGGGAAACTTGAGGGCTCCATCTGCCCAAAAATAGACTAAAATGAATGCTACCCCAGAACTGAACTAGCCCATTATGATTTTGAAGAGGCATGTTCTCATCCAGTACTGCACAACGTCCTTCCCAGGACAGTTGCAGTGTCTGCTATAGCAGACATCCAGCAGCATGTAGACCAGAGTCCTCTCACTGTCAAGCAAGGGGAGGGCTGGAGCAAGCACTGAATTGAATTGGCCCTCATAGGCTATTTTCCCAACAGGCCCTGGGGCTTCTCACTTCCGCTTATGTTTTTTCTTCTGCTCTTTCCGCTGCTGTGCTCTTTGGTCCTTCTTCATCCTTGAGTCCACCACCTTAAAATGACCTCTTACTCCAGCTGGCCGCCGCACTTTGCGGCCCACACCTCTTTTAGCTACAACATAGGTAACTTGGCGTTTTTCCTTTCCAAGCCCAGCCTTCTTATAGAGACTGTAAATAAAAAAAAAAGATATTAAGAGCCTTTCTGCTTCCCTTTCTAAACCATGTACCTTGGTGGGTGTCCTCCTCACTTACCTCCGAAGCTGTGCCACTTTCTCTCGTTCTGAGATGTCCACAGTGTTCACCACAGCTTCTGCCTTCTTTTTGGTTTGCTCCAGCTTCTTCAGCATCTGTTTGGGAACCTCTGTCAGGCTGACCTCTTCCCCACCCAGTCCCACTCACCCCTAATTGCAGACATCCCTACTGTTATACCCTCCGTTTCTTTCTGGCCTTCGCCTCAGCCACTTTCTTAATGGGACGTGCGTTGATTTCCCGCCAGCGTTTGCGATAATGCTCCACTTCCTTCTTGTCGATAGGCAACTGCCGTATCCTGTGCTGCTTTTCCTCCTGCACAAACCACTCGGGAAGCTCCCCCTCATCTTCATTAAATGTGTACCTAGCCAGAGAGTGTGTCAGTCTCTCTGGCTAGGCATACAGTCACTCCAGACTCTAATCAACCACTTATCCTCCCACCCTGGGCCACTTCTCAGGATTTCCTGGCTCCCTTACCTGCTGAAGGAATTATCTATGAGGTCTCTCTTGGCCTTTTTGGAAGAGGCAATAATAGCACCTAGCGCAAGACCTTCAGGGTCCAATATTTGGTGTTTTGCTAGTGTGAATAAAAATCAAAGCTCAGGTGCCAACACAGAGACTTCTGTTGTTGTCCTCTCATTCCATTAGGTGCACCGCTCTCACCTGGATCCTCGATAGGCACTATCTCAAACCCAACATCGTCATCTGATTTAGGTTCCCGATTTCGCTTCTTACCACACCGTGTTTTCCAACTGTGGAAGAGGGGAGGGCTGTGTGAGTGTCCATCATTCATCCCCTATGCTACTCAGGCCCATTCCTGATGCTCCTCAACCTTGATTCCTATTGAGCTTGGGAAAGTTCCAGAAATCTACCACCAAGGCTATACTGCACATGCCCTTGATCAAAATCATCCATATTTTTAAAGTTCCATATCTATAGTCAAAGTTGAAAACCCCAACTTATAGAAACATAAGAGCCACAGGTCCCTCTTCATCCCTTTGCCTATAGTTGCAGCCACTCACGTGTTTTCATCCTCACTGCTACTGCTGTCACTATCTGAGCTGTCATCTCTTTCTTCCCGTCCAAGGCCAGTGGTAGTCCCTGTCTCTGAAGGGGCCTCTGCCCCCTTAGGGGCTGCATCCTGGCGCGAGGGAGGTTTAACCTTCAAACTAGAAGGCTGCAGCAGCAGTGGCTGCCCCTTCCGACGGCTCTCATACAGCAGCTGAGCCTGGCTGATCTCCAGGGCCTCGTCCGCATCATCCTCAATCCCACTGAAGCCGTCCTGCAAAAAGGGGAACATTCAGCCACCTTTCTCCCAGGGAATGCCACTACCCTGTCTGTCTGGGCCCCCAGTCTATTACCTTTGCGAACCAGAGGCTGGCTTGTTCTTCCTGCAGTACTGCCTTTTCCTCCAATGGCACCAGCAGTGGATTGTCTTCCTCCTCTATTTTATCGTCATCTACTTCAGCAAATTGTACACTGTGGACCCCAGCAAAGTAGGGAGAATCGGTGTCCTGGAGGACTTGCTCCTCCACTAACTGCTTCAGGATTCAAACTGAGGGGTCAGCATGTCCCTCCCCCTGCACATAGTATTCTACCATTACCGCTTCTGGTTCTTTAGACTCTGAGGTCCTCCAACTCCTGCCAGCTCCTCTGAATCCAGGTCACTATCCAGAGATGCATCATCGGCATCCTCAGCATCTGATATATAGATGTCATCTCTCGGCAGATCTGACAGAAATGTGTCTGCAGCGCTCATATCCCCTTGTGTCACCTCCTCTAACAGCTGAAGTTTGACAGACAAACAGAGGTCCAAGAGTACTTAAAAGGAATGTACTGGTTTTTTTTGTGTATCTATTATCTTAGTTTGTCCTCAGCAACACTAAGAAATACACTGTAACAAATAAATCACCTCCTTTTACAGATGGAAAATAATGGGGCTAATTGTTTACAAATAGCCCCTCATAGGGCTGTCACTACTGATCTGTCCCACTCAGTTGTCTCATCTTCAGTAGCAGCAGGAATAGGCTGATGGAAAAGTATCCGATGGTCTAGACAGGCAAATCCTAAAATGTTCTAACCACTGCTTTTCTCTGAAAACTGCTCTCAGAAGCTATCTCATTACCTTCTGAGAATACAATCTACATTTTGTTTCCACTATGCATGTCCCCAGACAACATATATTTAAAGAGGAAGAACTGTTTTGCTTAGAATTTATTGTCAGCCCCCAAATCTATTTTCTCTTGCTAAAGGTAGCGATTTCTTGAGTGCTTCTTTTATACCATGGATTATACCTATCTGTTTTAATACTTACAAAATGCTAGGAGGTAGGTTCTACACTGTTTTGTAGATGAAGACCTGAGGCCCAGACCGGTAAGTGGTAGTTTGTGCCAAGCCCACTGCACTCTCCTGCCTTCCTGTACGGCAAAGATGACCTAGCTGTTCCATTTCCATACAGTAGCTCACTTTGGTTGTGATACTGCTTTGTTCAATAAAATCAAGTTCTCTGGTGTTCAGCAGTGAACACCATCCTGTAGCCTAGCACAGGAAGGTGCTGCTCAGTTTCTGAAAACTGAAGGGAAAACCATCACACTTGCCGGAAACCCCAGTAGAGGCCTGCAGCAACTTAACCTTAGCTTCCTGCGAAGTGTCTCTTTGTTCTACATTTTAGTTAGAAAACAGTAAGTTGATACCACAGTCTTAAATCTTCCTGATTTCATCATTTTTAGCTGTAAGTTCCTTTTGGTCTTAAGATACGAGGCCCTTATTTTCCCAATCCCCCCTTTCCAAATCATCTCACAGATGGAGACAGCAGCCACAGCCACCATCGCTCCACACTTACCCCAGCAGATCCTCTACCCTCAACCTGCCCCCAACCCTACCTTACCTGGTGACCCCGGATAGTGCGCAGGGAGAACATGCCAGTCTCCCCTTCATCTGCAATGGAAACCCCAGGAAGATCCATCTTTAGCTCCACACGCTCCCGCTGCTTTCTCTGCTCACGCAGAAGCTTCTTTTTCTTCCTAAGGGGTTAAGTGGTGAAGTAAAACCCTGAGGTTTCTCTCGTCTTCCTTCTCTTCCCCACCCACCTTCACACACTGAGTAACTCTCTGGTGGGGTTCCCCAGGCACCCCAGTTTCCCTCACCTCTTTAGTTCTGCCACCTCCTGGGCCTTCATTTCTGCCAGAGTTCGATTCAGTTGTTCCTCTTCCTCCTCCTCCTTTGAGAGCTGCCTCATGGTTCCAGCTGTTGACTCCTCATCACCCTCTTCTTCTCCCGAGCTAAGGCTGGCAGCAATGTTCAAGGAGATCTCAGATTATTTTTCCAGACACTTCTCCCAAATCCAGTCAACACTTCCCTCTGGTTTAGTTCCTTTCTCACCTGATATCCAGTGCCTTTGCTTGCTCTTTCAGTTTCTTGGCTACATAGCGCCGAAGTTTTGTTCTCCAGTTCAGTAGGGACCTGCCCCAGAAATACCATCACTGGCATTTACCATCTCCCTGTTTCAGGTCCACACCCCAAATCTTAGGTTTGGGTTACATAAATCCAGGGTTCAAACCCCTACCACAAACAGCAGCAGCTTGGTATAGCAGCACTATGGCCTTCAAAGACCTTTCCCTCCACTGGGGATCCTGGTCTATTCACCTCCACCCCCAAATCACCTACCGCATACCTAAGCTCCTTACGCCCCAGCACTTTGATGTCCTGGCAGCATGACCGTATGTCCTCGGTGGTGGCTGGATGCTGTGCCAACTCATCATCATCCAGTGAAATCTTGGGAGGAGGAGAAGGAGTAAGGGAAGAGTTTCGAGTCGTGTTTCTGGGACTTCCTTACATACGTCAAATCTCCAGGCTCACCTCACTGGCTTTGGAGAGGAAATCAACAGGGTTGGCAGCTCGGAGGAAGTCAGTAACTGAGGTACGGTGATAGAGAGTGAGGTCACCCTCAGCATAGCCTTCAGCCTTAAAAAGGAAAATAAAGGTTGAGCAGCCCTTTCTGTGGATGTCACCCACCATGTGAACTTCTCCAAAGTTTCAGAACACTGTTCCCCAAACATACCTTCGACTTCTTCTTAGTCACCAGCTCAGTAACGGTCTTGGCCTGAACTTCAACCTCCTTGAAGGCAAACTTAGGATCAAAGAATTTACTGTCAACCTTGTCCGGAGCCAGGAATCCTAAGATGACAGGCTGAATAAGGAAACATGCTCTGGTAGTTAGACTTGCTTAAGAAAGAAGTGATGCTCACCCTGACAAACTACGAAGATTTCTGCAGATTCATGGCGAGAAGCTTGGGGCTTGGTGGCCTGGACACGGTGGAACAATTGCTGAAAGATCCACAGCAGGGGCTGATAGTCACGGGAACGGAACACCTTTGTGATGAAGCAGCCACCACGGGCCAGAAAATCACAAGCCAAACGCAAAGCCATCAGTGTCAAATGGGCTGTGAGAAAGAGATAAGTGAGGATCTCTGCGGCCTGAGAGGGCACGCCCACCCCTACCGTCATCTCCATGCCCCCCACTCCTGGCACCTTGAGAGTAAGCATCATGAACCCAGCTAGCCCCAACGTTGGGAGCCCCATCATTGAGCACAACGTCAACTTTCCAGGTCTTCAGTTCCTTCCTCAGGGCCTACAGAGAAGTAAAGGGATTAGAACAACAGAAATTGGAATGGCTGGTGACAGATTCCCTGCATCAGCCACCTGTCTACCCTAATCATCTGAGTGCCCACCAGGGGCCAAATCCCACGCCAGGCACAGGAGATATGACAATAAGACTAAGACTTCTCTATCTTCATGGAACTTACAGTATCCTAGATTATCCACTGAAAAAGATTTCATTAAAGATCCCTATATGTCCTCCAAATGTCAAACACCTTACTCCTGACCCTAAATCAAGGTTAAGAGTGGATGCTAAGAATATTACAGACATCACACAGATACAGCTCAAGGCACAGTAAACAGGACAAACCTTGCCTTCAGAATACTTGGGTGAGAAGAGAGTCTGTGGGCATTTGCACATAAAGGAAACAAAAAAAGAAAGGTTCCAATCACCTGCCTACAACGCTCTGTTGTGATGTCTTCTTGGAGTGTCACCACATTGGGAAGAGGCTTGATTGGAACTAGGTCCACACCTGGAAGAAATCAGGTGAGAGTATTCCAAAAGGCTGCGTCCAGCAGGAGGGAGGCAATAACCCAACAGTCAGTACCTCACACTCCCACCGCCTAATATACCCAGGAGAACCACCAGTCACTTACCCACAATTAGGCTGGACACAGGCATAAACTTGGCAGCCACCTGCAGCCTATAAATGAATAGACAATAAAACACCAAGGACTGTCCCATGCACCCAGGGAAGATGCTTTCTCAGCTCCATGACAGAATTCTGCCTGCCAAGTGCTGTAGCCACAGCACATACAACATACGTGTTTCAAGCCTTTTCCCTATAATCATGGAAGAAAAAGGCCTCCAAGCTTTAGGTGGAACTGTGTTTTAGAGACCAGAATGACAGAAGGTCAGTATCGCTGCAAGCCCCCCTCTCTAAAGCAACTCTGTCATTCAAGGCCAAAACCAACAAGCTGCCATCAGGAGCGACCTGTGCCAAGGGTTACTCACCATCCCCCTGGCGCTGCACACAGGTCCAACAAGGCTCGGGCTTTCTGCAAGAACTGAAAGCGGCGATTGAGCTGGATCAGTTTGAAAGCAGAGCGGGAACGATAACCTGCGGGCGGCGACAAAACATTGAAGTCCCCGGAGCATTTCGGGATCTTCGAGCCTACCACCCCCTCGGCGGAAGAATAACTCTTTGAGGGGCTCCCACAGAACGAGGCTGGCTGGTCGCGCGTCGCTGATGGAGCTCTGACTCACCCGTCTCCTTGGCCAAGTGATAGAATTTGTCCCGCCGGCTCTTCCCGACTTTGCCCTTCTTGCCCATGGCGGAGGGGGAGTGTTAGTCTGAGGAGACCGTAGAAGGTGGGAATCTCTTCCTAGAGCACTGAATTCCTCTTTCCGTCTGCCAGTTGCCACAGCAATCACACCAGCAGGCTCCACGCCACTCAGGCCCACCCAGCGCGGCTACCCTCCACGCTAGGAGCCGCACATGGAAGCAGCAAACGCGCTTCCGCTTCCGCTGTTTGCGTCCGCGGCTTCAAGTTTTCCGCCATTTTGAGCGTGGCTACGAATTTTTCTCCATCCTCTTCCCCAGATGTTGCAAAAATTGGAAGCTGGGTCAGGAGGGGAGATACTTTAACGAAAAGCTGATTTCCTAGGAAGCCAAGTTGAGGGGTTCTGTGCCTTCCTCACCCCTTTTCAAAGCTCCCGACCCGTCGCAGCCCCCACCCCTCATGGCCCCAGTTACTTCTTGTCGTCTTTTCGTACCCCCCGCCCATTGACCCGGAACTCTTCCACCGGCGACTGCGGGTCGCGGTCGCCGCTTCTGCGCCTGCGCACCCAGACGCTCGGATGCCGGCGGTCTCTGCTGAAGAGAAAAGATGGCGCTGGACGGGCCAGAGCAGGTTAGGCGCCGAGGGTGGCCGGTGGCGACCTGGGCTTCGGTGGGGAGCAGGCCTGACCCGAGGCGGGCAGCCGGCGGGGGCAAGAGGGTCTGGTGGGCCGAGTGAACCAATAGAGGCTGGACCTGCCTGGAACCGGATCTGCTGTGTCAGCGCCGCCCCCGGCGGGTCATAGCAGGGCCGGGAGAGGAAGACGCGGTGGAAGCGGAGGGGAGCGTGGGCACGGGACGCGCGGTGGTCGCTGGAGGCCGGGCGCCGGTTCTTCCTACTCGTTCAGCCGGTGGTTCTAACTCCTCGGGTCTCTAGCGCTTGACTCCGTACAAAGCGCTTCCTTGTACATTGTCTCTTCGAGTGTTGGGAGGTAGGAGGCGTCCTCTCCGCTTTCAGTTTAGTCGTGGCTTGTCAAGGAAGGGTTCTGATGGAGGGCTTAGAACCCAAATTTCAAAACCTCTAAATTCCAAGCTGCAAGTGACTTTGTCCTTCGGATGTTTAGCCTGTTATTTAATAAGTGCACCATGTCTCTTTAAGATGGAGCTGGAAGAGGGAAAGGCAGGCAGTGGACTCCGCCAATACTATCTGTCCAAAATTGAAGAACTCCAGGTAAGGACGACTTTGGAGGAGCTAGAAGGGGAATGACGGGTGGAGTGGATTTCTACAGACCTGTATAATTCTCGTGGAGGTGTAGTGGGCAAAGCTTATTCCGTTTTAGTTTTCAGAAGAGTGTACAATTAGTAGTGAGCTAGTTGTGTAAATAAAGTATGTGACATTAACACTTGGTCCTCTGAAGTTTCATGTCTTTGACGTTAATCAGCATTAACGGTTGGTTTTTTCAAGGGGCAAATTTTAACCAAAAAAGTTTCCCTTAGCCCAAGGCTTTCTGGAAGAATCCTGAACCAGAGGTTTCTTATAAAAGGGAAGACATGGTCAGGATGTGAGATTTTGCACTGAGGATTTGGGGCAGAATGAGAGTATGAGGAAAGACAGAATTGGAGTCTGGACAACGTTGATGGCTTAGAACTGAATGAAAAGCAGCCTCATGTTACAGCCTAGAGGGAGTAGGGATCATAGAAATAGGGGAGACAGCCACAAGGAAACTGCATAAAATCCGGCTATATTTGAGGTATTGTAGTTGGCTTACCATTTTTGAAATGTTTTCATGGGCGATTCATTTGTAGGGTAGGTGATGCTATATCCACCTGCATTTTGTTGAGAGCTAGACTTTTCATTTACTTTTTTTCAGCATTCCCTAGCTGGTATTGGCAGTAGTATGGCTAGAATGTAGGCTTTTGATTGAGACATTTTCCCACAGTGCCATCTTACTACTTGTTAACAAATGGACAAGTCTGGGCCTCCCTGGTAGCGCAGTGGGTTAAGCAATGCACTACGAAGCAAACCGCAGCCACTGCATTACGAGTTCGATCCCTGCTGCTGGCCAGGAAGGGGACCCACATGGCATGGCAGACCTCTCCTGCTGTGCCCGCTGCCCCCCTCAGCAGTGTGTTTCAGTACATCTGCCTGTTCTGCTCCCTGCTTTGTCTCTGGTGAATCCTCTCACCCCCCCACACCTCTGGCCTGTACCCCACCGCTTGTATGCATAAATAAATCTTTTAAAAAAAATAAAAAAAAAAGAAATGGACAAGTCTGGAGTAACTTTTCCCTTAGGATCTGTTATTCTTGACTATTTTATCAGATAGCTGCCCCATACTCCAGAGGGACTTCTGAAGGACAAGACGTGGTCATTAGGGTCAACTAGAGGATCTGAAACAACATACAGGTTCCCTGTGTGCTTCCCTCTCTCAGCTCATACCAATCTGTGAGGGTCTTGACTAAGGTCTTACCTCCCATTTTCTCTTGTCTTCCACAGCTGATTGTGAACGATAAGAGCCAAAATCTCCGGAGATTGCAGGCACAGAGGAATGAACTTAATGCAAAAGGTGAAGCGAAGGGATGGCAAGTCTACGGGTAGATGGTTTGAGGTCTTATTTTTTAACACCCTCCCAACCCCCCCTGCCCAGAATGGACTTCATAATGATACTATTTTACTCCAGTCCAAGTTGATGTTTGTATTGTCCTAAGGCCCATTGTAACCTCCTTAAAGGCATAAACTTTTACTAGAGGCCTTTTCAAAATGGGATTTAGTTCATGGGTATTGAATAGGGGGTGGGGGGCTGGGGAGGCACCAACAAACTGGGTAACGTCTGTGTCTGTTTGCCATCTAGTTCGCCTATTGCGGGAGGAGCTTCAGCTGTTGCAGGAACAGGGCTCCTATGTGGGGGAAGTTGTCCGGGCCATGGATAAGAAGAAAGTGTTGGTTAAGGTAAAGGCATCCTCTCATATATAGCCTGAGAACATTCTGTTGTGTTGCTCTAGGACTTACATGTTGCTCTTAGGTCTTTCGGGGAGTAGGGGGTGAGGGAGGCTGGTCATTTAGTGGCTGTCAGGGAAAGTTATGAGCTCTTGTGTTTCTAGGTACATCCTGAGGGCAAGTTTGTTGTAGACGTGGACAAAAACATCGACATCAATGACGTGAGTGAAACCGGTTAGGTGGGAGATTGGGGTTAGCTCTCATGACACCTCTTCCTGAAACTCTTCTCTCACCCAGGTGACCCCCAATTGCCGGGTGGCTCTAAGAAATGACAGCTACACTCTGCACAAGATCCTACCCAACAAGGTAGACCCACTGGTGTCACTGATGATGGTGGAGAAAGTGCCAGACTCAACTTACGAGATGATTGGTGGGTTAGACAAGCAGATCAAAGAGATCAAAGAAGTGATTGAGCTGCCTGTGAAGCATCCTGAGCTCTTTGAGGCGCTGGGCATTGCACAGCCCAAGGTAAGAGGCCTGGCTTCCTTGGGAGGACAACACTCTACTGTGTGCCTCCTGCCCAAGGTTGGGGAGGTACCGGGACTAGACTGCTACCTACTTAAGCCAGCCCTCCCCACTGAAGATGAGCTGGGGGGATGGATTGCCAGGGCACCAAGGTCATTTGGATATAAGCTCCAGGAGTTCTGATGTTCACTTTTTGGTTTGTCTAGCATAGACTTAGCCCAGAGCGAACCCAAAATAAGTTTATTGAATGAAATGGAGGGACTGGTTCTATGGCTGAGCCTGTTTCTCTTCAGGGAGTGCTGCTCTATGGACCCCCAGGCACTGGGAAGACTCTGTTGGCTCGGGCTGTGGCTCATCATACGGACTGTACTTTCATTCGTGTGTCTGGCTCTGAACTGGTACAGAAATTCATTGGGGAAGGTAACCAGTTAGGAATATGGAAACCAAGTGGTGGTGGGCTGGGGTGAGCACAGGGAGTGCATCAGCTCTTTAGCACCAGTTTGGCCTCTGCACAGGGGCAAGAATGGTGAGGGAGCTGTTTGTCATGGCACGAGAACATGCTCCATCTATCATCTTCATGGACGAAATTGACTCCATCGGCTCCTCGCGGCTGGAGGGTGGCTCTGGAGGGGACAGTGAAGTGCAGCGCACCATGCTGGAGCTGCTCAACCAGTTGGATGGCTTTGAAGCCACCAAGAATATCAAGGTAAGGCCCTGTTCACCATAAGAGTAGCGATGGGAACACCCTGGGGGACATGCAGCTTAAGGATGCCTCTCCATGTCTTCACATAGGTGATCATGGCTACAAATAGGATCGATATCTTGGATTCAGCACTGCTTCGCCCAGGGCGCATCGACAGAAAAATTGAATTTCCACCCCCCAATGAGGAGGTTTGTGGTGGGCAGGACTAGGACTGGCTTGGCTGTGCTGAGAGGCTGTGGGGTGCATGCTTTTTCCTCTCCCTTCTCTAGGCTCGGCTGGACATTCTGAAGATCCATTCTCGGAAAATGAACCTGACCAGGGGGATCAACCTGAGAAAAATTGCTGAGCTCATGCCAGGAGCATCAGGGGCTGAAGTGAAGGTAATTGGTGTGCCCAAGGAAAGGGGTGCAGAGGCAGGAAGTACTGGATTCAAGGTCACAGCCACAGCACATGTCCTCCTTTCCCTGCTCAGGGAGTCTGCACCGAAGCTGGCATGTATGCACTGCGGGAACGACGAGTCCATGTCACCCAGGAGGACTTTGAGATGGCGGTAGCCAAGGTACGTGCCCCCATTTTTCTGCTTTGCTGCTAGTTGTTCTGGGGCAGTGGGGATAGAGTGGGGTGTGTGTTCATCCAGATTATAACTTAATAATGTCTTCCTACAGGTCATGCAGAAGGATAGTGAGAAAAACATGTCCATTAAGAAGCTGTGGAAGTGAAGTGGTTGTCTTCCTGCGTGGGTCACGCAAATAAAGTTCTATAGGACGAACCCTCCAGGACTTCAGTCTGTTACTGAGTAACTGCACTGTCCAATGACCAGATCTAGATACCACCAATAACAAGGATTTATTTGGGATTTTCCAAACCTGCCAGAAATGGCACTTTTGCAAGCCCGAGGCTCACCCTCCTTACCAAGTTCCAAAGGGCAGCAGTCTTCCCCCTGCCTCCCTACACTGCCCCCCACCAAGCACAAACACCTATATCTCAGGCCACACAAGAGAACCGGAATCCCCTCTCTTGAGGCTTTATCACCCTAGGCCCAAGTAGCTGGGGCAGCAGCCCTCTGGCATCCCTGGAGATGATGGCGGCTAGAGCCGCTTGCATAGATTGAGGAAAGAAAACAAGGGGGCACCAAATAGGGCTCCCTGAAAGACCCCAACTTAACCCATGTACAAAAAAGTGGCTCCCACATAGAAAAACCTGCTCCCCAAATAGTGCAAATACCCAAAGGAAAAAAAAAAAAAACCAGCAGCAAGGCTGGGGTTTTAGGAATGGCAAAGAACTTTGGTTTAGAAAGGCTGGGAAGAGTGGAAGCTGTGCCCCACCTCTTCCTGCCCAGCTCCCCTTGCCCCACGGGGAGTCTGTAAACAAGCAAAGCCAGTGGCCTTTGGTTCTGAAATGTCTCTGGGGCAAGTCAAAGCACAGCCTCCAGCAGTCCCACATGGGCCTGCCTGCAGGGGGCAGAAGGCGACTGATGTGAACCCAGTTAAAGCCAACGTGTAAGATAAGTACTAAGGCTTTGGGGACCCAAGCAACAAGGAATGCTATCACTACATTTACACAACTACAGCTGGGAGCAGAGGGTAACAGGACACACCCCTCACCCCATCCTTATGCTACATGTCTGTGACCCCAGACAATGGTCCCCTTTCAGGTTGAGGGAGGGGATACTTTTGGGGCTGGGGAGAGGAGGGATCCCTGAGCAGTTAGGTCAGGCGGATTCCCAGCACCTGTTCCAGTTCCTGCCTTCGCTGCTGCACCTGGAGAGAGGAGAGACCAGCAGCTTAGGCCTCTGTTGCTCACAACCACAGGAAGCACACAAGGCAGAGCTGCCTCACCTTGGCAAAGATGTGCCTCCCCACTGCTTCCTGGGCCCAGGGCTGGTGGTAGAAAGCAGCTCGTCTCTCCTCCTCAGGATTCCCAATCACGTCAGTGATAATCTGCAAAGAGCAGGAGGAAACTGGGGCACAATCCACCCCTGAGCAGCCCACCCGAGATGAGAATACAGGACGCAGAAGTCACCCAGATCTTAAAATGGGGTCAGCCTCAGAAAAGGACTGCACCTTCAGGTCACGGCGCTGGGAACGCAGCCATTCCTGGATGAAATCCTGGGGGTCAGTGCTGAAGCTGAGCATGAAGTCCCTCTGGGTCTTCAGTTGGTTGATGGACTCGATGGTCTCATGGATCTGAGGGGAGGAGTGCATGAGTCACACAAGCACACCCCCCAGAGGGTCTGTCTCCAGGCCTAAACCCAAGGGACTGGAACTGAGACACTGTCTCAAGGTATGACAGGAAGTGAAATGCCCTACAGCCTGTCCATCCCCATAGGTTGGGGTGGCCAGGGGCTCACCTTGACATCAAGAGAAGCAATCTCCTGCTGATTGGTGGTAGAAGCCAGAAAATTACTCATCTGGGCCTTGAGTGGGTCATCCACCTCCACATCGATGTCATAACAGGCCGTCTTCTTCTGGTCATTAGGGTCCACGCTGCAGGTGACACACAGTGGGGACAGTGAGCACAGCTGTGTCCGTCCCTCCCACCCAGGTCAAACCTGCCGCTTCTGACCTTAGATCAAACTAAAGGTAAACCACTCCCAGAAGGCCTTCCCCTGCCTCCCCTTCCATTTACCTAATGACGTGGTTGATGACAATGGGGTCTGGATGCTGCAGCAACCCTGCCAGCTTCATGGGGATCTCAGAGAAACGGAGTCGGCCACAACTGAAGATCTGCAGCAAGCAGAGTACAAAGGGGGAAGTGGCCCATCCCAAGTCAGTGAAGAATGTGACCAAGAACTGGCTGAGTGGGGCTCTGAAACAGTGAGCAGGGGCTTAGAGGGGGCATGGCCTCCGGGCTAACCTGGCGGAAGTAACGGTTGCAGTTGATATACTCGCGCTCGTGCCCATCCTGCAGCTGGTTGTGTTTGATGTAAAGCCACAGGGCCTGCATGATGGCGGCCCTTGTCTGTGTGTGCACCCCCAGCAGCCTCGCCAATCGGGGGTCCAGTTTGTACTGGGGAGGCTAGGGAGGGACAGAGGGGAGTCAAAGGAGGGGATCTTATGGAAAAACAAAATAGGGCAGGGATAAGAAGGGTTTACAAGAGGAACATGCTTCCCTCCCCCAGCTAGTCCCTGTAGCCCCAGGACATTCGTCACCTGATGATCCAGCATAAGCAGGAGGGTGCACTTCACATTGAGGTCTCCAGGTCTTTTCACCTGGAAGCCATCTGTCTCCTGGGTGGTGGGCATCCGATGCCACTGGCAGAGAGGAGAGGAACAGGGCTCGTCACCAAGGGGGTCACCAGCATGTCAGCCTGGCTTCCCCATGCTCCAGGTTCACACTCACCTCCACCAGGTGGTTGTCAGGCCCATAGAGTTCCTTGTCCAACTCAATGACGAGGCTCTTAAAGAACGAAGAAAATTTTCTCTTCTGTTTGCTAGGCTGAGGTGAGAGGGGTGTGAAATGGAGTTATTGACCTCTTAAACCTAAGTTACGCTAAGCCCCAGAAAGAGAATGATTTCAGCCCTAGAGTCCACAGTACTCAGGATTTTTGGGCCCTGGAGGAAGCAGGGAAAAGAGACTGGGGGCAGAGTAAGGACACCGCAACCCACTTCTAGCCACTAACAGGCTACATTGGAAACAGGTACCTCTTACTCAAGACACTTTACTGCCCTCTGCAGGGGAACTGTTGTAATAACCACATAAAGAGGCAAGCCCTCCCTAGCTTGGTGTTGCTCGTGCTCTCTCCTACAGGGATGGTTTCTCCCAAAGGGCCCCAGTTTAAACCACCTGACTCACGTCGTCCCCTCTTCCCCAACTCACATCATCCAGCAGTTTTCCCTCCACTCGCAGTTCCCAGGAAGCCACCTTGTCCGCTGCTGGGGTTCCCCCAGGGGTCCCTGTGGTTCCCGCACTGTCTCCCTCTGCCTTGCTGGGACTGAACGTGTTGGAAATATAGATCCGCAGTTTTCGCTTTTGCTAAAGGGAAAAAGATAACCAGCTAGAGGTGGAGAACAAGCTGGGAAAATGCCACAAAACCTTCCTCCCTGGACTTGTTCAACATCAACACTAAAAGGGCCAGGCACCTTCCTGGAATTTGCTACTCCCAGTCCTGGTCTTCAAGGAATTCTTGATTTTAGCAGGGAGGGGGGCACGACGATGACACGGATGCCAGATGCAGTGGATTATTGGTGTGACAGAGGCACATACAGAGTATATTGGGCAAATCAGAAGCCTGACTCATCTCTTAAGTGAAATTCAAAAACACACATCATTGCCCCTAAATAGCCTCATCAACTAGAAAGCTGCGATTATTCAGGGGACTGTTGAAAAAAGCTCCTGTAGGGACGGGGAAAGAGAGGACCCTTCTCTCTCCTTTAGGCAACATTAGAACTTATGACCACCATTCAAAAGATTTACATTTTAAATCATCACCTGGGATCCAGCAGCATTTACATAAACACCTGAAACAAAAATGTCATGAAACTATACCTTCACCACCACAGTAAGTACTTAGTTACTGTGAAGTAGAATCACCGCTACTATTTTGTATTTCATTAAAAACATGCTGGCCCCACATTAAATGAACTTCATGCCACTCATGGCCTGCATCCTGGTGAAAAGTCTTGCTCTGACCCAACGCAGGCCTGGCCTGGCCTCTGGAAAGCAGGCCAGGGAGAGGCAGAGCTGCTGGGAGAGGCTGGGAGGGGCCAGGGGCTGCACGCACCGTCAGAGGCTTTTTGATGGCTTCCTGGATCTCCATCCGCTTGCGAGCAATGGTCTGGTCCAGCTTCCGCTCAAAAGCCAAGAGATCCATGTACGCCTGAGACTCTGGGACAAGTTCCCTAATCTGGAGGATGGGAGAAGGAATGCCTCAGCTTGTTTCAGCCATAGCTCTGGCTCCTTCTGCCCCCCATAGATCCACTCCACAGCCAGACAGCCGCTAGACAGGCCTCCTAGGCCCTCTCTCAACATACTCACTCGTTGAGGTAGAACCTTATCTGCCATCTTCCTCCTCTTTAACCTGGGGAGGACAGAAACCAGTGATCCAAAGGACACCCCCATGCACCCCTCTAATCCCCAGGATTCCCCCGAGAGAACGAGGAGTCTTCCTTAGTCATGCAGCTCTGAAGACAGAAGGCAACCCCTGTTACCACTAGAGCTGTCCTAGGTAGCACGGAGAGTGGGTGAAACAGAATGGTCTTACCCCCGGCGCTGAGCAGGCATCGGGGGCTGGGCCTGGGGCACCAGCAGGCGTTTTCGGAATGGGTCCATCATGGCGGGTGGCATGGCAGGCCGAAGTGGAGCAGCTGTGCCAAATGGGGAGCCGGCAGGGGGTCCCACCTGCAAACCAGCCATGGGCATCCGGCTCCCAGGTGACATGCCAGGCCGCTGGGAGAAGTGAGCCAACGGGGGAGCATAGGTCAGTGGTAGGATCCTACGGGGCCCATAGCCCATTCCCTCCATCCCGCTTCTCAGCCAGATCTGGCCTTGAGCAGCACACTGTGGAGCCCAGGCTGGCTCGAGGGGCAGGAACAAAGGGGAGCAGGCGCCTGAGAGCAGAAGTGTAAACCACACCTGCCCCACCCCCTTCAACTGCCCTGGCAGCAGTGCCAGCGAATGAGGCCTGCCAGAACCCAGAGGGTGGGCGGAGAATCCTGCCAGCAGAGGGAAGGGCCTGGGGGAGTTTTTCAGGGCCCACAGCCACCTTCCAGCCCCAGCATGCTCTGCCCTGGCTCCCTGGGACCAGCAGGTTTCCAGGTACTCTTGGGGCCCTCAGGTGGCGCCAGCATGTGCTCCCTTCTTTTTCCCCAACCTGAGAGACAAGTGGGGCACTGGAAGAATGGGGCACTGAGAGGAGGCGAGGGTATTGTGAACAGCCCAGTGCTGTTGCTGAGGACAGTCCAGAGGGCTGACAAGCCTATCAGGGCACTGCACCCAGGTGAGCAAGCTCCAACAGGCAGGCTTGGAGCATGTCCCAACTGGTGGGGGTGGCCTCGGGCAGAGCGCAGAGACCATCTGGTCGCCATATGGCCCCTACTCACACCATGGACCCTTCTCTCACCGCCCTACTGCCTGAACCCTGAGCCCTAAGCCAGAAGACCCCAAGAAGAGTACTGTGGCTCCTGAGGGTCTGTGGGTGAGGTCTGCTGTGGTTCACGTACCCCTGGGGCTGGCTCAGGCTCAGCATAGTCCCCACGATCCCAAACTGGAGAGTGGAAATAAGATTATCTGCGAGGCAAGGGTCAGAGCCAGAGGGTCAGCAGAGGGGGACAGAAATGGCCTCTTTAGAAGTCAGCCAGGAGTTTCCCATTGAGGTCCAGGTCCCCCTTTGGGAGTAACTTCAGTCCCCGACCCCCTTTCCTATGGCTGCTGCCGGAAAGGCCTGTTTGGCAGCTCTGCCTTGAACACACAGTCCCTGGCAGCCTCACAGGGCTGGCCCCAGGGCCCAGATTATGCAACCAGCACAACCAGCCAACCAAGTAAGGCTGGGAGGGGACTCACACCAAATCAAAGGACCCCTCACCCCCAAACCATGAAGATGAGATTCTTCCCCCACCTCTTTATCCAGCACACCCAACCCATGTTCTCACCAAAGGGTCAGATTTTGGACCAGACACAGAAATGGAGGGAAACCTGACCCAGAAGCAGGGATGGGGAGGGAGAGAGGATGAAGGAGTAGGATGGGAGGTAGCATTTGGAAAATGGAGGTGCTGGGACCTCAGGAGCCCTGCCACAAGTCTCCTCATCAGGAAGAGATTTGTCTGAGCCATTGAGAAGCAAAAGACAGCCTGTTTTCTCTGCCTTAATGAACCATGGCCAGAGATTATAGAAATACTCAGTGTGGTCACAGCTGTAAGCTCAGGCCCCAGACAGCCGGGACTGGAGTTCTTCCCACGCAGCACCCGTGCTGGATGGGAGCTACAGACGCCATGGGACTTGCAGGGTGTGCGCTACAGCCTGCAGTCCCCACGAACTACTCACTAGGGCCTTCACCAGGCCTTCTCAGCACCACCCAGCCCTCCTAGGCAGGTGCTCGCTCTAGCAACGGAAGTCCCAAGACAAGGCAGCTCAGGCAAGGCCTCCAGGCCCCTCCCTCCCAGGCATCTGCTCCAGACTTCCCCAGAGCAGCTCACACAGGGCCCCAGGCTTCTCCCAAGAGGGAAGCACTGCTACGAGTGCCTGAGGCTCAATCTTGGCCTTGCCAAATTCCACACCTGGCCTTTGAAGCACCAGTAATTCTGCTTTTTCAAAAATCTACCCCAGAACTAGAAAAGAAAAGGAAAGAAAAGAAAAGGAAAGGAAAGGAAAGAAAAGAAAAGAAAAGAAAAGAAAAGAAAAGAAAAGAAAAGAAAAGAAAAGAAAAGAAAAGAAAAGAAAAGAAAAGAAAAGAAAAGGCAGTCCAGAACTCTCCAGCTCTCTAACTCCAGGCCTTTAGCAGGGCTAGGTAAGCCTGCTTAGCACCCAAAGCCTGCAAACACACAGCAAGCTCCTCTCCCCTAGCCCAGCACCAGCCCAAGCTCGCGCTCAAGGGACTGCCACCATCCAGGGCAGCAGGGGCAGGAGGCTGGGCCTGATACTGCCTCCTCCAAAAGCAAGCTCTTCCTGGGCTTCTGGGCGCTACCTACTCCAACACAAGTAGAAAATAATTTGAACACTCTTGCGTAAGCCCAGGAATCTGTGTTGTTTAGATTTTTTTATACCTCCTCACTTGACTGTGATGCAGTCAGAACACTGTCTGTAGGAAGGGGGGTCTTCACCTCCCTTCTTTCAAAAGATTTCCCTATTTGGCCAACTTGGTTGGGCCCTCAAATCCTTGATCAATTCCAGCTCATCTCCTACACTCTAACAGACAGGAACCCCTTTGATTCTCAGAGCCCCAGTCTCCTCTTCTAAAAGTGAAAAAACTGGGCTTAGAAAGAATCCAAGCGTGATCCTCTTCAAACTCAGTCAAAATGAAATGGACTCTTCCTCTCCCCAGCCACCTTTACAGCCCCTTTTGGAAAGAGGAAGAGGAGGGGTAAGAAACTGGACACACTGAGGCTCAGTGCCTTGTCCACCTTCCCCACTCCTAGTATTCCAGGGCTAAAGCTCCATCTTGCCATTGGTCCAGGCCATTCCTGACATGTCACTGTGAAGCCATCCTCTCTGGGGCTTTCTCCACATCACTCTTCCCATGGGAAGCAAGCTAAAGAAACTGAAGAGGCACCTATTTGTTCCTTAGATCCTTCCCAGGCCAAAGGCCCACAGGGAGGCCCCCAGGCCCAGTTTCAGCTAGCAGGACCAAGGGCCTGAATGATTCATGCAGGGATTCCCTCAGCAGCACCTCAAGCCCATGAATTCCCAGAGGAGAGCAAGCTAGAAAGATGAACTCCTGGAACCAGATCTGTTGTGGTCAAACCCCACACCTCTTTGTTTTCTTTGGGGAGAGGGAGCGGGATGATGAATGAGGGGAAAATCAATGCCTCAGTTAAGCATCTCTAAGGGGTCCTGGGAGGATATGCATATGAGGATCCATTTCTGAGACCTCTACTTGGAGACATGAGGGAACTGAAGAAATCCAAGCTTGCTTCCTTCCATCCTTCTTGCTTGAAGCCAGTGTCAAATGCTAGGGTGAGTGGGTTGGGATATGGCATCATCAGAACCTAAAGACTAAGTGAAAGTGGGGTGGGGGCTGGGAAAGAATAGAGGCAATTCCCAAGCATTCTGGGTAACCAGAAACAATGGAGGGGCGGAGGTAGATGAGCATCCCCAGCAGGGTCAGGCTGAGTTTCTCACACACTGATCCTAAGGATCCAGTCTCCTCTCAATGGCCTGTGAAGCTGCAACTTAAGAAGCTCTCTTCCAAGCCAAGCCCCAAAAGGGTCAGGACCAACCTTTTGAAGCAGCTTTCCAAGGCTCCTCCAGCCCCAGACCAGCGGGGCTCAGTGGGGACTCTGCTCCTCCAGACCAATCAATTCCTGGACACTGACATCAGGTGGACAGCCAAGAACAGTCTCCCTAAAATGGGCTGGGCTTTCCTCCTTCATCAGGCATGCCACCACCATCTCTGTTCTAACCTAAAGTTACCCCATGCCACTGCTCCTAGGCCTGACCCAGGCACAAGGTGAATCCCCTTGCCCTAACCTCTCTGGGGCCTGTGGGAAGCCAGGCCCTCCTTCCTCCTCATCAGCAGCTGGGAGCCATTTCAGACACACTACAACTGTGCCAGTTCCCAATGAGAAATAACAGAGCAGACTTGGATAGAGACCATGGCCACTGCAGAGTAGTCCCGGTTTCTTAACGAGGGTCCCTTTCCAAAACTTTCTCATCACTTCCCAGGACCCTAACACTACCCATCCCACCCGCCCAGAACTCACTAGCTCCCATAACTCCTCCATCTCTCACTCAGTGTCTGCTCAATGAAGCCCCCAGAACTTCGCAAATGCTTCAAACTCTCCACCCCAGGGTTCTTCTTAATCTCTCCCCCAACTCCTCCACCAATCACTTAGCTGAGCCAAGGTCTCCTGGCCTTGGCCTCCCCCAAGTACCGTGCGCTCCGCAGGCAGGGCCGCCGTGCCCGCGGTCCAGGAGTCTGCCCCCGGGCCCTCACGCCGCCTGCCCCGCGCGTGCTCTCGGCGTCGCCCGCCCGTCCGCCCTCCTCACCTGGTACTGCGCCGCGGGGCCCGCGGGGCCCATGGAGCGGAAGGCGGTGGCCCCCGGGCCCCCGACTCCTCCAGCCGGCCCCGGCCCCCTGAGCGCCGGTCCGGACAGCATGCCGGGTCCTGCGGGTGGAGGCGGCGCTCCCAAGGCCGCGGCAACCGCGCCGCCGCCAGGGCTCAACGGGGGCAGCGGGAACCCGCCCGCGCCACGGCCCGACATCGCTCCGTCCCGTCCCGCGGTGTCGCGATCCGGACTCCGGGCTCTTCGTTGAGTCCGCTCCGCGCTCCGTGCTCCGTGCCTTTCCGATCTGAATTCCGGGTTCTGAGGTTTGTTGATCCGGGTTCCGGGATTGCCTAATCCAAGTTCGCGCGTTCCTCAGATTAGGTCTGGGCTGTGGCCGATCCTGATTCCGGTCCTGCCCGGGAAATTCCGGATCCGGGATCTACTACGCGCCGCCAGCCGCCCCCGGCCTCCGGAGGTTTCACCGCCCTAGTGCAGTTACCCGGAGGCGGCAACTAACTCTCTGTCCCGCCCAATCCTGCCTAAAACTGGGCCACGCCCGCACCCAGCTGCCCAATGCAAGAAGGCCTCCTCAAATCCCGCCCCTCGCGAGACCCGCCCCTCACAGGCACCGCCCCTAACTGCCGGCCTCAGAGCTCTGCCCCCGCCTTCGGGCCCGCCCTTCACCGGAGGGGCGGGGGCGGAAGCTGCGCCAGGAACCGGCTGGCCGAGCGCGGGGATCAGAGGATCAGAGGTCGAAGGTCACTAGGTCCTCTTCGGTGGATGGCAATTATTGCCCTCCTGGGTGTAGCGGTTACCCGGCCTACACTCCTTGAAAATAGTTTTGTCAAGTCTTCTTCCTTCTACATTTGCAGCTTTAAAGATTTAGAGGGGCCTTCCTGGTGGCTCAAGGGCTTAAGCACCACAATATGAAGCATCCGCAGTCACTGCCGAATGAGTTCAATCCCCCACCAGGGAGGTGACCCAGATGTGCAGCAGACCTCTCCTGTCTTGCCCGCTGCTCTCCTCAGCGGTGTATTTCAGTCAATCTGCCTGTTCTGTTCTCCATTCTGTCTCTGATGAATCCTCTCCCCCCTCCCCCCATACCTCTGGCCTGTACCCCAGTTTTGTTTTGTCTTTTTATCCTTTTTCAGATGGAATTTTTTAAAAGATTTATTTACTTATGCATACAAGAACTGAGGTACAGGGCCTCCCTGGTGGTGCAGTGGTTAAGCAAGCACTATGAAGCAAACTGCAGCCAGCAGCACGGCTTTGATCCCTGCCACGGGCCAGGGAGGGGATCCACATGGCACAGCAGACCTCTCCTGCCTTGCCTGCTGCTCCCCTCAGCAGTGTGTTTCAGTCAGTCTGCCTGTTCTGTTCCCGGCTCTGTCTCTGGTGAGTTCTCTCGCCTCCCTGGACTCTGGCCTGTACCCTAGCTCTTGTACGCATAAATAAATTTTTTAAAATCTTTTTTAAAAAAAAGAACTGGGGTACAGGCCAGAGGTGTGGGAGGTGAGAAGATTCACCAGAGACAGAGCTGGGAACAAAACAAGCAGATCAACAGAAACACACTGCCGAGGGCAGCAGCGGGTCAGGCAGCAGAGGTCTGCTGCGCCATGTGGGTCACCTCCCTGGCCTGGGATCTATCTTATGCTGCCTTGGCTGCCGATGCTTCATAGTGTGGTGTTTTAACCCCTTGCGCCACCAGAGAGCCCCCTGTACCCCAGTTCTTGTCTGCATAAATAAATCTTTAAAAAATATATAAAAATCTATAAAAAATATATTCAACTTAGAGCTTCTTTCCAGGGCAGAACAGCGGCCAAATTGACTTTATTCATTTTTTTCCCCCTAGCTTGACTTTCTTTAAAAGCCTGTCCTGGAGGCACAGAGCTCCAAGGGCCATGGGGATGGGTGGGGTGAAGGGAGGTCATGCATGAAGGGCTGACTTGGCCAAGTTGAAATCTTATCGCACACTTTTAACTGGGCTCTGCCACACTTGCACTGGAAGGAAGCCTAGTGCTTAACTCCACAGGAAATGTTTCCAGACCAAGGAATTTTACATTGTGCTGTCCCTTCCCCCTGCAATTAAAGAAGGTCTTTCTCTAGGATTTACAGAATTTCATTTTAAAAACTTCTATTCAGAAATCACTGTCCATGTCAATAGAATAAAGTGCTTCATTTATGCCAGGCAACTTTTCTCTGGTGGTCTAGGGTTTGCTCCCTGTACAGACCAGTCTTTAAACTTAAATGAGCAGAAGAAACCTCTGGGGCTCTTGTTTAAAAAGCAGACTGTGGGGCCTGCCCTGGTGGTGCAGTGGGTTAAGCAATGCACTATGAAGCAAACCGCAGCCACTGCAGCACAAGTTCATTCCCTGCCGCCAGCCAAGGAGGAGACCCACATGGTGTAGCAGACCTCTCCTGCCTCGCCTGCTGCTCCCCTCAGCAGTGTGTTTCTGTCAATCTGCCTGTTCTGCATCCTGCTCTGTCTGGTGGATTCTCTCACCAGCCCCACACCTCTGGCCTGTACCCCAGTGCTTGTATGCATAAATAAATAACTCTTAAAAAAAAAAGCAGATTGTGATTCAGGAGGTTTGGGGAAGAGCCCAAAATTCTGCATTTTGGACAATCTACCAAGTGAGACCTACCTAGAAAATGCTTTTGAGTAACAAAGATAAACCTTATGTTTTCATTGCCAACCAAGTAGCATCCCAGCCCTGTTTATAGTAGAGTTCCCAACCGTTTTTAAAAATTAGTTCTGCTCCTCCATTCCTGCCCCACCCTCCCCTCCAGTGATGACCCCTACTGCTTCTGCTCACCTGCCTCTTGATTTTCTCAGACATCCCTCTCTACATAAATATGGGTTACCTCTGAGTCTGAGAACAGGTCACTGTGATTGTTAGAGTCATTGAATCATGGAGCCAGGGCTCTTTCCTGCCCCTTAAAGGTGGGTAAAGAATTCATGATAAAGTAGATAATATCCACTTTAATCTGTTCAAGCTCCTAGAAAATAGTAATTATAGAGGAAGTAGTAAGGTAAATCCCTGGGGAACTATTCCAAAATATCCCTGGCAGCTGTCCTCCTTCTAAAGCCCAAACACACAACACTCCCAGTATTGTCTTTGAAAAATAATCTTCCCAGGTAATTTTGATACAAACTCCCTTGTAGAGAACTTTTATTCTACAATAGACAAGCTAATGAGTGCTTTTAAACACAGATAAAATACCTGAGGCCCCCACACCTCACCTGAGGCCAAGGTCTGGGCATAACTCTACCATTTATTCTCTCCCTGTGCAAGGTAGAGGGTTATAGCATATTCAGGGACCATTCTGGCGTCTGGTCTCAAAGATCTCTTCACAGTCACGTCTCAGACTCTCCTAGAGGTAACTTTCTGGCACCTGAATTTGGATCCAGAGCTACTGGTAGAATTGAAAAGCATAAAACTAAGACAGAAAAAAGATAAGGCCAGGGTCTCAACTGGGATCTCTGACTTATCTTCATTCCTCTTCTGATTCCTAAATATGTTTGTCCTTTGGGGTTCTATCTTTAGCTATTTTCTCCACTCAAACTTATCTACTCCCATCCCTTTTATTACTCTATTTTCTGATGACCTAAATTTTTAATGCCAATCTTCACCTCTCTCCTGAGCTTCAGAACCGTATTTCTAACTCTCTGCTGGTTGCTCCATAGGTCATTTGAAGCCATCTATCCAAAATCAATGTCTTATTGTCCTCCCTCCCAGTTTCCTCCCCACTATTAAGTGCATGGGGGCATGGCAAAGAGCCAGCCTAGGCTTGTTGATATATTCGAACTGGTCTATAGGCAAATGGAAGCTAAGGAAGATGGAGTGACCCAATCATGTGCCCAGAGAACTTGCAACTAAAATCAGAAAGGAACGTAACATTTTGAAGACCTTCATTCTGCACTCCCTTGGAATCCTCTTTCAGTTGTCCTTCTCTTACAACCCCTTATTTCTAGTAACCAAGGTCTGTTGGTTTTACCCACTACATCTTCGATCCATTCTACCTCTTAACCATCTTACCTTAAGAAAGGTCCTTTGCATAGATTCTCTAATCCACTGACCTGATTTCTCTGCAAATATCCTACCCCATCCCTCTCTGTCAATTTCATCTCAAGAGAGTAAATCTGATCATATCTCTATATGTCCCCATATTTGTGTGCCCTCCATTACTTTCAGCAGTGGACTTTAAACCCACTATGGTTTTTTAGTTTCTTGGAGGGCTGAGAGTGAGGTGAGGGCAGATTTGGGAGTTCCTCCCATGTTCCACCTCTCTGCGATCCCTACTTTAACCAAGGAATTTTACTTTCATTGCTTTATAATTGAGTGACCATATGAGACTGCGTTGAAAGAAAGGGTTACGTGGTTCTACAATGTTTAAAAGCCAGTGACTTACCAGTGAGTCTATATCTAAGCTTTGTGCAATGGCATTATTAACTCTCTATTTCTCTAGTCTCCTAGCTCTCTAGGAGTTTTATTTTCTACCAAATATCCTATGCATTTTATACCATCAAGCCACACTGAACTTACCCTTCCCTGATCATGCCAAGGCCTTTCATGCTGTGATTCTTCAGCTTATGATGTTACTGGAATATAAGTTCCTCAAAGCTTGGGATTCTGTTCCACTGTTGCACAGTTTGCAACTGTGTCCCCACAGCATAACTGGCACAAAGTTAATTATTTAATACAGATTTATTAAATAAATATGTTTTCTTCCCCAGGTTTCTGCTATGTGCAAGCATCTGTTTATTACTCAAAGTCAAATGTCACTGCCTCTGGAATTTTCCATCCCTTCTTATCCCCATCCTTTCTTTAACTGTCACCATCAATTTGTTGTTCTCTTCTCTGTTTTTCCATAGCAGTCTATCTATATTTCTGTATGTGGACTCATCGTATTTTACTGTGATTTATTTTGGGACTTTGTTTCCATCCATTCACCCCTCCAATGTGAATGCCAGGAGGATAAGAAGAATGCAGAAATATGTGCTTGCTCAGGAAATAGTTTTGATAAGTTACCTCTGCTTCCCCAGTCTAGAAACCTGTTCCAGTTGGTGATGATCAGGAGTTACCGTATCAGTGCAGGTTAAAACCAACTTAACTATAACAGTCAATTTTGGATCTCATATTTTTATGTTCTGGCTCTCTTGGACTTATTGATGTGTGACCTTCCATTGGGACTCCTGGATTGTGTTTGTTTACTTCTTAGCTCAGATCTTATACTCACTCACCTTGCATATAAGCACTGGGGTACAGGGGGTGAGAGGATTCACCACGGAGAGTGGGAGCAGAACAGGCAGATCAACGGAAGTACACTGCTGAGGGGAGCAGCGGGCACAGCAGGAGAGGTCTGCCACACCATGTGGGTCCCCTCCCTGGCCGGCAGCAGGGATCGAACTCGTGCTGCAGTGGCTGCAGTTTGCTTCATAGTGTGTTGCTTAACCCACTGCGCCACCGGGGAGGCCTGATTCACCTGCTTTTAACTCCTGATTTTAACCTTTGATTCACTTGCTTTTAACACGTTATTTTAACCTTTAATCAGGCAGCTCTTCTAATTTTAGATAAGACTATATTAACCATTTTGCTTCTATAAATAGCTTGCCTATGAAAATTGAAGGAGACCAGAAACCAAGAGGAAGCACTCAAAAACAATTTAATTAAAAGAATAGAAAGATGCAGCTTCAGAAGAGGACAGCCCTCTCTTTGGGTTTCCCCTGCTTCTCTTAGGTCTAAACCTTCTGTTTCTATAACCAAATTCTGCTGTCCTCATACATAAGATGGGAAGTAACAAGACTAGCTCCTTTGAGGGTAGTTACAGAAAGTAATGTCCCTCATGAAGTAACTCCCAAGTCCTTAAATTTCACTGCACCAAGAAACTCAGGCAGTGGCACATGATGAGGTCAAAGGTGGCCGGCTGCAAGGCCAAGGACCCACAGGATGTGCATGGCATTCAGGAGAAATATTCTGAGAAGTGATTCTCATGGAACAATTGACATGGAAGCTGAGGAGAGGGGTCCCGGGGTGGACGATTTGCTTCTTCACCCCAATTTTGCGGTTTATTGATAGCTGCCGGACGGGAAAAGCCATGTGCAGGCCTGGTTGGTAAGACATGAGGCTAGCTGGCTCAAGCGTGTTACTCACACGTGGAGGACGAGGTACAGAAAAAGGGGCGGGGTATAAAAACGACTTTACGTGTCTAGGTGAAGAGTCCAGGCGACGGGTACTCCCAGCTGACCCTGGAAGTGTCTGGTTCTGCGAAGTGGAGCAGAGGCCTAAAGCCAAACTAGCTGGTCGGTGCAGCCCACTGCTTCAGGCTGCTCCTCCAGCCCAGCAGGCACCGAAGACAACGCCTTGAGGCTTCAATACCCACATTCTTTTGTTTTCACTTTGATGTATGTACTAATCGTGACCTTGTGTCAAAAAGGCGCGGGCTCTCTGCAAAGCCCAACATCGGCTTCCTCACCTTTCTCTTCCGGCTAGATCCTCCTGTCGCTTTCTCGCCGCCGGCCTTATCTGTAACAGCCAATCGTTGCGAAGCCTCTGTGTGACGTCACGAGTTTCTGGGCAGGTCTGGAAACCAGTCCTCGCGCACGACCGCCGGGCGGCGCCAACCAAACCGTCTGCACGCGGGGAGGTGGTGGGAGCCGGGCGGCCGAGGCGGCCAGGGGACCCTGGGAGTGACCAGAGCAGCGACGAACGGCCCTCAGTGAGAACTAAGTCTTATTTTGTTTGCTTACGTTTATGCCGGTGTCTCCTCCCGGCTTTCTTGTCAAATTGACGGAGATCTAGCTTCATGGCACCTTTGCCACCTCACACTTCAGGGGGCTGGAACCCCTGAGGAGCACCCGTGAAAGTCTCTTCCCACCCCTCCCTGTCCCCGCATATGTATCGTTTTTAATGTTTTAAAAAGTCTGGATGGCGAGTTGGGTTGAGAGCGTGAGAACCAATTTTTTACAGGATGGATGAGGGAAAACGCCTTCTGAGCAAGAGTGGGCCTTAGACCCTGTGCGGGCGGTGGGCACAGTCCCTCACGCAGATACTTGTGGACATTTTATCTCGTTCATTCATCTTTATTCCTACTTGAAGATCGCCTCGACCTTTCTGGATGCTTGACACCCATTTGTGAAAGAAGCAAAGGAGTCTGCACTCATGGGGCGGGGGCGGTGGTGGGGGTGGGGTGGGAGGGTAGGTAGGCATAACAAGCCTAAGAATTAACTAAGAATGTGCTAGAAGGTGATGCTGCTATGGAAGAAGAAAGTAGAAGCATAGATGGTGTGTGAGCCCTGGTGGGTGCCCAGACCCCAAGGGTGGAAACGAAGGTGGTGGTCTTGGTAGCCTCATTGCAAAGGTACATTGAACTGGGTGAAGGAACATTCAGGGAAGAAGGGGAATTCCAGGCAGAGGAATGAGACAGTGCAGCTAAGTGTGTGTCTAAGAACCCAAGAAACCCTGAAATATAAATGGATGGTGAGAATCCATTTTCAAACTGTCAGGAAGTCCAGTTCCTACCACACAGCCAAGGTAGTCTAACATGGTCAGTGTTTGCTGCCCTCAGCCCTGCCTTCCACACTCTCCCTGCCACCCCTCAGTGGCTGGTATATAGGCCTAAAATTTCAGACAGTTTAATCCTTTAGTTTGTGATATAATTTTGCAGGGTAAGCAAAAGAAATTTAAAAGCTTTGAAAATTTTTTCTCTTTATAGATGCTTCTTTCTTCTAACAAAAAATTTTACGTTTTCAGTACTGGATCACCAGGAGATACATGAAACATATGAGACACATGTAGGGATGGTGAACCTATTTATGTGACATGAATATATACTAGTGTTACAGGGCAATGAGAGGGCACCCCAGAACCCCCAAACCTGTCCTTTCTAAACGGGTTGTGCCATCCACCGCATCAAGACAAATATATAAGGCCTTTAATGGAAAGGAACTTTATTTATTTATTTTTTAAAGATTTATTTATTTATGCATACAAGCACTGGGGTACAGGCCAGAGGTGTGGGGGGGGTGAGAGGATTCACCACAGAGAG
>JAGFMF010012271.1:3721332-3733498 GCA_019455555.1 Galemys pyrenaicus
GTCAAGGACAGACTGGGGACACCTGGTGGGGAGAGGAGGGGGAGGGTTGAGGGAAGATGGGAGCACGAGGGACTGAGGTGATGGTGCACTGGTGAGATGATGAGGGGGAATACATGGGGATTACAATTAATGGCAAGTATATGTAAATTTTAAAATATTTTAATGAAAAAAAAAAATAAAGCTCAGATCTCAGCATGCAAGGGTGGCTTTGGGACCGCGGTTCCCCTGGCGTGAAAAATCCCAATATGGCGCTCCCAGGGAGCCGAGCACGCCAGGATTCCGAGTTGGGCTGCACTGGCGTTCCAGCCCAACTTTGCTCTGTCTGGCTGCGCCAGCCCCAGGCAAGCAGCTCCTGGCCATGGCGTTTTCTGTCCGACTTTTACAGTTCAAGTCTCAGCCTGCATGAGCTGCTATGCATCCAGCAGCCCCTCTGCCACTCTCCTCTCTCAGAGTGGCGCCCCTGGGGCGCCGGGGATTGCCCCATCCTTACTTCAGAGTTCATACATAGAGTTTCCTACCGCTTTCCGTTGGGCCGATGCTTCCTGTATGTAAGCTGAGAGTCCGTTTTCTGGCTTTTTTTTTTTCTTTTTTGGTATTCACTGTTATGTGTATCTGGACACGATGAGTCCGGCGTCTTCACTCTGCCGCCATCTTTTTCCGCTCCTGCCACAAAGTCTTATAGTAAGTGGGGATTGGAGAAAGAAGGGTTGTAATAGGGTTGTCCCCAGGAAAGGGGGAAGTTCCAGAATCCAGGTCCCACCCTAAGTGGGTGGAGCTGAGCAGGAAAAAAAGATTCTGCAGAGGAGGACAAAAGGAAGGGAGGAAGAAGGAAGCAGGATGGAGAGCAGCAAGGAGACCTGGAGGAGGCACGTGAAGCAGAGGGACATGTGAAGAAACTGCGCTTGCTTTTTGGTCTTGGACTGGTAGGAACAGATGTGTGTGAGAGACCGTGGGGAAGTTAACAATGGCAGCTTTCATCTTGATTTTGATTTTGCTCTTTTCCTCCCAGATTTGTCTGACTCTTTCTGACCCTTTTCTGTGGGTCTCTACTGAAAGGTCCTTTAGACTTGTGGCAGGCTTTTGGGCCTTGCTTTGGGCCAATCCTGTTTGGCTGGACTTTTACCCTCAAGGAGATGGGTAATTTTAGATGCTTGACTTAGTCACTATATTCTTTGTCTTTTCTGTATTGTACCCTAATTGTATTAAAGTTCCTTTCCATTAAAGGCCTTATATATTTGTCTTGATGCGGCGGATGGCACAACCCATTCAGAGAGAGCAGGTTTTAGGGGTTCTGGGGTGCTCCTCTCCCTGCCCTGTAACAGGGTCACTATGGGATGTGGTACTTGAAGTCTTCATGGAAAAGAAGCTTTCGCACTTCACTCCTGAAGAATGATTGGAATTTGACGTTATAGTGGTGGGTGAGGAGGGTCTTTCAAGTGGACAAACAACATTAGCAAAGATATGGCCATGAAACCCAGAGTGATCACTCTTGGGTGAGGGCTTGGTTAAGTAGGGTGGAGTTTTGTGTAGTGCTAAGGAGCTCCTTGTAGCTGCTCATGGCTCCAAGTTACCTCAGGTGAGAGATGAGAGTTCCCCAGGTAAGATGCAGCAGCAATCAAAGCTTGTATCTCTGGGTCCAGTGGAACAGAAAACAAAACTTCTGCTCAACAGCTACGTTTCCTGACTGAGGCTTTAATCACCTTGGACAGGCAGAAGAGCCAGAAAACTAACTTGTCCCTTCTAGGGCAGGAGTGACAGAAAACTGACATTGCTGATGAGATAGTTTAAGGGTATCAGGCATCTAGCAGATTTCTTTATGGAGAAAGGAGTGACTTTCTCTCATCAAACTTATCCTTTTGTCTTAAAGAGCCACCAGAGCAGGTGATCCTGGAGCTGCAGCCTGCGTGGGTGGCCGTGGATGATGCCTTTACTCTGAAATGCCATGTACCCACTGTGGCTCCCCTGGAAAACCTCACCCTTACCCTTCTCCAGGGTAGCCAAGAACTGCATAGAAAGAACTTCATGAACTTGGCTGTGGACACCCAAAGGGCTGAGATCACCATCAATGTCAGAGCCCAAAGGGAGGATGACAGGTGCAATTTCTCCTGCCATGCAGAACTGGACTTGAGTTCACATGGTGGAGAGCTCTTTCATGGCAGCTCAGCCATCAAGGTGCTCCGCATCTTTGGTGAGTCACAGCCCGGGTGTGGAAGGAATATCCCAAGGCTCGATTCTGTCATCTAACCTGGGCTTTTGGGACTAAGTTCCCATAGGATGTTGGATGAGGGTTTGAGGGTAATTGCTGTCTACCCCTACCTGGGCTTTAAACTCACACAAGAGAGGGGTGCGGGGAGAGCACTTTAAACCCTACTTCCTCCCTACATTGTGGGTCCTACATGAAACGTGACTTATCATGGTCATTCTTTTCTTTTCTTCATGTTTGGGCAGAATTCTCTCAGAACCCCCGAATCTCTGTTTCTCCTCTTCTGGAGGTTGGGATGGCAGAGACTGTGAGCTGTGAGGTGGCTAGGGTGTTCCCAGCCAAAGAGGCAATGTTCTACATGTTCCTGGGAGATCAGGAGCTGAGCCCCTTATTCTCCTGGAAGGGAGACACAGCATGGGCCAATGCCACTGTCCGGGCCATGGACACGGGTGATCAGGAGCTGTCTTGCCTTGTATCTCTGGGTCCAACGGAACAGAAAGCAAGAAAGCCAGTGCATGTCTACAGTAAGTGACTTGCCTCCATTCTTTCCGATGAAGGCTCTCTGCCTCTGAAAACTGCCACAGTCAAGGTTTGGTGATTTGACTGCAGATGTCTAGGCTAATCTTTGCTGGGTACACTCCCAAGTGGATATTAGTCTTCATCTTTCTCTCGCAAGTGCAGGCAGGTTGCATGGAGACGGCAGCTTGACCCTGCAACCATAAGCCATTCTACTTACAGAGGGTGTGAGGCTGCTTGAACTCATTTGTAGGAACAATTATTTGAGGTTTGAATAATTATTTGAGGCCTGAAGATGAAGAAACATCTTGCTTGAGAAGAAACACCTTCCCTCTGAGGTGTAGCCAGATGTACACAGGTGGCAATTATTCCAGATGATGCTTTCAAACTCCTGCACTACCTGGTTGGCCCTGCCATCCAGCACGGACACAGTACTGGTATTCGGTCTTTGCCCTGTTGTCTGCCTGCCCAAGTCATGGCACCAACAGCAAGAGCTCAGAGTGGCTGCCAGTTTTGAGAAATAAGTTTGCATCTCTTTTTCCTTTTCTTATAGGCTTCCCTCCACCAGTCCTGGAGATAGAGGAATTATACCCATTGGCAGGAACAGACATTAATGTGACCTGCTCAGGGCATGTGTTAACATCACCCAGCCCTACTCTTCGACTTCAGGGAGCTCCAGACTTCTCTGTGCCTGGGGAGCCTGTCTGGTTTTTACTTACTGCCAGGGAGGAAGATGATGGAAGAAATTTCTCCTGTGAGGCCTTTTTGGAGGTCCAGGGTCAGCAGTTGATCAAAACCACCACAATCCAGCTTCATGTCTTATGTGAGTAGAGGCCTGGTCTCATCAAAACAAGGGTTATTAGTCTTCCATTTCCAGGGACCTTGACCAGCAGCTTCATTGTTAAAGATGCCATCTTTTTCTCATAAAAAAAAATGAAAGGAGAAAATAAAATTAAAGCTCTCCAAGCTTACCTTACCACTAGGAAAGTGAGGTGGGGAGAAAACTGAAGGGGAAGCTGGGACCAGAAGAGAGAAAGTGCTTCAGTGGATGAACAGCATTCGCTGAGGACTGGTGATGAGAAGGACTGGTGATGGACATGGGAAGCGCATATGAAATCTCCATGTGAAAATTTATATTTTGAAAAGTAGGAAAATCTTCCCTTCTGGATTCATCCCTACCTGTGTCCTCATTCACTGAGAAGTAAAGATGGGGAGCAGAGACCCCCCCCAGAGCTACCAGTAACTGAGAGGTTTGGATCATTTACTCTAAAACCATTAAAATGTTCTATGCTGCATCTCAGCGAACTTACCCACCAGGAAGGGAGGTGGGACTGGTGGCTCAAAGCAGGGACCTGATGGTCCTCCCCTGGGGAAAGAAAGCTTTTGGCTAGACTGGGCAGAGCATCTGAATTAGGGGCGTGGAGAAGGAGCTAAGCATGATGGCGAGGAGGGAATGTGGCCCACTGAGCTCAGTTCCTTGGGGGACGCTCTTTTTTTCAGACAAGCCAAGACTAGAAGAATCCAGTTGCCCTGGCAACCAAACGTGGGTGGAAGGGACTGAAGAGATGCTTGCCTGCATCCCGAAGGGAAACCCGGCTCCAGCCTTGCTGTGTACCTGGGACAGCGTGATCTTCAGTCTTGAGGTCCCACAGAAGGCAACCCAGAACCACGCTGGGACCTACTGCTGCACGGCCACTAACCAGCTGGGCTCTGTCAGCAAAGAAATCGCTGTCGTTGTTCAAGGTGACTGGTCCCCTGCTGCCGGGCCCAGGGTGGAAATCCCCCAGGCCTGGGGGTTCTTACGCCAACATGGGAAAAGGAAAGATTTTAGTGGGCGGAGGAGGGTGAGACTGAGAAATGGGATAGGTGGACTGGGGTGGGGGTGATTCTCTTGCCTTTGGACCCTCCTCATTCTCTGTCTTCTGTTCTGGGGCAGGACTGAATGAAGGCATCAACTCTACCATCTTTGTCATTATTATTGTTGCTCTTGGAGTGGGAGTAATCGCCATAGTACTGTACTTGAACTATCGGCCCTGCAAAACACGGAGGAGGAAATTGCCCTATCAGCAGAAAGAGAAAGGAAGGAAAAGAAAGGAGAAAAATCACTTTGCTGTTGAACACGCAGAAAAGTGCAGCGCACAGAACTGTTAAATAGAAATAGCTCTTCAGTTGAAGGAGATCCCACTGGGGTTTTCTAAGGAGGGAAGAGATGTCGAGGAGAAGGGAAGAGACAGAATGTGAGGCCACATTATCCTTTGTGCTCTTTGGCCCCCATGTCCCTTGTATCCAATCCACTCACAAGCTCTTTTTGTCTAAGTTCACTTTTCTAAGATTCATACCAGGAATCTCAGTCTCAATGTTCGGTTAGTCAGATCGCCTCTTGCTCCTTGCTGTTTGATCATTCCTCTCTTAGGTTTGAAGAAAAAAAAAAAAAGATCCTGCCTTGCTTCATCACCCCACTCATAACTTCCCAATGCTTCAAACATCAGACTGAAGACATGAGCAGATATATCACCACCCCACGTGGTTTCTCCTGAGAGCTGCTGTCTTAGTCCAGGGACAGAACGCCTAAGAGACAGAGTGCTGAGCAGGGACAGGCACCTGGACCGTGTTCCCACCCACACAGCCCCTGCTCCTGTAGCTGGGCTTCTGGGATGCCTGCTCTCAGAGCTGAGCTTGCCAGCAGCATTAAGGGTCAGCGGCTGGGTAGGCTTCAGCTCATTAACTGCTGTGTGCCTTGGGGAGTGTGAAAATCATAAATTCCACATTGGTCAGATAAGCAGCTTGCCTAGCTAGGTGTCCTGCCCTGAAGTGGAAGGTAGAGTTCTTCCATGAATTGTCTCATAGGCTCCAAACATCTGTGAGTTCCTTTTCGTAATCCATTGTAGTAGAGAAATCATCTGAGAGTTCACATTTGACTATTTTTAACCTAGACAGTTAGGGTAGAGTTCCAGTTTATTTTTCCTTCCCATAAGAAGTATTTTCATGTATCTACAAGATATTTCCTTTAAATTTCAGGAGGAATCCACTTGTGACAATGTTCACCATGTGATGTTATGATTTGGGTTTCTTCTCTATTCTTTGGAAAGACTATTTTCACCCTTGGAGGAGATATTCATAAAATCCCATCTTTTTCTCCAAAATTAGTCATATGAGCAACTGAAATGATAACTATGGTAAAATTAAAAGTAATTTTATAACATCTGAATGTCTTTCTATTTTGTGTCATTGTTGATCTTATTTGAGCCAAATGATTGCACCTTGAGTACAATTTCTAAGAAAAGAATGTTAGACTGGTAGCATAAACAACCAGTCCAGAGCAGATGGTGGATTAACTCAGGGCAACAACCTATTGGACTCTCAAACTTCCAGCTAGAAGTACACAGCCTTCCAAATTTCAGATAGCATCAGGCATCAAAGTGAAAAAATCCATTCTTGCCATACCTTCCCTGAGGCTGGGTTTATGAATTAGAGATAAGTATAACCCTTTGGTTTCAACACACACAAGGCCCCGGGCTAACATGGTGAAAGAACACGACCTGTCCCCCACAAGTTTGTAGTCTTGAGGGAACCTAGAGGAAAGGGCCATCGCACCTTAGCTCCTATGCTGGGAAAGCACAAGCTGTTAGAGCAATGCAGGAAGAAGACCACAAATATTGCGTTTGATTTCAAAAAACAGCATCCCCCCAAATTATCTCAGCCTCAATGTTTCCATTAAATATGGTAGCCACTGGTCTCGTGAACTGAGCACTTGGGGAAACACGTTAGAGAAAAGTTTAAGAAATTATAGAGCGGCCTGATGTAGGGCTCTCCAGCCGTGTTGGTGTCGGGATCAGTTGCATCAGATCTATAGTTAGTCATCTGGGACCTGCGAATCCCACTTCATGACCTCTACACCCAGAGACACAGAGACTCCAAAAATAAACTGGAGGGAGATGGTGGACATTCTGATGTGTAGACCACTAGGAGAGCTGGGAGGCTCAGCCCGATCCTGCCTTTGCTTCCCACTGCCACATGGTGTCACTGTTGACAGGGTCCTACATGGTCCCTCAGCCCTCACGGTTCTGCAGATCCACTCCTGGGTTGGCTGCCATGAATCTCTGAGGACAAGTTGTTCCTCCGGGCTTAGTCCAGCTAGGGGTGAGTCCTTGCCTGGGTTTTTAGGACTATAGTTCTTAGAGTCCAGTTCTATGGATTAGTCCTCCTGCAAGGCTGCTCAGATTTGGACTCTTCATCATGTAGAAATGGAGCTTCTGTTCTCTTCCCCTCCTCAGGGATCCGCACAACATGGGACCTGGCTGCCCCTCGTCAGGTCTGAAAGCAAAGGGTCTCATTCCAGCTCTTCCCAGAACCCCATGCACTGCAAGTTTTTCTAAACTATAGAGCTCACACTTAATTGGAGTTACTCTGATTGTCTTTAGAGGAAAAAGCTACCTTTAAAATCCCCAAAGTTTTTCCTCTTAAGAAAGTCAAGATGGGAGCTTCCCTGATGGCGCAGTGGGTTAAGCAATGCACTATGAAGCAAACTGCAGACTGCAGCATGAGTTCGATCCCTGCCCCTGGCCAGGGGTGTGACCCAAATAGCACAGCAGACCTCTCCTGTCTCACCCACTGCTCCCCTCAGCAGTGTGTTTCAGTCAATCTGCCTGTTCTGTTCCCCACTCTGTCCCTGGTGGATCCTCTCACTGGCCACACCTTGGCCTGTACCCCAGCTCTTGTATGCATAAATAAATAAATCTTAAAAAAAAAAGTCATCTTAACTTTCTGGTGTCTTTCTGAGACCTGAGGAAATGCAAGTTAACTCTTATTTACTACAGGGACAGTAACAGTATTTCTCTGTTACAGGATTATAGTTGGAAAGTCATGGCATAATACTTGTGAAAACACTGGTATGGTGGTGTGTACATGTTTTTACAAAGGTCAGTTTTTATTTTTTTTAAAGATTTATTTATGCATACAAGCACTGGGGTACAGGCCAGAGGTGTAGGGGGGTGAGAGGATTCACCACAGAGAGCTGGGAGCAGAACAGGCAGATCAACAGAAGTATACTGCTGAGGGGAGCAGCGGGCACAGCAGGAGAGGTCCGCTGCACTATATGGGTCCCCTCCCTGGCCAGCAGCAGGGATTGAACTCGTGCTGCAGCAGCTGCGATTTGCTTCATAGTGCGTTACTTAACCCACTGCACCACCAGGGAGGCCCAAGGTCAGTTTTTATTATGACACAAATAATACATGGGTAATTATACCCATGATAATAAACTTAAAGCAAGAGTCAGAAACCCATGGCACCCACTGAGGCCCTAAAAAGTTTTTCTCTCTTCCTCCGTTTCTATTCCTTTTCTTCTTTCCTCCTCTGCTTCCCCTCTCCTTTTAGTCTTCAGATTTAGGACCATACAGCAGGATGACCAACTGTCCTGAGTTTGCACTAAGCTCAAAATTTCCTTGGACATGGAATTTTCAGCGCTAATATTGGAAGAGTTGTGCAAAATCTGGAGGAGCTGGTAACCTTATTACTCACTAAGACTGTTTCTCAGGCACATTGGAGACTTCTGAATTAAAGAAGCTGCAAGGAAAAGTGTCAAGTTTGCTTGGCCCAGAAGCCCAGATCCTGTATCTATGAAGCAGGCTTGTAAAGAAAGGGGAAATGCCAGTTTGGTTCTGAAATATGTATAAATGGACAAAACTCACTGTGGTTCAGTAATACCAATAGAAGGTATTCAAAAGAGGACATTTTAAGTTAGGGTGAATTTAAAAGATAACACGATGTGAGAAAGACATTATTTCAGGGATTCCAGATTTCTGCAATTCCAGAAATTCTAGATTTCTGCCTACTGAATTCTTTCTAGCACAAAGCTCACTAATTTAACCTAAGGAAATTTTTTTCAATTAGAAAATATTTGTAATTTTTAAAAAGATTTATTTATGCATACAGGAACTGGGGTCTAGGCCAGAGGTTAGGGGGTGCAGGATTCACCAGAGACAGAGAGGGGAGCAGAACAGGTGGCTTTACTGAAACACACTGCTGTGAGGAGCAGCAGGCAAGACAGGAGACATCTGCTGAGCCATGGGGGTCAGCTCCCTGGCTGGGGAACAAAATTGTGTGGCTGAGATTCACAGTGCTAAGACAACCCCTTATGCCACCAGGGAAGCCCTGTAATGTTTTGTGGTAAAACAAACATAATGTAAATTTATCAACTTAGCTATTTTTTAAGGATACAGTTCAGTAATGTCAAGCACAACTCACTTGTACATCCAGTCTCCAGAAACTCTGTGTAGCGGCAGGAAGGGTGGCACACGGTAGGTTCGGGATGGTTCTTAGCAGACAGGGGTAAAGGAAAGAGTCTTGGAGCCCTCCGTGGCTTTTTATGCTTTTATTGATCTCTACATCAGAGATGGCATCAGGTACATGGTAGGCATGGGGGCTGGGGGGCTGGGAGGCTGGCAGGCCTCCCAGCCCCCGGTGCATCTCACCCTCTGGGCTGCTTCTACTCTCTCTCTCTCTCTGCTGCTCTCACTTTCACTGCTGCTCTTTGGTCTGCTGGTTGGTCTTGGCATCCTCATGACGCCGCCCATTTAAGCCCGTGTCCAACTCAGGTGCGCCCACTTGCGCATGCCCAGCTGGGAATGCGCGCAACACCGCAGGTGTCCATCATCATAGTGGTGGGAGCGTGGAAAGACCTGATTTCTCTAACCCTACACTCTGGCTATGAAGTTGTGGACTATGGTTTCATCTTAGAAAATTGAAACTTTGTCCCCATTAAAGAAAACTCCCATTCTCCAGCCCTAACCCCTGGAAGCCACCGTTCCACTTTCTGTCCCCATAAATCAAGCTGCTTTGGGTCCTTCAATTGAGAGGAATCACACAGAACTGTCTTTTTGATGGCCTCTTAGAATTAGAAACTGAAATAGCCACAATTTACCCAGGTCTCTAAAAAATCTCCTTTTGCCTTTTTGCCAATACAGTAACTGTGGACAAGCATCCTAACATCTTCATGGTACCTAACTCAGTGGTTCTCAACCCTCTCACGTTTAAAACTACACTTACCCAGATCTCAATCCAGACCAATTAAATCAGAACCTCGGGAGTAGAGAATGTTTCAAGATTCATTTAAAACAGAACTTACCTGTATCCATTTTGGATCATTCCAATGTACAGGTGTTTCTCATTTGCAAGGGAGGTGGCTGTGGCTGCCTATTTGAAAAGCTGAAAGGCAGGCTAAGATTTGGCAAGTCACAGAGCGTAGGGTAGTCTTTTAAAAATTCTAAACTTTTGCAAAAAGTGCTGCAATATGTTTGTAATTTTCAACCAGCTGATGTGGAGTTGATTCCACGGTAGCCTGAAAGAGCAGAGCAGATTCGCTCTGGGGATGGCTCCCCCTGCAGTCTACTGCTGTCATTACAACCGCACCTTGCAACCCTCTTGAAGGAGCTCCTCCACCACCTACTCCCCTCCCTCCCATCTGCTCCTCCTGCCACATTCGTCCAACAAATACTTATTTAAATGCTTACGTTTCCTTTTAGGACACTCATTTAAGTTACGAGATGATTATATGTGTGCTCATGACATCAACTGCCATGAGATTTTCAAGTAATTCTAAAGCCAAAGGAGAGATAGTACAGGAATGTTGATTTTTTTTAAGGACAAGAAAAGGAGAAAGGAAAAAAAAAAAGACACCTGCAAAGACACAGGTGGACAGAGAGCTGCTGCTACAAGGCATTTATTTCATTTAATGTAGAGAAAGCTTTTCTGAAACCAGAGCAGTTTATTTGAACGAGTTGCCTTGTAAAACAGGGATTCCCTTTCCACTAGGGAATACTTTCTGGAAGCGATGCTCTAGAGTAAGATTCCTAAATTAGAAGTTGAGATAACCTTTTTAACTCCCCAAATCCACGATTGTAAATTCAGACAATAAAAGAGTGAAGTAATAGTTCAGAAGCAAGGGCCTCCCTGGTGGCGCAGTGGGTTAAGCAACGCACTATGAAGCAGACCGCAGCCACTGCAGCACCAGTTCGATCCCTGCTGCCGGCCAGGGAGGGGACCCATATGGCACGGCAGACCTCTCCTGCTGTGCCCGCTGCTCCCCTCAGCTGTGTACTTCTGTTGATCTGCCTGTTCTGCTCCCAGCTCTCTGTGGTGAACCTCCTCACCCCCCACGCCTCTGGCCTGTACCCCAGTGCTTGTATGCATAAATAAATAAATCTTTAAAAAAAATAAAAAAAATAGTTCAGAAGCAAGAGTTCCAGGATTCTGATTATTCCAACTTTCAACCACTTGCTAAAGACTTGTTACTAAATGTAAAATATCCCAAATGGATACAGGTGGTGTAGCGGCAGGAAAGGTGGCACACTGGGCAGGTTCGGGATGGTTCTGAGCAGACGGGTCAAGGAAGGAGAGTCTTGGAGCCCTCGGTGGTTTTTCATGCTTGTAGCGGCAGGATGGAGGGGTGGCACAGGAGCAGGGTCGGGATGGTTCTGGGCAGACGGATCAAGGAAGGAGTCTCTTGGAGCCCTCGGTGGCTTTTCATGCTTTATTTAGCAGCGGTGGCCAGGTACATGGCAGGCAGGGGTTCCAGGGGGCCGGGAGGCTGACAGGCCTCCCAGCCCCCAGCACATCTCACCCTCTCGGCTGCGTCTTCTCTCTCTGCTGCTGCTGCTGTTGGTTCTCTCGGTCAGTCCTTGCAGTTCTGTCTGTTGGTCCTCGCAGTTCTGGTGTCCTCATGACGCCGCCCATTTAAGCCCGTGTCCAACACAGGTGCGCCCACTTGCACATGCCCGCCCTGGAATGCTCGCAGCACCGCAGGTGTCCATCATCAGTGGTGGGAGGGTGGAAAGACCTCATCAACCTTTACCCTACAATGCTTTTATTAGTAGAGGTGGCATCAGGTACATGGCAGGCATGGGTGTGGGGGGGGTGGGAGGCTGGCAGGCCTCCCAACCCCCGGCGCATCTCACCCTCTTGGCTCCTTTCTACTGCTGCTGCTTGTCAGTACTGTCGGTCCTGTTGGCTGGTCCTGTTGGTCCTGGCGTCCTCATGACGCCACCCATTTATGCCCATGTCCAACTCAGGTGCACCCACATGTGCATGCCCACCCGGAATGCTCGCAGCACCGCAGGTGTCCATCATCACAATGGTGGGAGGGTGGAAAGACCTGATTTCTCTAACCCTACAGGTGGGTTCTATTATTTTTTTTTAGATTATTTATTTATGCATACAAGAACTGGGGTACAGACCAGAGGTGTGAGAGAATTCACCAGAGACAGAGCGGGGAGCAGAACAGGCAGACTGACTGAAATACACTGCTAAGAAGTATGGTGGTTCCTCAATCTGCTAAGAATGGGACTTCTATATGATCCAGCAATCCCACTCCTAGGAATATACCCAAAAGACACAAATACACTGATTCAAAAGAATACCTGCACCCCTTTGTTTATAGCAGCACTCTTTACA
>JAGFMF010012271.1:3733548-3810162 GCA_019455555.1 Galemys pyrenaicus
GTAAGTCAGAAGGCAAAAGAAAAATACCAGATGGTTCCTCCCCTAGGAGGAATATAAGGGAGCCAGATAAGGATCAAGGAAAGGAATAAGAACAATAATTATAGCAACAATAAAGACACAAAAACCAAAAATGAAAACTGGGGACACTTGGTGGGGAGGGGAGAGGGGAGGGTTGAGGACAGACGGGAGCATGGGGGACTGAGGTGATAGTGCACTGGTGTTACGGTGATGGGGAATACATGGGGATTACAACTGATGTCAAATATACGTAAATTTAAAAAATTATATATATATAAAAAAGAAAGGGTCAGACAAAAAAAAAAAAAGAAAGAAATACACTGCTAAGAGCAGCAGCAGGCGAGGCAAGAGAGGTCTGCTATGCCATGTGGGTCCCCTCCCTGGCCGGTGGCAGGGATCCAACTCATGTTGCAGTGGCTTCAGTTTGCTTCACAGTGCATTGCTTAACCCACTGTGGCACCAGGGAGGCCCTGGGTTCTATTTTAAAGAAAATTCGCTATATTATAAAAATCTTTTGGGAAGATTAGACGTTCATTATTTGCATTGTAAAAGAATGACTAACTTTGTAAAATCATGTTTGGATAATTAAGTTACTTTGAGCTTAATTATTGATTTTACTGGTCACTTCTTAGCCAAAAGGTATGGGTGACTAAAAACTAACTCTACAGCATTAACCACTGTCCTGTTAAGTTCATTTTGAAAAACAAAAAAATTACTATTAAGAAAAAAATAAGATTTAATAACGATTTGAACATTCCATCAGAAAAAAACAAAATTCAGAGCAAAAATAGCTGCAGTTTCTTGGGTGCTGTGATGTGTCAGTTGCCTCAGAAACATCAGTTCACTTAATCCTCACCTACACCTGGCCAGGTAATGATTTTCCTCTCCATTTCATAGGTGAGGAAGCAGAAGCTGGTCTAAAGGAGGTTCAGTAATTTATTCATGAACACAAAATGTGGGTCTGAGGCTTTCTGATTCTCTCCCTTATACAAAACTATCCCTACCCAAACTCTTAGAGCAAATTGCCCACCCACAGCTTGTGGACCAAATGTGACTGGGTTAATTTTTGTGCTTAAAATATTCCCAGTTTGGGGCCTACCTGTTGGCGAAGCTGTTGAGCGCCACACTGTGAAGCATCCGCGGCACAGTACCCTGAGTTCCTTCCCCAGCCAGGGAGGGGACCCACATGGCGCAGCAGACCTCTCCTGCCTCCCCCGCTGCTGCCCTCAGCAGTGTGTTTCAGTCAGTCTGCCTGTTCTGCTCCCCACTCTGTCTCTGGTAAATCCGCTCACTTCCCGCAACTCTGGCCTGTGCCCCAGCTATTTTATGCATAACTAACTAAATAAATCTTTTTTTAAAAAAATTCTGTGCGGATTAGTGGCAAATCTGATTTAAAAACTAGGTTTCACATAAAAGTCTGGATGTCCTGCCTGTGTCCAAGAAGCAAAAGGCCCTCCAGTCCCGCTCCTGCAGTCCCACATGGCAACCCCTCCCCCAACCCTCCCGCCATGTGTCCCTCCGGGGAAGCTGAGCCCCATGAGGTGTGATTTAGCCCTTCCTGTCCAACCCTCATTACTTGTGCCTTTGGGGCTAACATTCATTCACCTTACAGTTTCTGCACAAAAGTGATTCTATGTTTTCTCTCTTCTCACCTGTGGGGTTTTGGCCTCTGCTCTGCTAGCCAGCCCTGCTTGCATTCCTTCCCACACCTGGGGGCAACGCTTGGTGTTGTGGTGCAGGTGGGGGAGGAAGAACCACTTCCAAGGGCTTTATGGGCAGACTGACACCCAGCCAGCTGGAACCCAGGAGTTGGGGACTGACTTGGTATGACCAGAGAGGGGGTGAATGTATCAATTTCGTTCTAGTTGGCCGGATGGGTTCTGTTCAGTGCCGGGGTGCCCAGCAGGCCGCATGGGGTCCCTGCAGCTGTCTCCCCAGCCTGCCCCTGGCCCGCACTGCCCACCCCCACCCTATAATAGAGGAACACCACTCAGACAATATATGATGCAACTTTATTTTATTATTAGGAAAGGACGCCAGGGGAGGGGTGGCAGAGAGGCCAGCACCTAGAAGGCACAGCTGCTTTCCACGAAGCGGCGGCACTTCATGACCCGTAGGTACGTCTCGGCCTTGTGCAGGTCCTTCTTGAAGCAGGAGAGCAGCCCATAGTTCTTGAGCAGCGCGTCATCACTGCGCAAGTTGGTGTCAAACCTGTCGTAGGTTTGCTTGAGGAGCTGACCAGGCCGGGGGCTGCCGTCTTCCAGCTCCTGAGGAAGAAAAGGGGGAAAGAGAGGCCGAGTCCCTGAGAGCTCTGAGGCCAAGTCTGGACTGCTCCAGAGAGTGCAGCATTTCTGCCCCCCTCAACCCCAACCCTCAGCTAGGCGGTGGGGGCCCACAACACCATCCCCACCCGCATCAGGGCTTGGATGCCTTCTTCCAGGTCCTTCAGCTTCTCGTAGAATCGGTCCGAGGTACCGAACACCAGGCTGTTGGTGAAGACCCGGCTGAGGAACTGCACAGGCCCAAGCCAGGACTGGATGAGCAGCAGCGAGAAGCGGAGCAGCTCCATGTCCTGCGGGGAGGGGTGGGCGGTGGGCATTCTGTCACCCCCGCTCCCTGGGGAGCAGCACCCCAGGGTCGGGGTACAGGCAGGGCCTGCCCAGGGTGCTGCCCGGGTTCCTGCAGCAAGAAGGGGTGATCCTCTTAGGAAGCGGGGAGCCCCTTTCTTTAGTGGGGCTGGCACAGCCACTCACGGATCTTTGCTGGGCCTCGTCCTTGCCCGTGGGGGCTGGGATGGTCTCCGAGAAGCAGAAGGCAGCCTGGGCGTTCTGGATGGAATATCTCTGTCCCTCCGGGATGTAGGCACGCTCCTGAGAGAGGGGACCCCCGCCCAGGGCTAAGCACAGTTCTCAGCACTTTATTTCAACCCTTCCATAGTTTATGCTCACCAGACGCACCTTCACTTGGTTGCAAAACCCTGAACTTGTTAGTTTCTTCATATAATGGGGGGGTGGTGGTGGTGGTGCACCCACCTTCCCTGCCACTGCCCCATGAACACCCACTGCTGGGGAACTTACAAACTCTTTGTAGGTGTCAGCAGCCAGTTGATGAAGGTGCTGGGCTCGGAGCACAGCGTTGGCAAACAGGCTGGACAAGGGCATGGCCGGGAAGGCGCCCACCTCCTGGGCCCAGGGCAGGCAGAGCAGGGTGAAAGTCAGGAGCACAGAGGTCCGAGGGCCTGGAGAGAGAAGGGAGGCGAGAGCAGGGCCCAGAGGCAGGAAATCAGCCCTTTCCCTGCCCCAGGGGCTTTTCCTTCTCCCCCCTCTCAGCCCCCAGGGACTGCAAACACTTAAAATTTAGCCAAATGTCTGGGCATAGCTACACAGAAGGTTAGCGCCCCTGTCTATCTGCAGGGTCCCCACACCACCCCTTAGTGCACATCAAACCCGAAGGGATTTTAGGGGACTTACCTGCAGCCATTGCTGCTGGGTGAACTGTCCACAGGACCCTGAGTGGTTGGGGAGCTTGGTCCTGGGATCCTGGAATCGGTCCCCTGCTGGCCCCTTTTATACCCTGTACGCTTCTCCGTGGACCTGCTCTATATATTTATGCATAGGGCCGTGATGGGGCTGGTGCTGATGGATAATTTAGAACCTCCTCCCACTCAGCCTGTCCCCGCTCCCCTCCTGGGGTCACATCCCCAGGCTTGTCGTCTTTCCCTCTCCACTGCCACCAGCATCGTGAGGGTTGTGCGTGCAGGGGCCTAGCTAGCTAGAGAGACCACCCAACCCGTCCTCTTTTGAAGGGGGAGGTGGCACAAGGGTATCATAATGGGGTTGTCCACAGGGTGAGAGGGCCCAACCTGGACCCCAAAAAGGGGGCTAGGTCAGAATGGCTGTGTGGTGAGATGTTCCAGCCCCCTCCTCACCCTCCGTCTCTTTCCTACCCCCTGCACAGCTCCCCTCCCCCCACCTGATTCCACACCTGCGCCTCCAGCTCTGTCCTCCCACCTGGCCCCACCGGAGGCCACAGGATGCAGAGTTAGTGCTGGCACTAGAGGGCACCAGCCCCACACATTGCCTCCCCTTACCCTTCTGTTGGGGCTCCCAGATGGGTGGGACAAAGGACCCAAACTTAAGACAAAGCCTCTGCTTCCTGGGCCAGACACCGAGATGCAAACCAAGGAGCAGAAATGCCAGGAACAGAGGCCACAAGTGTGTCCTCCCGCGGCCCTGACACTGTCTGATACTCTGAGTTGGAGGAGTCCTTGAGGGCTGGAGTCTACTCCCAGACCTGAAGCTCAGAGCACAGCACCCCAAAAATGTTGCACCCCATTACTGCAGTGTCTCCTCACTTCCTCACTCTTTCCTTTCCTTTTCATATTTGTTTTTTTTTAAGATTTATTTATTTATGCACACAAGAGCTGGGGTACAGGCCAGAGTCCAGGGAGGTGAGAGGATTCACCAGACAGAGCAGGGAGAAGAACAGGCAGATGGACTGAAGTACACTGCTGAGGGGAACAGCAAGCCAGGCAGGAGAGGTCTGCTGGGCCATGTGGGTCCCCTCCCTGGATGGCAGCAGGGATAGAACTCGTGCTGCAGCGGCTGCGTTTTGCTTCATAGTGCGTTGTTTAACCCACTGCGCCACCAGGGAGACCCCCCTTTTCATATTTGTACAGGGCTCAGCTCATCGGGTTGTGCAGCACAAGTCTGCATGCCTCACTAGGACCCTCTTGGCCATTTGAAGGGGCATCCTCACAGCCCCATTTTACAGAGGAAATGACCAAAGACGCAGAGAGGCCACCTCAGTGAAGACAGATCACCAAAGCCCCCCTCTTCACGTGTTGCACCCTCCCAAGCCCTTTCTCCAAAGCAGACTGGTTGGAAATCGCTATTGTGACTGGAACTCCTTTGGAACACAGCAGTCCTGTCCATAAGCTGAAAGATTCCTTGGCCTCCTTTTGTCCTCTCCAAAGGGCAGGTAAATGGCCCTCATTTCTCAGATGAGAGTGTCCAACCATGGGGTGCATGTCAGAGACCAGACAGCAAGGCAGGCCTGCTCCCTTCCAGCCTCCTGCTGCCCAGGGTCCCCGGTTTCAACATCTGGAGGTCACTGGCTTCCAATCACCCCCAGGGATCACGGCAGGAAAGAACATATCCCCTTCCACTCCTGGAGTCTAAGAACATTTCCTACTTGACCCAGGGGGAAAACAAACAAAGGAACAAGCAAACCCTTATAGAGGTGGTTGGTTACGTTGTTGGCATCCAACGTGGACATGTTGAACCCTGGAGCACCAGTGCCTGTGTCATCTCTCCTGTTAGAACCACAAGATAAAGCTCCCTTGTTCCCCGTCATCCTGAGCCAATGCCCGACTGGTGCCCCTGATCCAATATCTGCAGGGGAGGGCCCAGGCCTGTAGGAACTGCTCCCCAGACAGCAAGTGGGGGATCACAGGAGTTCTCATCAATGAAAAAGGCCCTGAGGAAGGTGGGGCCATAGAGCAGGTGAGGACACTCCTTTCCTCTTCCTGCACCAGTTCCACCAAAAAGGAGGAGCCAGGTGGGAGGTTGAAGAGAGTCTCCGAGTCCTGTGCAAACTGTCCTTCCTCCCTCCTATGTTACTTGAGGGAAAGGGCACTGACATGGAATGACTCCTGCCATGACAGGTTTCTAGCTAATGCTGGAGGGTCTTGTAGGTTACTATGGACCAAGGGAGAAGTCTCAGTGCTCCCCTAGGAGTGAAGAGTACAGGAGCCCAAGTTGGGCACTGTTCAAGAGTCACTCAAAGTGGGCACAGTAAGGTGCAGCTGAGACTCCCTGCACTAGGCAGGTGAGTTAGGTGGGGCAGCCAGGGCAGGGGAGCGTCTCTCCTCACCACACCCACTTTGTTTCACCCCAGAATTAGCTTAATGCATGGGACTCTGGGGGTCGATGAGTATATGTTTTTACAAAAGGTTACCATGGTAACCACTGGACCCAAAGAGGAAAGACTTGAAGAGTGGGGGGGATATTGGCGGTTCTTTTCTCAAGTCTGGACCTTTTCAGTGATGGAGATACAAGTACCATTCAGCGAGTGAAGGAAGACTGAGTTAGGCTTGGGATCTTCCCGCCAGGGCTGGGAAGTCAAGCACTCCTTTTTGGGGTACTCTCTGGGCCAGATCCCCGGCTGCTGCAGGCTCCAAGACTGTCCACTGACCTCCTGGCGGCAGCCGGTGAGGAGAAGCTGTGACTGGCATCTTCGAGATCAAGAGACTCGGGGTGAAATACCTCTCCCCATCATTTTTGTCTCCCCCTTTATAGCCTGGAACCCCTGCTTTTCAGAGTGTTCGGAACACCTTCATATTTCCAAGACTCGACTCCCTCTGGGTTCTCCATGCCTGCTGTGGAAGTTCACGCATCCCTTTTGGTTTGGAAGTGTCCCTGTTCAGGCTTCAAGGGCTCAGAGGTTCAAATCTGAGGGGTGTGAGACAATCTCATTTTTTTACATGTTTTTTAAATGAAGTGCCTTTTTCTTACATTGTTGTTCATTTTTGGCAATCTCATTTTTCAATTCATGTTCGGCCTGGTCTGAGGGACAGCTTCAGAGGGGCTGGGGGCAGCTTTCTACTCCCTCCTCGGGTTCGTGAGGGCCAGGCATCTGTCCAGACTTCCTTGAGGCCCGAGGCTGGGACGGTCCCTGAGGACGCACTTCACCTCTTCTTCGCTTCCAGTGTGAGTGTGGGCACCAAGCTAACTGCATTGGATCAGGTCTTTAATGACTACTACGTGGGGGTCGAAGGGGTCCTCTGGGAGAGGTGGGGAGGGACCTCCACATTCTGATGCTGGGGACAGGGGACACTCAGCTTAAGGACATAAAGTGGTTTCCCCAGTCTCTGAACAGCCAAGTGATGGCTCCCCAGCCTGGCTGTGGACGAAACTTTCTTCTGTGTAAAGCTAAACTAAGTGTTCAATGGAGGCGGAGGCAGCTGAACCCCAGGGACTTGAACCCCAGGATGAGAACCATAGGCACAAGAAAATCAGCACAAAAACCCACCCCGTGTCATCCGATTTAATGAAGCAAGTCTCATCTTCCCTCACATCTGTATTGCACGTTTCAGTGTACATCAAGTTTTCACTTCCTTTATCTCGCCAGGCCCTTGGGTTTGCCAGAGGGTTCAAGCATGGAGGAAGGGCCTTGGGGGCACTCCTGTGTGATGGGGGGTGTTGTTTTTACTGGTTCAGGATCTCTGAACAGTGCAGACATGCGTAGCAATCTACCTAACTGGCCCTACTAAGAAATACCCATTTTGGGGGATTATGCCCCAGGGAGGCAGTTCCATTGAGCAGGAAGTAATAGGAACCAAGGTGCTTCCCTGGAGGGTGCCCTTAGCTGGAAAGACCTCTCCTTCCTTTGCTCTCATTCTGTTTTTCTTTGGGAGTGGGGGTGTATCGCCATCTTATTCTCCTTACAGGGCTATAATCTTTCAGGCCACATGCTTGCCTTTCCTATATCCACTCGTTCATTCATTCATTGGTTCTTTTTTTGGGCATGATCTGATTCAATAAGTACTTGGCACTCCCTCCACGTGCCAGCCACTGTACCAGTGAACATAAGCTGTCATCCCTTCTCTTCTGGAGCTTACAGTCTCTGGATAAGAGAGATAGTAGCAAACATATATGTAAGTATATAACGGTAAAATATACACAGTATTTTCCATTGTGCAAACTGCCCAGAGGGAAATAGCTACACCACAGAGGGGCGAGAATGACCCGGGAGCGAGGGAAACTGCAGGATGGCTCATCCCAAGGCCAGGAACTCCATGAGCTTCTACTGAGCGCTTAGGGGTGTTTGGAGAGACAAACTGGCTGGCAGGCCAGGCATGCGTGTTTCTTCTTGATGCCTTGCCAGTCCACATAGTCTAAAATAGCAAGTATATAAAAGAGAATAACAAGGACAGGAACTTTCAATGCATGGTGAAACACACGTGAAAAAATTTAAGTGATAAAAGTAGACCAGGCAGCGTACTGGTTCCCACACCCCCACGTTCTACACAGGCTCCCTATTTGCAGGAGGTGAGCCCAGGTGGGACCTCAGCTCCCGCCCCCTGAGAAAGTGCTATTAGTTTCGAGAGAAAGATCTCTTTTGTCAAAAAAAAAATCCTTTAAAATTGCATTAGGACCCGCCTGATGTGTCTTAAACTAGACTCTGCACCCAGGATTCAGTGCGGGTGAACCTGTGCTCTCTAACGAGTCACCTGCCTGACCGAACACCTGATCCAAACACCTTCTGGGCTGGAGGGGCAACCGAGGCGTCCCAACTAGGGGGTTGTGTTAGCGGTTTTTATTTCTGCTTGGAGTCAACAGCAGGACCTGCGCGCCCTGGAATGGGTGGGTACGGACCGGGCATTCCACCTACGCAGCTCTGAATCCAGCGGCTGAGGTCGTGGGAAGAGCGCAGGGCACTTGCTGTGGAATCTGGGAACCCCAAGCCAGCGAGGCCTTAAAGACCCTTCTCAGAAGGCGGGCGCCGCAGTGACAGTCAAACACAGGCAGCTTTTCATGTTTTGTTTTGTTTATCTCTCACCTCTGGTTCTGCTGGAAAAACACCCCGGCTCAGAGCAACCCCGGCCTGGCAGCACCTGCAGCAAGAGAGGGGCGGAAGTCAAGCTACGATGGAGGAGGAACCAGGCTGGGCCCCGGGGGACTGGCTGGATTCCCCCAGTGGGCAGGGGGCATGTGCCCACCAGGGCCTCAGGGCTGCATTGTCGGGCAGGGCGGGCCTGAGCTAGACTCTGGGGTGGGGAGGGGCCGCTGTGGCAGGACACTGCGCCCCAGGGAAAGACAGAGCCGCCATCGGAGCTTCTGGGCTTGTGAAACCACGCAGACCTTTGGTCAGGGTTTCCCGGGGTTCTCTCCCCTCTGGTTCTCCTCCTGGGGTTCAGAGTCTCAGTGCTTCAAAGTCCTTCCAGGGAGACAGCTGTGATGTCGTGGAGAGGATGCTGGAGTGTGACTTTTGTCCCGCTGGGCCATCTCCCCGAGGCCTCGATTCCCTCACTTGTAAAAGGAGAGGGTGACACTGCCCCAGGCTTCTCCTGGGCTCAGCAACATAATAGGAATGAACAAGAGGACGCTCAATAAAACAGTGTGGCATTTCACTACCTCTGTTTGTTGGTTGGTCTTACTTTTTGTTTTGCACTGACATTTTAGAGGAACACCATATACAAATATTTTGAGGGTCAGTGAAAGATTTTCATTCGCGTGCTGTGTCCGCTTGGTCCTGACACCCACCGGTACACATGCCGGAATTCATGGACCTGCACGGCAGTCAGAAACAAAGGCAAGTCTGCTTACTGCGGCATCCACCTACTCAAAAACAGCCTCTGAATGTCAGCCTCTGCTGACACCCGTCAGCCCCACCCGGCATCACCCAGCCCTGTTTCTACTGCCGCAACCAGTCCTGGGGGCTGGAGACAGCCACAACACACTCACAGTGTCAGTCCTCAAGGCAGAGAAGCAGAAGGGGAGGGCTTCTCCCTCACAGCCAGGAAGGCCTTGCCCTTTGGGGGTGTCTGGTGCCCTTGAGGGTATAGCTCTGCTATACACATGGCTGTTTGCCAACAGTACTTCCAAGTATTAGGGAAACTCTGTTATTCAAAGACGAGAAGTAGACTTTCAGCAACGCCAAGGCCTCCTACCACCTGGAGCAGCCCAAGCTGAGGGAGACCCTGTTGGGGGGAGAAGTGAAGACACTCCCCACCCCCCACCCCCAGCCAGCTGCCCAGGGTCCCTGATGGAGGTAAGAGGACAGAATTAGCGCCCCTATGCAAAGCAGCAGGAGAGGAAGGGCTCCAGCTCAGTGGAGGCAGATGCCAAAACAAGCCAGCTCGCTGGACCGCCCAGCAGCCAGGGAGGGAGCCAGGCCCAGCAGCTCACCCAGCCTGACTCAGAGAAGACGGCCTGAGACGCTGAGATTGGCTTGGAACCCCAGTCCCGGGCGCCGCAGCCACCTGTCCCGCCTGGAAGTCCACGGGAAGCTGGGAAATCTGGTGCTTGGTCCTCTGGTTCAGCTGGCAGCTCCCTGAGGGCAGGGCTTTCTCCCATCAGAGTCCAGGGCACGTAAGGCAAAGAGGTGTTTGGGGGAACCCCACAGGGTCAGCAGGAAGTGAAGCACCACCTGGTCTTGTATGGGGAGGCTAATTACACCAGGGCTCCCAGTTGTGACTCCCAGTAACTCCATAGCTGGCAGCTTGAGGTCCTAATTTGTAGGCCCCTAGGGGTTATTCTGGGGGGGGGGGGGTCTTAGGAACCTAGGAGGCCTTTCNGGGGTTATTCGGGGGGGGGGGGGGTCTTAGGAACCTAGGAGGCCTTTCATGTGATAATGGGGAAGTCTGAATGGGGAAGTCACCTGCCTAAGAACCCCCAAACTTTACCACTCCAAAGTCTCTTCCTTTAGGGGTAGCTCTCTTACAGGGCTCTGGGTCAAACTTAAAAAAAAAAAAAAAGTGAGGCTTGATGGAGGGGAGGTGCTGGGGTGTGGTAGAAGCAGGGGAACCCTGTCCTCAGGGACCTTCTAGTTTAACTACAGTGTGAGCCAGCCTGGCAGCTGAGCCTGTCGTGGTTATGCTGAACAATGGGGCTGGTCCTCACAGGGCTTGGGGCACTCTGGGAGGACTTCCTGCAGGTGGAGGGCTTCCTACAGCAGGACTAGGATGTGGGCGCGAAGGCAAACTCCCCAGGTGGAGCTCCCTCCTTACACAGCAGGAATCAAGTGCTGCTTGTTGGCTGAAGGGTATGCAGGAGAGGTGTTCCTTGCTCCCGCCCCCTAGGGGCTCTCCCTTTGCCCTGGACCCAGCTAGGGAACAAGGAGGAAGAGGCCTTCAGAGAGAAGCCTCGAGTGAGCCCAGGAGAGGCCATGAGCCCCACGGCCACCACCTCCTCCCCCTCCCATGGGCCCACAGGTGCCAAACACTTGTGTTTGTACCACATAAGCGCTCTCCTCCACCCCATGCCCACAGATGTCACAAGCCTGCGTGTGGTCCCTCAAGACACACTGTTTATTCCACGGGAGAATGGACTCAAGTCTCCCCTGGGTGGGAGAGCACGGGAGAGGGGAGGAGAGGGACGAAGCTCTTGGCAGTTCATCTGCGGCCAGGTGGCTGGGCCGGTCTTTTCCCAGGCTCTGCAGGAGGAGGCTGGTCTGCTCTGAGTCCATTGTGGGTTCCGCACATTCTCCACCTTCCCCATCGTGAATGTGGGCTGGCTCCCCACACAGCACCCCCAGAAGGCTGGGTCCAGTCTGTCCCCAAAGAAGTCCTGCTCCAAACCACTGCCCTGTGGCCTTGTGCTCCAGTCCATTGTGATATGTGGAACCAGGGCCTGGGGGTTCAGGCGAATCCGGTGGGTCAGTTTTGGAGACCAACTCGGGTCTGGGGAGGAGGGACAGGATGGGAGCCGGGCGGCTCTGAAGCAGTCAGTGAGGGCCTAGCAGGCTACGCCCAGGCTGTCAGAAGGGCTGGTCCCTCACTCCTGGCTGGGATGCTCGCCCACCGACCACTTCACCTCCCCTGTCCGCAGAGTCACTATGTCCTCGTAGGTGGCTGTCTGGTCAATGTCCAGGCCCTGGGGACACGGAATAGAAAGCTCAGGTGTCGGTTGTTCCCCAAACACCCCAGAGTGGGGTGTGTGCTGACCACATGACCCTCAGGACTTCAGCGCGCCCTGTTCCTACCTCATAAGTGTGATCTTCTTCCATTCCAGATTTGCTGTCATCCTGGGGAAAGGGACAGAAAGCGGCGTGTTAGCTTCCCCCACCTCACCCACGCCTGGGCAGGCTGGAGAGGGCCAGGGAGACGGGCCTGGGGTGAGGGGTGAGGGCCAGGGGTGAGGTGCCGTCCGCCACAACAGCCCAATGAACAGGGGGGTGCTGAATATGAGAGCCAAGAGCAGACTAGGGGCAGGGCCCCCAGGGCAGCCGCAGGGCCTGGAGGTGAGCCCTGCCCCTGGGGCCTGCCTCGCGCTCGCCTTCCGGCCCCTGCGGTCACCTTGTCCAGCAGCAGGAAGATGGGCACGACGATGAAGAGGATGATGAGCAGGGTTTGGATCATGATGATGCCATCTTTCAGCGTGTTCCGCCGCTTCATCTGCTCTACCGTGCTGAACCCTGGTGGGAGGTGGGGGCCCGTGAGACTGGGGCCCCGCATTTGGGCCTGTGCCCCTTCCAGCCTGCTCCCCAGTGGTCTTCCTGGGAGCTCTAGGTCTTCCTGGAGCATGTGGGCCCCTCCACCGGGGACAGGCTGGGGTGGACTGGGCAGGGCCGACTCTGACACTGCCCCGCCTGGTCTGCCTGTGCCAGCCTCACCCTCTGGCGGGAGGAGGCCTGCACCCACCCATGACTTGCAGCTCCGTGCCGCAGCTCATCTTCGGGGTCTTTCCGGACGTGCACTCTTGCTGGCAGAAGTAGATGCCATTGTCCTGGACCTGGACGCCCCGGATGGTGAGCGTGGATTGGGTCTTTTCCTGGTTCTGCTGGAAGCGGTCCTTTTCCTTGGACACCTCCTTTAACTCCTTGTCCATATTCTGCTTCCAGTACCAGGTCACTCTGGCGAAGCTCTCCGTGCCACACACTATTGTCACATTGGCGCCCCTTTTCCTGGCCACGAAACGCGGGGACTGCCACAAGCTGGAACAAGTGCTTCCTGTGGGCACCAAGGCTGGGATGGGAATGTCGTCCTGATACCAGTTGACCTCGGCCCTGGCCCCTGCCACTGCCCCAGACTTGGCAACCCACCCCCACTGTTGTCGCTTCTTCTCAGGGTATGGGAAGGCCTGGAGGCAGAGGTGTGGAGAGTCCAGCCAGTGAGCGGCCTCAGGTCAAACCCTGGACCCCGCCCCCTTCCGCCCCCCTCCCATTACTCGCCTGCCCCCCCCCCCAACCCTGTCATCTGATTTTCCTTCAAGACTTGAAACCTGATGACCCTACGCACGCACGCCCACTACTAGTTCACCCCTGGCCTCCTGGCCTGTAGCTCCTGCCCCTCCCTGCCCTGGGAAGCCCCACCCTCTGAGGCCCTGGGGGTGCCCCTCACGGCCTAGGAGATAAAGGGCAAAGGATTGAGGCATCTCTCCCCTGCTTCCCTTTCTACCATCACCTCCTACTGCCCTCCAGCCTGACCTGCTCCTCAACCCTTTTCTTGGCTTGGCATGCTCTCCCCTACCTGCCTGTCCCAGAAGCCCCCCTCCTGCCTCCCTTCCTGTGAGTGGCCTGTCAGAGCTCCCAAGGCCCCTTCCACAGCTGAGGCCATCTCCCCAGCTAGAGAGAACTGGACCTGAATTTTTGTGGGGTTCCCCTGGCTTCCCCCACCCCCAGTCTCCGGACTAGAACACAAATACCAGCTCATGACAGAGAGAGGCCAGGGGAGGTGGCCATTCGGAGCCAGGCTTCAGAGGGAAAGACCCTTGGGACCTGGTGATGGGAGCCCCAGGGGACAAGTAGCAGGAGAGTGACCAGTGTTGGACCCAGACACACTTGCATGAGGGGGCTGACCTTTGTTATTCCGGTGCAGGTTTTCCGAGTTGGCTGCTGGCACTGGCTCACCTGCTGGGTGGGAGGAAGAAGGTGAGGTGCCCCACCCCCTGCATATCCTCCATGCTCCCAGACCCACTTCCTCCTCCTGAACCAGGAACTTCAAAGCCCCTCACCTCAGGCCTCCTTGGTGGCCTAGGAGTTGAGTCTCAGAGTTATCACTGCTATGACACGAAGTTGGATCCCCGGCCAGGGGCTGACCCACATGGTGCAGCAGATCTCTCCTGCTGCGCCCGCTGCTGCTCCCCTCAGCAGTGGATTTCAGCAGATCCGCCTGTTCTGCTCCCCACTCTGTCTCTGGTGACTCCTCTCACCCCCAGCACCTCTGGCCTAGACCCAAGTTCTTGTATGCATAAATAAGTGAAAATAAATCTTTTACAAAAGTAAAACCCCTCCTGTCTGGGCCCTGTTTCTTGGAGACAGGAGTAACCTGGGAGTACCAGTTCACCTGCCTCTCACCCTCCTCTACCTTTGCAGCCAGAGGGCACCTGAGTAAGGCAGGAGGGGGCTGGAAGGACTCTCTCTTCCAGACCAGGAACCACTTCTGGAACGTGAGCGCCTCTTCCACGGGCTCCCTGCCTCCCCCACCTAGTGCCTTGAGGGCCCGCCTGGGGTGCAGGCACTGCTCTCTTCCTCCTGGGCCCAGCTCTTCCCCAGCACCCTCAGGCCATCCATCCTTGGTGCCCCTCCTCCTGCAGGCGTCCAGGGCAGAGGGGCAAGGGTTGTCATACCACCAATCCCTCGAGCCCAGCTCAGCCTGACACTCTCCAAGCAGGAGAGTGGTTGGGGCCACAGAGCTCTGAGCCCCTTAACCTGACTGATACCCACAGACCCAGACCCCATGGCAGTCAGTGGGAGGCAGGAGGCAGAAAGCACAGATAGAAAGAGGAGGGGGAGAAGCCTGGAGACAGAATCAGAGGAAACAGAGTGGAGCCAGCAGGCCCTGTCCGGGCTGCGGGGTGTACCTGAAAGGAGCAGCAGCAGAACCGCCAGCCAGGCGCTGGGCATGGGAGATGGAGTCAGCCCAGCCATGGCCACTGCCCGAGTCTGGCCCCAAGCTCAGTAACGACAGAGGCTCCAGGAGAAAACGTGTAACTGCCCAGACTGCAGCTTGTTCTCTCCCCGCCTCTTCCCCATCAGGCCTCTTCCTGCCATGCAAATGGGGACCCAGGGGAGGCACCAGCTCTCTGGGGACCCTGGGGGAAGGCAGGCTCTCTGTCAGCTGGGCTGCTAAGGTTCAAAGTTCACCCTTTAGGCACCACCACTGGGGTGCACAGTGGGCATTCCTGGAGACCAGGGGCCTCCGAGCTCCCGAGCTCCCGAGCTCCCCACCGTGCGGAGGGACGGTCACACCCAGGGCCTACCAGCCTCCACCCTGGGATCTGTATCCCCAGCTCCTGGCCGAGTACACCTAGGAATGAATGTCGGCGGGGCCCCTCTGCCCTGCATGGGCCCGCAGGAAAAGGAGCACTGAGGAAGGATGGCCTGAGGGTGCTGGGGGCAGCTATGGGCCCCGGCCAGGCGCCCAGAGGGACTTAGAGCACAGCCTCTTGCTTGGCGGCCATGTTGGGCCTGGGGAACTGAGCCTCCCTTGCTTGCTGGGGTTTGCAGGGAACTGCCACAGGCAGGGGGCTGGGTGCAGAGGGCTTAGAGAAAACCCACCGTTCAGTGAGCAGAGCTGCTGTTTACCATCGTGGGTAGAGGCCAGGAGGTTTGGGGAGCCTTGAGCTTCAGAAACTCAAAGGCTCTGGCTTGATCTTGCCAGTCAGCAGAATGTTGATGGCGCCACAGTGTTCAGGAGCTTGACCTTCTGCCCCTTCCCCTGCCCCTGGGTGGGTCCCAGCCCTCAGCCCCGCCTGTGAGGAGGGTTCCCTGGTGCAGTGTGCAGTCCGCACAGCTGCACACAGCAGGCTGGCATCTCTCAGCCCACAGCCGGGCCCTGTGTTACCACTCCTGGCTCCCTCTTTTCTCACTCTTGTCTGCTCGCTCTCTCCTCCTGACCCCCAGGAGAATTCTCCTGACCCCAAGCTGCTGAATTCTACGAATCTTCTTTCTGACTCCATCTCATTTTCCCTGCAACCTCCCAGTGTTTAGTTGTCAGTGGGTCTGCTAGGGTCCAGGGAGACCAGTAATCAGCTCCCCTGCCGGGGCCAGCGGTGAGGAAGGCGGGCGTCTGGGTGCTGACCCCTCAGTTCCTGGCATAGGTCTCCCAGGCCAGCCCCCGAGGAGCACCGAGCTGTGGAAAACGGGGACAGGACCGTTAGGGTTTCATCCAAGGAACAGCTCGTTCTGGGCAGTCCCAGATGTTCTTGCTGTTTCCAGATGTTCCCAATGAAAAAACATTTCTCTGAAAAGGTGTCAGATGTTCAGTTCACAGAACAAACAGCCCAGGAATATAAACATCACCTGAGCTGAGCCTGGGGACCATGGCCCCTGGTACTGGTGGGGGTGGCTGGAGACTCCCAGAGCAATGGGGGCAAGTCCAGGGGTCTCTTTCTCTAGAAAGTTACCTCCTGGAGATGGGGGCCTTGGTTAGCTTTAGGACTAGTGCGCCCCAAAGTTGGAAGGTAAGGGGGAAGGCCTGGGGCTCTGTGTGCGTGTGTGTGCTCACCTGGCATCCGGCCCAGGCGGTGCGCCAGGGACCTGACCAGGAGCCGGTCCTGGGGCCCAGGGGCCAGGAGGGGGGCGCTTGGCATCCTCCAAACACACATACGTCCACATGCCCTGAGGGCGGGATGTAAATGTGTCCTTTGGGCTTCATTCCCATTCATGCCACGCTAGGGTCTGTCTGCGGAACAGGTGGGGCTGTGGGGCCCGTCGCCCCGTTGGGTTCTTTGTCGCAGTTGGGGCTGTGCTGTTCCTTCCCCAGTGACAACAGCGCTGAGCTGTGACTGGGGCTCGTGACGCCCTTTCTTTCCCAGAACAGGAGGCCTCCTGACATAAGCCTACTCCTGCCTCTGCCCCCCGCTACTTTGGTTGTACACCCCGACATCTGGCAGCCCCACCCCACCTTCCCAGGAAGTCAGCCTCAAAACATAAGGGAGGGGTGAAGGGGGAGAGGACAAGGAACTCAGGACTTGGGGAAGCAAAGGGACCCCAGCCACTCTGGGAAGGGCGGGAGGTGACCTCAGTTTGGAAAGAAGGGCTCAGACCCCTGCCCCTCCCTGCGTCCCCCGCGCCCCCAGCTTTGTTGGACTAGCTGTTCCGGCCAGAGGACCTGCTGTTCCAGGAGGCCATGGGCACGGTCCTGGCCTGCAGGGCAGAGCCGAGAGCCTGACAAGCTACCTGCTGGTTTCTAACAAGGCGTGGTCCTGCCGCACCCAGGAGCACGTGGAAACCCCCGGGGCCATGCGGTGGTCACAAGTGGCTGAGGGGAGCCGCTGGCAACCATGGGCCGATGGCACCTAAGGCCCCGTGGTGGGAGGGGCAACATCTCACAAAGCTGTCTCCCTGCCCCACAGGCCAACAGCACCCCAGTTAAGCAACCCTGTTAGAGACCTCGCCGCATCACTTGTGTGAAATAGAAAGAAGGGTGACAATGTGCCCTTCACAAGGCAGTTGTAGACCCCAAAATCCTGGTGCAGAACCAGGTGGCTAGGTCATCCAGGTCACAGGGGAAGATGGTGCGCTGCCTGGCTGGGTCGGGGGAGACGGTGAGCGGGTGGGTTTGGGAAGATCGGCCTTTGGAATCTGTATTTTCCATCCAGGGGCAGTGCTGGGGGCTGCAAGCTCTCCTCCTATCCCTGGGGGCTGCTGAGAAGTGAGGAGGAGCCCTCGCCCCGGGATAGGAGGTCAGAGCCCTGGTGAGGGGCTCAGAGAACCCAGCAGAGATGCTGAACCCCTGCCCCCTCCCTGCCCCACGCAAAAGGACTGGAAGATGAGAAGGGACTCTGGGGTCAGGCGGAGACACAGGCTCACAGAGGAACTTGAAGGGAGGTGCAGGGGTCAAATCCCTGGCTCTTGTGTGCCATGTAACCCCAGAATGCAGAAAAAAGGGGTGCAGAAACCCTGACTCACTGTTTACTAGTGTGGAGGAATACCGCCCTCCTTCTGCAGTCCAAAATCCAGCTATAGAAAATAAAATGATAGGTAAGCTTGTTTTTCACCCACTGGTTTGGGGGTTGAACCTACCCGAGAACGCATCGCATTGGACAGAGGGTCCTGTGGAGGCTCTCTGAGGGGAGGGAGGGGCCACATTATGAGCCCCACAATTGGGGTCCCTCGGGGAGTAGAGAAGGAAGCTTCCAGAGATGAGGGGCTCGGGTCCCAGGATCCCAGGGTCCCAGGGCCTAGTTCCTGGCGCCATCATGGGTGGGGAGCGGAGTGGGGCTGCCTGGGGGAGGAGCAAGGAGGTAGACCCCAAGCCTCCTTCTGGAGGAGGAGTGGGGCCCTGCGCATCCTGCCTTCCCTGACCCCCCGGAGGCGCTCAGTCTCGCTGGCCGGCTTCAGACCTCCTGGCTGTTCTTGGCCGGGTCCACGGGTGCACGCAGAGGTGCAGAAGGAAGACACCACATGCCCAAGGCGCCAAGGGGAGGCTTTATTATAAGAACTGTACAAAGGACCTAGGCTGCTGGCCTGGGTTGGGCCTGTTCCCACCCGGACATGGAGTGATAGGCGTGGGCTCCAGGGGACGGCCCGAGGCAGACGAGGCTAAACTCTGCACATGGTCCTGTCCCACAGATGCTGAGGCTCCTGGGGCCACGCCAGGCCGGGGCGGCAAGGGAAGGCGGTGGGCAGGTGCTGGTCAGGGAGAAGGCTGACACGACCGGATTCACCTTCTGGCGGAAGGAGGCAGCCTCCTTCCCCAGAGAGACAGGGGAGGGGGGCCAGAGCACTGCGGGCGGGGGGTGCTGGGGGGAGCGGATATGATGGAGGAACAGAGGGAGGGCGGGACTGGACTTGGGAGCGAGGGAGGGGCCCAGGCTGGGGGCAGGGGGGCAGAACAGCACAGATGCAGGGCGGCCCGGTGGGGTACCGCACATACCCCACCACACGTGTCGTTTTGGAGGTTTTGCTGCTTCCTGAGTTTAATCAAACTGTTCACGAGAAACAAGAAGACAGAAGAGGAACTAACGGAGGCTCAGCGTGCAAACTTACCGCGTTGTCACGCTCATACACACTCGCAGCACAGGCACACTCACGTGGACAGGTGTGCACACAGCCCGGTACTTTGGGGCACTGGCACACCCCACACGTGCATGTGCAGACGGGGTGGGGCCCGCGGCCCACACACTCACACACACACACACACACAGATACAAAGCGCCGCACAGCACGTACACAGGGGGACACATCAGAGACCCCGCCTCCCAGTGTGGCCTGTGGGTCCTGCAGGAGCCAGGAGGGCCTGGCACCGCCATGCCCAGACCAGAGTCAGGGCGCTGCCCGGCTTTCCAGACGTCAGGAGGCTGGAAGGCTGGATCTGAGCTGGGCACACTGCTCAGACCTCAGCGCCGAAATCTCTAGCAGCCCCAGCTCTGCCATCACACCCATAGGCTCACTTTGAGGAGGGGCTGGGCAAAGAGGAAGAGGAGGAGGTGGACAGGGGTGTGCTGGGGTGTGTGGAGGAGGGGAGCTCTGAGGCTGGGGAGGCTAGGAGCCCCAGTGGTGCTGGTGAAGGACCCAGGCAGGGAGGGAGGGGCAGGAACCCTCTTCCAGAGCGCAGTGTCCTCAGTCCCGTCCTAGACATACATGCTCAGGCCAAAGAGCCCCAAGCAGTGATTCACGGGGGTGGGGTAGGAGTGGGGTGCTTCCTCGGGAAAGGCGATTCCCAAGTGGAACCCTCCCTTCTGCTCTTCCCTGAGGGGGCTGCACGGGAGTGGGGGTTTGGACAGTGGAAAACTAAGAAATTGTTTCAGGACCCACAAACCCAGACTGACGTGCCAGAATCCAGAGGCCAATCAGGTTAGCAGAGCTTTTTCTGGATCAATGACATTTCCTTTTCCAGAAAATTCCTGAGTTGGTAGGGTGACCCTCCTCTCAGAGTCAGGGGGAGGGTGGCAGGCTCCTGGGTCAGGGGTCTGCTCACACTGAGGTGAGATTTGTCAGGGAGCGAGGGGCTGGAGGCCCGAGGCACTGCCTGGAAGGGGCCTGGGAGGGCTCTGGGAGGGGCCAGTAGCCCTTAAGACTCGGGTGGCAAGAGGGCAGCCAATCCCTGCATTGTAGCCTGGCTCCATCTGTAGCGCCACAGGGAGCAGAGACTGATGTTCTGACCTCCCCTGGGTATCAGGGCCCACGAGGAGGTGAGAGTAAATTGAAGGCAAAACCTTGGAGGCGGGAGGCTCAGGTCCAGCGTGGTGCCCCCAGGATGCAATCCCCATTTCCCACGGTCTGGGGAGGCAGGCACTCCAGCCTGGGTGACAGCCCCATGGAGGCCAAATCCTGTCCCCCGCGAGGGAGCTGGATGCAGCCCTGCTCTCTCAGTGAGCAGGCACCACGGGGGAGCTCTGGTTGTGCCAGGCTCAGTTGGCCACCTGCTAGACAAGGGACTCTTTGACCCCTGGGCGCACCGTCTGTCCCGGGGGTGGGGGTGGAGGGAGGGTGGAGTCTGGGGGGCTGATGGGCGTGAGGCCTATAGCAGCTCCAGCGTCCTCCACTGCACCCCCAGCCTCAGCTGGGCTCTGCACCCCACTGCTCTCACTCTCGGGACCGTACATCTTGCTCATGGACTCAGCAATCAGTCCCTCTGTCTCAGGGGCCCCAGTCCCGCCGCCATCCTGGTTATGACGGTACATGTAGGACGCCTGCTTCACAGAGCGCTGGAGCAGGTGCCGGCGGTAGGCCCTCTGGATCTTGATGGCGCACACCTCCTCATGCTTCCGCTTCAGGGTGGTGGTGATGGGCTCGTAGGACACCTTGGAGGGGTTGGCCGCCATGAACTTCTCCTCCATGGTCTGCTTGAGGGCATCCATTTCCCCAGAGTCACCCAGGACCTCCTTGGTCAGGGCAAAGAGGATGTCCAGGCAGTGTATCTTGTCCCCTGGCACCATGGGCAGGTCCAGCGTGATGAGCTTAATCTTGTTGGGCTTGGCGATCCTCAGCGGCTCCTGCAGGGTGTCCACGAAGTCAGACAGGCGGCTGTAGGCAATGAACTGCGTGGCGTCAGGGTCAAACTTCTCCCAGGTCTCATAGAACATCTCGAAGTCGTCCTCGCTGAGGGGCTCGCTGCTCTCCTCTGTGGCCACGTTGAAGTTCTCCAGGATGATGGCAATGTACATGTTGACCACGATGAGGAAGGAGATGATGATGTAGCTGCAGAAGAAGCAGATGCCGATGGAGGGGTTGCCGCAGTCGCCCCTGACGCTGGAGCCCGGGTTCTCGAGGGTGGGGTCGCAGTCAGGGGGCCCGCTGTTGAGGATCGGGTTCAGAAGCCCATCCCAGCCAGCCGACGTGGTGATCTCAAAGAGGCAGATGATGCTGTTGCCAAAGGTCTCGAAGTTGAACATGTCGTCGATGCCTGACTCCTTCTTGACGTAGGCGAAGTTGGACATGCCGAAGATGGAGTAGATGAACATGACCAGGAAGAGGAGGAGGCCGATGTTGAAGAGGGCGGGCAGCGACATCATGAGGGCAAACAGCAGTGTCCGGATGCCCTTGGCCCCACGGATCAACCGCAGGACGCGCCCGATCCGCGCCAGGCGGATCACACGGAACAGGGTGGGTGACACGAAGTATTTCTGGATCAGGTCGGAGAGCGCCAGGCCTGCAAGGAGGAGCTAATGAGGAGGCTGAGGCTGCCCTGAGGGGGTGAGGCGGGGGCAGGCAGCCTGGTGCGCTTGTCCCCAGACAGGAACAGCAACAGCTCAACCCTTGGACACAGCCTGGAAGAGTTCGCCCATCAGATGGGGCTCCCCGAGGATTCTGGGAAGGGGTAGGGCCCACATCTTTACCCCGAGTGCTGAATGGAGGTGGGATATGCCAAAGCTGATGGTATGAGGGTAGGCCCCACCCCAAGACTTGGCAAATGCTGTAGATGAGGGAGAGAGGAAGGCCAGGAGGACCATGTGTGTGACTTGGGCGTGTCGCTTAATCTGTTTGTCAGTTTTCTCATCTGTACAATGGGAGTGATGACGGTATAGTCACGTGCTGCTTAGCAACGGGGACACCGTCTGAGAAATGCATCACTTGGCAATTTCGTCACTGTGCACACATCACGGTATGACTGCACAGATCCACCTTAGCACCTGGTCCGTGTGTTACAATGTGGCCCGTGTGACAGCCGTCACAGACACAGTCCGGCACTGACTGGAACATCGTTTAGCATCATCATCCATGACTACACCCGCCTCAAGTCTTGGGTATGAGCAGTGAGCGAGTGAACGCCAGGCGGGCACGTGGCAGCATGCCATGCAAACAGCACACGCTGGTAAACGGTAGCTAGTCACGCTTGTACCACACACACACACACACCTGTGCACTTCTCTCACCATCATATGCGGACGCCGGCATTGGTTTACGTTTCCCACTAAGCACGTAGGCCCCTGCACGTGCACTGACTGGTCAAGTAAGTGTTTCTTGAGGTGTATCGCATGTGTGCGGTGACAGCCTTCTGTGCCATGGCACACCGAGTGTGACGGCTGTGTGCATGCGCATGTGTGTGTGAGCAGGCCAGGCACATGGATGGGCGTGCACACACAATCACGGGAGCACTGGGCCTGCCCGATGACTCAGCCCAGCCCTGCCCTGCTCACCCACAATGGACAGGATGACAACCACAAAGTCGAAGATATTCCAGCCGATGGTGAAGTAATACTGGCGCAGGGCAAACATCTTGAGCACGCACTCCCCCGTGAAGATGATGATGAAGACCATGTTGATGTAGTACAGGATGTCCACCTTGAGCTCACTCTGGTCGTCCGTCTCCACCATCATAGTGACCATGTTGAGGCAGATGAGGATCATGATGGTGATGTCGAACACCTGCTTAGTCACGAAGTCGTACACCAGGCCCTGGATCTTGTTCTGTAGCCCAGATGGTGGTGCAGGTGTGCACGCGGTGGACATGGAGGATGGTGGTCAGGGCCCACATGGGACACGATGGGGAGCGGGAGATGCAGGATGATATGGGGACACAAGAAGAGAGGGAGGGAGGGGAAGAAGCAGGGAAAGTGGGAGAGAAGGGGGGAGGGAGGGATGGACAGACAGATGGACGGAGGGAGGAGAGGAGGTGTTAGGACTTGTGGTGGGTGGCCAAAGAAGGGAGTGGGACCCATAGGCCAGGCCATCAGTGGGGTCCATGGGCCTCCTTCCTTACTCTGGGACCCCCCTTCTCCTGTTAAGGTTCCCCCAGCAATTCTACTTCCTTCTCCCAAAGCCACTGCTCACTGGGGAGGGTATCTGGACATCCTCTTCCTCTCCTTCCAGAGGCCCACACCCTGAAGGCCACCAGGTGAGGATGGCCGTGGGAGGACTTTGCGGGGCAGGGGTAGAGTAAACCAGCAACTGGAGTTCATCAGGTGGCAGCAGCACGTGCCCATGGTGCACTTACAAAGTGATGCCCCCCTGACAGGTGGGACCACACCAGGAACCCAGCCTGGTCAGCTACATTTTGTCTCCATTTGCCCCCTGGGGCAGGACTCTCTAAAGGCTGTAGGAAGAGGAGCCCAGGGGGCTGTACCTGAGGTCGGGGAATTGGCTTCTGAGGCTTCTTGGAGCCAAGCTTCTTCATGGCATTATAGTATTTCTTCTGTTCCTCCGTCATGAAGATGTCTTTCCCTCCAAAGTATAATGGGATGGGGTCCATAAGATTGGGGGTCCCCCTTCTCTGCCTACTTCAGGCACCACCCTCAAAGCAGCCTCCATTCCAGCAGGGAGGCCTGGTGGGGAGGGGGCCTCCTGGAGGGGCCAGATGTGGTGGGTTAAGGGAGGAAGGGGTTCAGGGTCCAGAGAAGGGACGGGAGGAGGTGGGGTAACAGGAGGAAGGAAGAGGACCAGCATTTGCTCAGTTTGCTTGGGGCCACTTTCCATCAATACCTCACCGCATCCTAGTATGAGCCCAAGAAGCAGGCAGCATCAACCTCATTTCACAGATAAGGAAAATGAGACTCAGGGAGACCATGTCACTCATTCAAGGTCACCTGGGTGGTGGGGAGGTCCTAGCCCAGGCTTGCAGCCAGCGGCACACAGTGGTGCCAAGAAGGCGGTGTGTGTGGATGAGTGAACGAGTGTGTAGAGGGAGGGGAAGGCTGGGCTGGATACTCATCTTCTTCTTCTGCTGGTTGAAGTTGTCGATGATGACACCAATGAAGAGGTTCAGGGTGAAGAAGGACCCGAAGATGATGAAGATGACAAAATAAAGGTACATGTAGAGGTTCACCTCATACTTTGGTTGCTCCTCCTTCTGCAGGGGCCACAGAATGGGACGGGGTGAGCTGGGGGGCCTTAGGGGCACATACTGGCTGTCCCCTGCACCCCTTCCCATGTGGAAGGGCCTATCCACCCCCTGCTGGCAGGTGGATGGGGATGAGAGAATGTGCCACAGTGTCTCCCGTCTGAGTCCTCCCCCTGGGCTCGCACCCGTGGACACAGCCTGGTGATTCCCACTCACCTCCCGAGAGTCCACGGCTGCATACATGATGTCCATCCAGCCCTTGAAGGTAGCCTGAGACACAGTGGTTGGGTCCAGAGGAGGTTGGGTGTTAGGGGAGGGGGCTGCTCTCTGCCTCCACCGTCCACCAGCCTCCCTCCCTGGCCCAGTCTGGTCTTCCCTGGAGGCTGCTTGCCCAGAGCCTCCCTGGGTAAGCATCAAATATGAACCAGAGAGGTTTAGACATTACTTCAAGGCCTCACAGTACTGGAGGCAGGATGGGTGGCCCCCAACAAGGAGCAGCAGTGGGCTCAGGTACAAGGAGGACCTGGGGCACCTTTTCCCTTGTTTCATGCAGGGGCAGCAGTTACACTCACCACCTGCAGGAGAGAGAGGTAACCCAGACCCACGTTGTCATAGTTGACCTTGACATTGAGCCAGCGGACCTGGCCCGTGTGCATCAAGCTCTCGCACTCAGACTTGTTGTTGACCTCGGAGATGTCAAACCTCTCGGAGGTGGTGGTGTTGATGCAGTAGTAGAACTTGCCAGCAAACAGGTTGACGCCCATGATGCTGAAGATGAGCCAGAAGATGAGGCAGACAAGCAGCACGTTCATGATGGAGGGGATGGCTCCCAGGAGGGCGTTGACCACCACCTGGGAGGCCAGGGGCAGGTATTATTGCCAGATCCCCGCCCAGGTGAGTGAGGGAGAGCTGATCTCCTCTGACAGAAGGCTTCCCACCTACAGCCATCAGGGAACTGGCCAGGGCTGGACATCAACATTCAGGGAAGGCTTCCTGGAGGAAGGCCAATCTGAACCCAAGTCTGGGAGAAAAGTCATCTGCTGGGCTGTACAGATGTCGGGGAAGCAGACCAGGGTGGGGGAGGGGGAGGCTGGCTCGGGGTGGGCAGGGCTCTCTGCTTGGTTGGCTCTGTCAGTCCCAAGTGTGGGTGCTGGACTTCTCTGGAAGCAGCCAGGCTACGGGTCACCAGGTAGGAGACAAACACTCCTTTCTCGGCCCCCATAGGAAACTCAGCCCCCGTGACTTGGCTACAGAATTAGTGACACAGACACAGAAATGAAGACACCGGAGTCTTCACAATAGGTCGAGTCCTGGGTCCCGAACCCTGGCCACACCAGGCCTGCCACCCCCCCAGTGTTATTGTTTCAGGCTGGGCTGAGTCTGAGAACGCCCTTCTGTAAGGAGAAGCTGTTTCATGGCCCCAGACAGAGTGGGTGGAGATACCCAGGGGAGTTCTGTTCCTGCTAGAGGCACCGACCAGCTGTGTGGCCATTCGCGGGCATTTCCCCCAGTGGGGAGGGGTCCCTGGCCCTGATGCATCAACAGGAGGGTGCCACTGGGGCCACGCACCCTGCTGGCCTGCAACCCGCTGCTTCACAAAGGTCTGCGCCCTCATGTGGGTCTTGTTCCACACCCTCCCTGTACTGGGGGAGTCCATTTGTTTTGCACAAAGGCTGTGTTTACCTGGCACTTTCACTCTGAAGGGCCCGTGGGATCAAGGGTGGGTAGGCTAGGAGGCCCGGTACCTTCCCCATTGCCCCGACCTCAGAACCCCGGGGACCCCAGTCTGAGGTTGATCAGAGCTACCCATAAACCCACACAGTGGCTTCCCTTCCTCTTTGCTCCTTCTCATCCCGCCCTCACGGCCCTCCAGTCTCTGCTGCCCCCCAGCGGTGGCAATGCGCTAAGAAAGGTTCCCGGCCTTCCGCAGGGCCGTGAGTCCAGCCCTCGCCCCATACCAGCCCTGGTGGGGTGGGGGTACAGACAAGCCCCTGTACCTTGCCCTGCCCTGGTCAGAGACGCCTCAGCACCCACCCTCATGCCCTCGAATCGGGACAGCGCCCTCAGGGGACGCAGGGCTCGAAGCGTCCTCAGGGATTTGATGGGTCCCAGCTCCGAGTAGCCCAGCCAGTTGGCCACCAGGCTGATGATGGACACCTGCAAAGGGAGGGCGGGAGATAAGGGAGTGCAGGGCCCCGATCTCCTCCCAAACCCAAGGTCACAGTCCCTGTAGACAGGATCCCCAGGGACCTTCCTGGACTCATAGATCTCAAGTGCCTCTCCCAGGCCCCTACCCTACTGGGTGGTCCTGGAACAGCAGCCCTGGGACCAGGCCTCCCAGCACCTCCGGGAGCCTGGGCTTCCTCTCAGCAACATCAATTAGTTGGGGTGACAGGACCCGCATCCCTTACAGAGCCTGTGAATCCATCAAAGAGGAGGCAAAATCCTCCACTACCATCTGCAAGGGCTGTAAGTAACACCCAAATCACCTGTTTGCCCCCAGGGCTCCCATTTCTCTCAGAAGGCGGGGGTCCCCTGCCCCTAACTGCCCCACCCTGGTGGCTGTGCTGAGAAAACTAGACCCAGTGTTGTGGGGTGTGGCGCTCTGGGGTCCGAGGTGCTGCGTGGCCTTGTTGCTCTGGGCCTGGGCCACAGGCCAGGGCGGGGGCAACTCACATCCACAATGAGAAAGTCCAGCCAGCACCAGGCGTTGGTGAAGTAGACCTTGAAGCCATAGGCCACCCACTTGAGCAGCATCTCTATGATGAAGATGTAGGTGAAGACCTTGTCAGCGTACTCCAGGATGGTGCGGATCACAGGCCGCTGCTCAATGTAGATGTCCTCGAAGGCCTGGGGGCAGCAGCACGGCTGGGGTGGCCAGGCCCAGGGGGCTGGGCAGTGGCCCAAACCTTCACCCCCCAGGCCCAGTGCAGCTGGTTCCCAGGTGCCTGGTACCAGGGCAGGCTGTGGCCTTCTTCTAGACGCTACCCACATGGGGCTGAGTGGTGGAGCTTTGGAGCGAGCAGGCCCAGGCTCCCCTTCCATAGGCCTAACTATAGCAACACTCAATGGTGTGCAAGGGCAGACCACTCGCAGCAGCACATCTTCGGTCCTGTCCCCACCCCAAGTTCCCAGGGCCTTCCCCCCGAGGTGGGGTGCCCATCTGTGGGCTCAGAGTCCCTCCTTTGCTTTAAGAAAATGAATGAGGCTGACCCTTGAACATAGGCTTGCACCCTATGGGGCCGCTTCTAAATGGGTTTTTTCTGTCCATTGGTTCCACATTCAATGGTTCACCTGACCATGGGTGTCGGCTGGCTAAATATGTGGATAAGGAACTGCAGCTGCAGAGGGCCAGCCGTGAGGGACTTCAGCACCTGAGGGTTTCTGTATCTCTGGGGAAAGGATTTTGGTAACAAGGAAAGACTGAAGCTCAGTCTTGGTGAGCCGAAACCTATGCGTGGTTTTCCACAGCGTGGGTGTGGCTGTCCCTACCCCTAGTTGTTCAAAGGTCAAGTGCATATTCTCACCTGCATCACAGGTGAGTTCCTGAGTCACAGGGAACTCTCCAGGTCCCATCCACGTTGTGGAAGGAGGGGCGGGAGGCCCTGCCCACCCCCCGGGGCACCTACCAAGGCTCCACTGCTAAGCAGGATCATGAAGACGATGAAGGTCTCGAACCAGTTGTGCTCGACAATCTTGAAGCAGGCCCTGCGGAGGGTCCACCACATCTTCCCACGGCCCTGGGAGACGTCCACGTAGAGGCAGGGGAAGCGTTTTACGCAGGCTGAGGGAGGGCAGGGGCACCACGTCACCCGCTGGGAGCTGCCTCGGGATGCACAGTCACCATGTTCCTCCATCTCCTCAGGATGCCCCTCCACGTCCCCGACCCCGACTCAGACCCCGTCTCCTCCCAACACGTGGCTCCTCACCACTGGTTGGAAATGGGTGGGAAGTAGGAGGTCCAGCTGGTGGTCGCCTCCACCTACGTGTCCACAGAGACGAAATGGAGCACAGGTGTGGGCCACCAGCTCAAGGTCTGTCACTGTCAGCTGCCGCCGTCCTCCCCCACCCCACCCAGGCAGCCTTCACCTAGCATGGCTCGGGCCCTGAGGGCAAAAGTGTTTCTACAAGGTTGTCTCTCCACGAGCTGGGCAGGCCCCGTTCCCTGAAGACAAATTGGAGGAAGAGGAGGAGAGGGAGAAGGAGAAGTAGAAAGAGGAGGAGGATGGAGAGAAGGACAAAGAGGAGGAGAGAGAGGAAGGGAGATGGAGGGTTGGAGGAGGAGGAGCAGAGGGAGGAGACAGCAGAAGGAAGAGGAGGAGGAGTGTCTTGGAGCTGCCATTCCTGAGCGCTTGCTTTGTGCCAGGCAGCGCTCAGGGTTCTACAGGGTTTCAGCACAGGGGTCTCAGGGGCCACCGCCACGTCACACCCACAGCACACTCTGGAGGTTGGAGGGGGTGGGGGGCCTGGAGCAGCCCTGGCACTGACACCTTCCCAGGGGTGGCAGGGCAGAGCTGTGTCGGGGAAGCAGCTCCAGCACTTCTGCGACGCTCAGGTTCCTGAGAGGCAGTGGCCTGGGCTGGGCCAGGTCTACCGGGCCAGGGAAGCACGAGGGGGCATGGGGTGCATGCAGCTGGCCCTCACCCTCAGTGAAGCACTCCTCTGGCTGCTCCCCCTCAGGGTTTTCCTCCACCTGCTCCTCTGGGTCCTCCTCCGGGGGCTTGTAGTCGGCCGTGCTGCAGACGGAGGAGTTCCCGTCGTAGTGGGGCTGTGGAGGCTTCTGCAGGGCCACAGGGTCATGTGACCCCAGGGTCCCCCACCAGGTGGAGCAGAGGTCAGGATGCGAGACCACCACCGAGAGAGGGGGCGGAGGATCACTAGCTCGCTCACTCACTCGCTCACTCACTCCTTCACCCCTGGTGATGGTGGCGCTGGGCCGGCACTCAGTGGCCTACATGGTGCTCGGACTTGGGGCAGGGCAGGGCTCAGGGCAGGGGTGGTGAGGACATCTGCAAGGGCCTTGGGAAGTGAGGAGGCTGGGAGGCCAGCAGGCTGAGGGATAGCTGGGGTGACTCAGGCAGGCTGGAGTTCTGGGGAGAAGGCATGGGGAGGCGTGAAAGGCTCAGCAGAGGAATGAGACCTGAAAATACTTCTGAGGGGGCATGAACTGGAGCCGGGGCTGCCAGTTTCCTCGGGTGACAAGCACGAGCTGCTCACCGAGCCTTCCCACCCAGGGGTCATGTGGCTGAAGACTCCAGAAAGGCTGGAAAGTTCCCCCCAACCCCTGAAACTCCAGCTTTGGGTACAGGAACCTGGTGGGAGTGGAATGGGGTGGAGCAGGCTGGTGCTGTGGCCTGACCAGACCATTCCCACGTCTTAGGCCAGCTACACCTCCAGTACACAGGGACCCCTTCACAGTTGGGGGTGAGGCCCCAAAAGCAGAAATGGAGAAGGCAGCTTGGGGGGCAATTCTGCATCATATCCAGAATAGTGACCAGAAAACCAAGAGGGGGTGCCCAGCTGACAGAAGGAGAAACTGAGGCACAGGGTGTCCGTCAGCCAGGGCATCCACTGCGTCACCTGCCCTGCCTGTGCACTCTACCCCCACAAGCCCTTGGAGAATGGTGCGGCCCCCTTTAGAGAGTGTCCTCCGAGCCTTGGACCTGAGCGCTCTCCAGCCCTCCCTGTCCCTGTTCCTCTTACCGAGGTCGAGGTTGGTGCCACATTTCCCGGGGTATTTATAGCTCGGTAGGCAGTTGGCCCCCTCATAAGTCAGTGTGCCACATATTTTGGGGGAATAAGGAGTCAAGAGCTTTCAGGGCAAAGTTCATGCAGGCTCTCGCGCCCAGCCAGGCTTGGAGCTGGTAGGGTGGGGCTGGGCAGGGGGCGTGGCCCCGCGGAGGTGCTAGTCCTTCCCTGGCAGAGCTGGATGGGACTGAGGGTCTCAGAGCCAGCTCCTCTAGGAGGCCCAGGTCAGGCCCCAACCCCCCAGCTTCTGGAGGTGACGTCTAGGCCCTTCCCCACCCTCAAAGGGAAGCAAGGTGGAGGGAACGTCTCAGTCCAGCGGAGGGCCCCATGGGTGCCCTGCACAGGCTGGAGGCTGGCTCAGGGGTCCTGCTCTGTGCGCTTGCTGTCCCCAACCTCCCTGGCCCTCTCCCTAGTGTCCCCAGTAGAGACCCAGCACTTCGGCCCACTCTGGGCAGGGTCTAGCCAGAAACTGGCAATAACAGTGAGGACGGGGTGGGGGCTCCAAGCCTAGAGGGAGATTGAGAGAGGCCTCTTGGGTCCTAGGCCTGGAAGAGAGGCAAGAAGATCGTCCTGTCCAAGAGTACCACCTTCTGGCAAGAGGGGCCCAGGCCGAACTGTGTGTTGGAAGGGGAGTGCAGGGAGGAGTGCAGAGCTTCAGGGCCTCAGGGTGCAACACAGCGGCATCCTGGGAAAGGTAGTGAGGGCCCCCACCCACGGCGGCCACTCGTCTAAGGCCTACCGCCCTGAGGTAGGTATGATGACCCCCATTTTGCAGATAGAGAAACTGAGGTTTGAACAGGATTTGTGACTTGTCTAGGTCACATAAAAACGTGAAGCCCCATGTCTGTCTCACCTCGGCCCTCCACCAGCCCCTCACCTTGCTCTCCTCAGGCTCCGACAAAGTGTCCGTTTCCTCCTCCGTGGGCATCTCCAGGTCCGACTCCTCAGAGGCGATGGGCACGTGGATGGTCAGGTAGGGGTTGTTGATGAAGTTGAGGTGGTCCAGCTCGGTGCTGGGTGGCGGGCCGTCCGCCAGGCCCACGTGGTTCAGGATGTGATTGTCCTTCTTCAGGTCCTTGTCATCCTCCTCAGTCAGCGGCTCTTTCTTCTCTTCCTCAGGGGTGCCTTCCCCAGCCTCCCCGGCCTCCCCAGGCACCCCGAGGCTGAGCATGATTTCCTTGGGGCGCAGGATCTTGCCGTGCAGAAGCCCCAGGAGGAAGGCCTTGGCGAAGCCGATGCCCCACTTGATGCGGCCGATGGCGATCTGCAGATTGTTCATCTCGCCGTCTTCATCCGAGGCCGCCAGGCTGTCGGCGCTGAAGGAGCTCAGCAGCAGGGCCAAGAACAGGTTCAGGACCTGGGAGTGGGGTTCAGGGAGACTTGCTCAGCCTCTGGGCACCCAAGGGTGCCACCTTCTGCCAGCAAGAAGTCCTCAGACTCACAGCGAGACCTACACCAAGTGGGGCGTTTCAAGGAACTTGCTGGGTGGGACCCTCAGAACTGCTCGTGGAGGTGAGGGCGTTACCTGGCCCCTCACTTTTCAGATAACGAAATGGAGGCATGGGTACCTGATGGGACTCAGCTGCCTAAAGCGAGGCAGGGGTTGGGGAGGCCCACTGGGTGATGGGGACTTTTCTAAGGCTCTGTCCTCCACCTGTACTTCTGGGGGATGCAGGATAAAGACTCACCTCCCAGCTCCCAGGGTTTATGGGGAGCTGAACCTTTTGAGCCTTCTTTTCTTGTTTAAGTGGGGCTTTGACAGACCCTGATCTTTCTGGTACTCAGAGGCATGCCCCCCATTGCTCTGGACCTATGCTCTCCTCCCCTGAGGGTTCTCTGCTCTACCTACTCCTGGGTCTCTTCCCATACCCCACTGAAAGAGATTTAAGAGACTGCTAGTCTGGCCCCCTTCAGCTTTACTGAGCCCTTCTCACTGTGAACAGGGGCAAGTGGTCTCAAGATGTTCCCGGCCTAGTAGACAGACATTTGATAGATAAACACAGTTCAGTGTGCTTGGCTGGCAGCAGTCTGGAGTGCATTGGGGTTGCACCCCTTGGCTCTGAACTGAATGCTCTAGCAGTGTGTTCTGAGGCAAGTCCCATCACTGTTCTGTGCCTGTGTTTCCACACCTGCAAAATGGGGATGCTTCCAGCATCTGCCTCCTTGCACAGTAGTGAATGTCAAACATGTTGGCTGATATGTGTGGCTATCCAAGGTACAGGAAAGAGTGTGATTAAGTCTGAGACCAGCTCAGCATTTTATAGATGAGGAAACAGTTCAGAGAAGTGGAGTAATTTGCCCCAGGACACACAGCACGGTCAGGACTAGAACCTAGGTTTCCAGTCACTGCATGGTTTATTTAGACTACAAGGTGAATGGCAACCCTAGAGGTTGTACAATGCAGTAGCCCTGACTTCCACCAGTCTACCAATGCCGGGGCAGTGAAGAGGGAGGTAGAGCTCAACTGTGTGGGGCTCCCAGCCCCTGTCAGCCAGAGATAGGGCCGGGCTCTTACTCTGGGGCACCTGGGGGCAAGGCTAGGTGGCTCGTTGTATGAATGGACATGAGGGAGCAGAGAAGCCTGTACATGTGAATCAGTCACCCTTGACCATCTTCTCCATGTGTCTCCTACTATCTATAGCTTTTACCAGTGTCCTTCATAGTCTTTGTCATTGTTTTTTAACTATCAGGTTAACATACTATTTTTCATATATGTGTGTGTTTGTATGTGTGTGCACATAGCATAGTGCGTATATTCTCTTTGGAAGATGTGCTGGGCGAATTCCTCCCCAACTCTGTGCCCCAGTTAGTTTCCTCCCTTTACCCCCCACCAAGATTGGCTGGTCTTTCTTTCCCACCTCAGTGGGAGGTGTCCAGTTGCCAGAAGCACATCTGAGATGGGAATTAGCTGCTCTCTGGGTCAGCAGGGTTTGCACACGGCTCCTGTGCAGGACAGAAATAGCCGCCTTGGGCAAGGCGGGGTGGGGTGGGATTGGAGAGGAGAGGAGGGGTGGACATCACGTTCCCTGGGGGTTCTGCAGGGTGGGCTACCTAAGACCTAGCCACTTCCTCTTCACAGTTACCCAAAGAAGTGAGCAAGCGCCATGGGCACAGGGACACAGGTCCCCATACGCCCTGGCAGGCTTCCCAGGTGGCCTCCAGCAGACAGCTTCTTCCATGGGGCCTGGGGAGGACGGGGTGGGTGGGTGGGGAGAGTGCCCAAGGGACGCCCCACCAATCTACAACCTCTGATTAAAATGAGAGAGCTACAGACCTGGGTGAGAAAAGGGAGTCAGGTGTGTGTCTGTGTTCGTGTGTGCGTGCGTGCGTGTGTGCGCATGGGTGCGCGCGCGCGCATGTGTGTGTGTGTGTGTGTGAAAAATTGGAAGGGGCCACAGAGGTGGTTCTAGACTCTGGACCAAGCTGCTTGGTTCCAAATCCTGTACGGGCTACTAACTCACCTGCCTACAAAACAGAAGTAAAACACACAACATCCCCGTCGGTGTGGGCGTTTGGCAGCGAGCGCAGAATGCCCAGGACGAACGGTGGATGGTGAGCAGCGGTCAGCGGTGTGGACACTCGCTGTTCCCCTGGCTGCTGTTACTGGTAGAACTGCGTGAGGGTCCCCAGACCCAGCCTAGTCTGGCTGTTTCTCACTGACCGTGTGGTCTGAACCGGGCCTCCTCGGAGCACGCGTGGCGCCGGCAGTACCCACCCTCAGCGCCGTCGACAGGGTCAGGGATGATGCATAGAAAGCCTTTTGCGAGGGGCCTGGACCTTGGCAGGAGCCCAGCTCTTAGGAGCAAGATGTTGATGGCGGGTGTTAAACCGCCACTGCCTCCCACACGCCTGTGCCAGTTGGACTCCTCTGGCTAAGGCCCTAGACGTGTGTCCTGCAGTCCTTATGACCAGCCAGTGAGGAGGTCACTACCACTATCATCCCCATTTGCCAGATGAGAAGAACTGAGGCCAGGGAGTCAATAGCTTGGTCAAGGTTTCCCAGTCAGTGAATGGCAAAGCGGGGACTTCAATGATTCTAAGTTCACACACTTACAGCCAGAAGCCCCCTGCAGACCCACCTTTAAACTCACAAAACTTCCCTTAAGAGCTTGCTACCCCCGTCCTAATCCGGACCCAAAGTTATGGCAGGGAATTCCCGGGGTCCCTCTCCAGTCCCAGGGTCCCCTTCTCAGCCAGCCTGGCTTCTCCCTACTTCTGGGGGGCCCAGGAGCTCCTCCCACAGTCTCCTCTGTGGAAGTGACACCCCTCCGTCCACCCCTGCCCCCAGCCAGAGCTCAGCGTTATCTGAGAAGTGCTGATGCAGCGTGCCGGGATTCCACAGGCCTCTGTGGAACGTAGGGACGTGCGTCTTCCCATCCTGTTGCCCAGGGTGGCACAGGCCAACACACAGGCAGCTGGGCACAGCCCTCGCGGCAGGAGTGACCCCCATCCCTTTCGGCATCTGGTCAGCAGGATAAGGAGAGATGCCCCTTCAGTCCTCGCCACAGAAATGCCGGTCAGCTGGCCCACAGCCCACGCCCAGTTCTTGCTCCTCCACGAGCCAAAGGGAGAGGCAGGATGGGTGCAGTTTGGCAACATCATGCCCAGGGCCTGATGCCCAGGAGGAGAAACGAGTAAGAGGGTGGGAGAGGGACAGGGGCCTGGGCAATGCTGGTGCCGTCTGCGCACGGTCAGTCATCCCGGCCACGCCGTGGGCGCTATACTCTCCTTCCATGTGAGGCGATGGGAGGCAGCCCAGCCAGAGTGGAGGTTCGTTCAAGGTCACACAGATGGCAAAGGAGCTGGGTTTGCAACGTGGGTCTGCCTGACTCCAGCTATCATGTTACTTTACCCCAAACACTGGGCTTCAGCAGCATGAAACACAGTGTGGCCCCTGGACCTGCGGCCTCAGCTCGCCTTAGAAATGCAGACTCCTAGGCCCTGCCCAGACTTGCCGAATCTACAAAGGAGGGGGGTGGGGCCAGGAATCACCTGCCACTCCCAGGAGATTCTTACACAGTTAAAATGTGAGTACCACTGGGCTCAGCCACACAAAACTGCTGTTGGGTGGGGGAGTCAAATATCAGCAATCTCATGTAGTTCAACCTTGGATCCAGTTTAGAGGGAATACAGGAATGGACGGGCCCTGTGCGCTTGCATTCCCTGGGCTGGCTGGGGAAACCACAGCTGGCCTCACTCACCACCAGGTTGCCGATGACCATGACCATGAGGAAGACGGTGAGGCACATGGGCTGGCCGGCCACCTCCATGCAGTCCCACATGGTCTCGATCCACTCCCCGCACAGGATGCGGAAGACGATGAGGAAGGAGTGGAAGAAGTCGTGCATGTGCCAGCGGGGCAGGCTGCAGTCCGAGGCGATCTTGCACACACACTCCTTGTAGCTCTTGCCGAACAGCTGCATGCCCACCACGGCGAAGATGAACACGATGATGGCCAGCACCAGCGTCAGGTTGCCCAGCGCCCCCACCGAGTTGCCGATGATCTTGATGAGCATGTTCAGCGTGGGCCACGACTTGGCCAGCTTGAAGACCCGCAGCTGTCGGCGGGGGGAGGGCGGGTGGACGAATGAGGCCCAGGGACCCGGTCCAAGGAGCCCCGTCCTTAGGAGAATGGGCTAGCGCGGATGGCTCAGCCCCCCACGCCCTGCGTGAGCCGAGGCTCTGTTCAGTGGGGCCCTCGCATCCCACCGCCTCGCCCCTTGGCCTCTTTGTTTGATCAAAACAAAGAGTCCTGATGTCCTAAAGGTACAGACTTAAGCATCTACAAGTGAAATGTATGTCCGGATTACACCGCCCCTTGTGAGTGTAGATAGAACAGGAACTGTAGAAAGTTGGCGGCTGTTGGAGCTGAGTGATGGATACATAGAGGTTCTGCTTTTGTGGATGTACGGAAGCTCCCATAATAAAGTTTTACAAATTAGGGGCCTCCCTGGTGGCGCAGTGGGTTAAGCAACGCACTATGAAGCAGTCACTGCAGCACGAGTGAGTTCGATCCCTGCCAGGGAGGGGACCCACATGGCGCAGCAGACCTCTCCTGCCTCGCCCGTTGCTCCCCTCAGCAGTGTGTTTCGGTCAGTCTGCCTGTTCTGCTCCCCGCTCTGTCTCTGGTGAATCCTCTCACCTCCCTGGACTCTGGCCTGTACCCCAGCTCTTGTGTGCATAAATAAAATAAATCTTTTAAAAAAATAAAGTTTTAAAAATTATTAAAAAAATAATAATAATAATAAAGAAAAAAATGCACCTATGGTGTGCTGGCAGGGACACTACTTTGGAGCCCCATCCCAGGACTACAAGCTGCACCAGCGCTTCGGGTCTGGGGCAGGGGTGAAGTCTCTGCTCCTCTGCTGCCCCAGGCAACCAGGGTCGAGCTCAAATGCTGGTTCCAAGGCTGTCATTTCGGCCCTCCGGCAGCCCCGTGTGCTGGGGACTCCAGTGCCCCCTGCTTGCTGTAAGCACTGGCCTGCTGCCCAGGGCCAAGGGACCTTACTCCCAGCCCCTTGGCTTGCTGTGGGTATCCCCCACCACATGGTAGCCTCACTCCCCCTGCTTAGTCCAGGCCCAGAGTCCCACGTACCAGGCGGAAGGAGCGGAGCACGGACAGGCCCTGCACGTTGGCCAGGCCCAGTTCCACCAGGCTGAGCGTGACAATGAAACTGTCGAAGATGTTCCATCCCTGCTGGAAGTACTCGTAGGGGTCCATGGCAATGAGCTTCAGCACCATCTCGGCTGTGAAGATGCCCGTGAACACCTGCAGGGTGGGAGGTGGTCCCCACTGATAGCCTTGGGGAGCACGAGGCCCTGGGAGCGGCTCACCCCATTCTCACCTCCCAAAGAGTCCTTGGCGCTATGGGGAAGAGTTCAGAGTCTAGAGGGGGAGGGTGGTGGTACCCACACGTGTGTGTGTGTGTGTGTGTGTGTTTGGGGGGTCAGTCACTTAACGTCTGGGTGCATCACCCTAATCATACTACTCAACACTCATCGAGCGCTCTTACGAACTCGTTGTTGTCCTGATTTCTGTGGGTATGGTAGGGTTATCACACTCATCCCAGAGTTGAGACCGGCAAACTCTTGGTCATGTTCCCCAAGTGGGAATGACTTGGTCTCAAACCCAGATTTCAGGGTGCTTAGTTCAGCCTCCTGCCTAGATCCTACAGCCTCTCTACCTTGGTTGGCAGAGGTTCCGGAACTAGCAAATCTCAGTGGAGTCACCTCTCAGGCAGGGCCCAAAAGGGGATCAGCAACTAAGGACTGATGTAGGCCAGAGTTGCCCCCTGTGAACCTCCAGACACAGGAGTCTGAGGCTTCATAGCCCCCAAAAGCTTCTTGGGCACAGCCCCCCTCCTGCCTAGCACCAGCTGTCCTGGGTCCAGAGCCTGCCTGGGACAGGCCAGCCCTGCCCGGGGGGCTGTCCTTGGCCACAAGGCGCCAGACTGTGGGCAGGGGTGGGGCAGGCGGTGGGCTGGGCCCATCAGCACACCCAGCAGCTGTGCGGCAGTCCAGAGCACGCCGGTCACCGGCCTGGCCTGGTCGCCCCGGGCACCCCCATGGGAGAGACATGCCTGACTTGCAGGCCGGGGAGCTGAAGGCTGATTCTCCAGGCCGCCCCCCAGTTCCTGTCCTGCGCAAGGAACTAAAGCTTACTGTCCCTAAATGCACTCCCCCTCGGTGTGAGGTGGCCTCCTGCCCCTTTGCATCCTGAAGACAATGAGCTGGGGCTGGGGGGCGGGAGGAGGAGGCGGAGGCTTTTCCCTTTGTCAGGCAGGGCTGGGGCTGACAGGTGCTAATGCTCCTAATGGGCAGGGATAAGCAGCGGATCAGCGGTGTCAACAGTGGGGAGCAGGAAGGCCCCCAGGGGAGCCAGGCCGGCCACTGGGGCACAGCAGCAGGCAGGGGCTGCTGGTGGGGGACAATGTCCTGGGTGAGCGGGACCTCCCAGGCCTGGGTGGCCAGGGCTGGACGCCCCGGCAACCAGGTCCTTCCGTCCCTCTTGGGCCTAAGACAATATCTGCAGCAGAGTGGTGTCGCCCAGGCTCCCCATCTCCTCGCCTTCTCTCCCCGGCTCTGTCTCCAGGGCACGCCTGAACCCCAGCTCCCCAGGAGTCCTGATTAAGAAGCCCTCATCCCCACCCTCTCTGCCCCCACACACCCTGAAACCCAAATTCCACATCCCATGGATTACCCCACGCACCTCCCACCTATTTCAGCCCATTCCCACAAGCCTCATATCTACACACAGCCCAGATGGGCCCATCCGGGGTCCCTCCCCGCCCCGTCCTGGAATGGCCCCCCACGCGCCCCTCCCTACCAGGTTGCCAACGTTGAGCACGTGGTCGAAGTGCTCGGTCATGGGGTAGTGCTCCATGGCCATGAAGAGGGTGTTGAGCACGATGCAGATGGTGATCCCCAGGTCCACGAAGGGGTCCATGACGATCAGGAGGATGATGTTCTTGAACTTCACCCACGGGGTGCAGCAGTTCCATATGAGCACTTTGTGGGCGCACTTGTACCACCACGGCGGGCACTTCTGATGGGCCTCTTCCAGCTCTGGGGGCAGGGACAGGACCCGATGGCACTTGTCACTCCTGCTCTCCTTTCTCTACCTGCACCTCAGGAACTGCCTTCCAAGCCTTGCCCCTTGGCAAGTTTCACCCCCAAGTCCTGGCTGTCCCATGAGCCCCTCTCTCCCATCCCCCCGACTCCCACTGTGCTGCGGCCCGGAGCTGTGATCCAGCAGCAGAGACACCCTGATCTGCCTGGGTCCCAGAGTCCCCAGGGAGGGGTGGGGGGCCACTGCAGGCTGTTGGGTCCCAGGTCCACTTGTCACTGGCCGGGGCTGTGGGGAGCTGAGTCAGACCAAGGCTCTCCCTGTCTGCGATGCCGGCCAGTCCAGACTGTCCCCAGCCAGTCCCCCCTTTCCCACCAGAGTGGCTTTCTGGAGTCACCCCTTTTTGTTACCCCAACTCTAGAGCCCTGGGGTTCTGTAAGGCCCATGGATGAAGTTGTTCCCGGCTTTCCAGGCCTCCACTGTCTAGGCAGGGCCCCACCTACTGGGTGAGGAGAGGAACTGGAGCCCCAGGGAGACCCGGGTTTGGGGGCATGATTGGGGCACCCCAGGTATGGGGGTGGCTGATGCTCACCCCCACCCGGGAATAAGCGCAGCAGACCTCTCTCAAAGGCTGGGGATTCTGATCTGATAGTGGCCCCCAGCCCCCACCCCAACCCTGGAGCTGCTCCAGGGGCCTCTGCCCCAAACTTCTCACCATAGTTTCCAGCAAGGGCAGCACTGAGCGAGCACCTGGGCCAGCTCTGCCCGGCACCCCCAGGGCATTCTTGGCAGGGGACACACCCACGACTGTCATCCAGAGGTTGGCAAAGCCCTCTAGGACCTCCAGGTCCTTGGGCACCAGACTAGATGGTCTCGGGGGAACCGGATTGTTCCTATGTCAAATTTTCCTTCTTCCTCTCTTCCTCCCTTACTCCTTCCTTCTCTTCCTTCCTCTCATTCACCCATACACCATCTGTTCTTTTCATTTGTTAACCTTTCAGCCAGCCACCCATCTGTGTGTGTGTGTGTGTGTGTGTGTGTGTGTGTCTAACCTATCATTACCTTCTCCTATACCCGAGTCTTGGGGATGGAAGGCAGCACAGGGATTTAGGGGAGTCAGTGAAATCTACCTGTGCACAGTTTGACTTTTAACTTTTACCAAGAAGACATCTGAGGAGCAAGAAATCCAGTTTCTGGAATGTCCTCATTTTAGTATTATCATCCTGTCTTCCCCATTGCCTTGGCAGCCCCCAGGGCACTCCTGGAAGCCCCCAGGTCCCACAGCAGCCCAGTCTTGCAGCCAGAACTGGGCCAGGTTAGACCAGGGCTATATTTATCACAGCCATTTCTTCTATGCCAATATTAAGTTTCTATCCTGAGGCTGGGCCCAGCTAGCCCTGCTCCCCACAGGAACACAAGTGGCCTGCTGGGCAGGAAGAGGCAGAGAAGAGTGGGTTGGGGTGTCGGTCGCTTACCTTCCATAGCATCAGAGATGCCACTGTCTGCACTGCAACTCTGCCTCGGGGGTCCCTTCTCTCCTGGTGCTGTGTCCACACTTCCATTGCAGTCTTTGCTATGGGCTGGGTCCCCATCCGCCTCCCCTCCTTCCAGAGCCTGGGCAGCCTTGGCCTGTGCGCAGGAAAGAGGATGGAAATGAGTCTACCCTGAGCCGGGGGATGGACTACATGACCGAGAGCTGCTCCTCTAGTCCTTTGGATTGGGCCCCTTTTCTTGGCCTAAGTCCAGCCTAGCGCAGGGAGAGGGGTAACCTCAGTGTTAGTGGTGGGGGTGACAGGGTGGGGGCCCTTATCCCTGAAGATCCACGACTCTCTAAAGCCCCCACTTGTCCCCACACTTCATGAAATGATAAAAAATGGGCACTGCTCTGTGGGGCCTCCCTGGGGCCTGCCTCTGCCTCCACATGGACCCACACATGGTGCAAAGAATCAGGTATTTGAGCTGGAAGGCCCCTCTGGTTTAACTTCCTTGTTACCTCTGGGGAAACTGAGAGACAGAATAGCAAAATATGCCTTCGACTGCTTGGATGCCTCCCATCCCACCAAACTGCCTCCCCCCACGGCCTGCAGCCTTCTGCCTGGCAGCCACAAGCCCATGTCCGCCCTCACCCTCAGCCTGCCTGGGGGATCCAGGCTGAAGGGCAGGGAGGCTCCTGAATCCTCCACATCCACCCCCCAAGTTCAGACCTTCTCTAGCTCCTCCTGATGCTTTTTGAATTTCTCCAGCATCTGCTGAAACTCCTCTTCTTTCTCCTGGTCCTCAGCCAGGGTGGCCTCGTTCTGTTCGGCATAGGCCATGGCCACAACGGCCAGGATCAGATTGATGAGGTAGAAGGAGCCCAGGAAAATAATGACCACAAAGAAGATCATGTAGGTCTTGCCGGCCGCTCGAAGGGTCTGAAGGGGGGAGGAGGGGGGAGCGTCACAGGGGTCCTTGTCTCCTTCTAGCCACCCCTTCCACATATCTCCATCTCAGCTAGGTAAGCAGAGAGGGTCCCTCATGGAGCCCAGCGACCTGAGCACCTCTGAGGCAGGTACAGCCCCCCTTGGCAGGTGAAGCCACATTGGGAAGCTTCAAGATAAATACCTGGGACCCAGAGATTTCTGGGCTCCTGGCCAGAGAGACCTGTGGACCCCAGCAAGGACCCCTGAGCTCAGAGTCAGGGTAAATGATGGGGAGCAGGCTTCGGGGCACTTGAACCCTAGCTTTGCCCCGGCCCTGGCATCTGGCAAGACCTCAGAAATAGTAGCTGTCATCGCTCTTGTCACCGTTGTCATTCGCATCACCCGTGTCAACCATCACCAGGGACCGGAAGTGCTGTCCTGCAGCGGAAGCTGACCGCGCGGGCTGGGCCAGCGCCGCTCCTAGGCTGCCTGGCTGGTGGCTGGGAGGCTGGGGGCCTCTGCTGGTCCCCGCTCTCACGATGGAGGAGGGGACAAAAAAAAGGCTGTGCTAGACCTAAGCAGGTGCTGGTGTCAGGTGACCCATATGTGGGGGTCTTCTATGGAGGGGCTCCCATGGGGCTCACGGCCATGCTGGGGGCTATTCCGGGCCCTGAGGAGGCTGTCGGGTGGGTGGGGTGGCCTAGGGCCGAGGGGCAGGGGGGGCAGCTGTACCAGCTGGAAGAGGTTCTCCCAATAGTCCTGCGTCATGAGGCGGAAGAGCGCCAGGAAGGCCCAGCTGAAGGTGTCGTAGCTCGTGTAGCCGTAGTTGGGGTTCCGCCCAGCCTTGATACACTCGTAACCCTCAGGGCAGTGCCTGGGGGGAGGAAGGGGGGCCGTTTGGGAGAGGGAGGAGGACTCCATCTGTGACCCTCCTGCCTGTGTCCGGGGGTCAGGAAGCTCTTCCACCCATGAGCTGGGCTTTCCTTCATCCCACCTGCCCCAGGTCCTGTCTCCCACTTTCTCACACCCCTGGGCGTCTCTTCCCACCCAGCACCACCTACCCTGCGTCGCTGCTGTTCCCACAGAGCAGGGCATCGTTGGAGCCCTCCAGGAAGTAGAAGTTGCCTTTGGGAATCAGAGGTCACAGGGGAAACAGGTCAGCCATGTAGGTGTGCAGCGGGCACCAGCACCCCTGCGCGCCTGGCACCCGTCAGTGTGGACCACGACGCCACACGGTGCTTGGTGGGCGGCTCTTCCTCCCCAAGCGCAGCCCTGAGCACCAGGTCTCGGAGGAGACTCCCTGCAGGGGCCTGGGCGCTGAGTATCAGCTCAGGGCCCGGTGTGGCGTGCACCTGGGTGCAGCAGGGAGTGGGGGGACGTGTGTGCACGGGGCTACCATTACCTGGGCAGGCTCCCTGGCTGAGGGAAGCGTGCTAGAATCCAGGACACCAGGATGGAGAAGGGCTTCCTTTTTCTAACTTGCCAGAAGCACCATGTGGACTGATAATGGCATGTGAGGACACGTGTCCTTGTGACTTGTGACGCGTGGGCTGGGGAAGGCACGTGGGGGCGTGTGTGTGGAGGTGGCTGGGCTGTAGGCATATGGAGTGATGAAGAACCAGGAGAGGGCAGGTAAGAGAGCAAGGACTACGGGCAGTTGCTCTTTATGGTAAAATCTTTAGGATTTCCAAGGCAGTTCAGCATTTGTTCGTATCTGAGAAAGGTGTTGTTATCTCCGTTTTGTAGGGATTCTGAAGGTCAGGGGACTCAAGTGGGCCATCAGCGGTCACCCAAGCTGGCTAGTGGCAGATTTAAGCTCAGATCTCCCCTTGTTCATCACCAGGGCTGCCCTTGGGTCCTCACCTTCATCACTGATGTAGGCGTCCCAGTCGAAGGTGGAGTTGCTGACCCAGCTCTCGCGGCTGTTCCACGTGTCGTTGCCGTACCACGTGTCGTTGCCGTACCACGTGTCGTTGCCGTACCACGTGTCGTTGCCGTACCACGTGTCGTTGCCGTACCACGTGGTGTTGGTGTCATTGAAGGGTGGGGGCCAGCGCACACACTTCTGCCGCAGGTTTCCCATGAAGAGCTGCAGCCCCACCAGGGCGAAGACACTCAGGCAGAACACAGTGAGGATCATGACATCCGACAGCTTTTTCACGGACTGGATCAGGGCCCCCACAATCGTCTTCAGCCCTGCCCAGAAGGAGGGTAAGACAAGGGGCCAGGGCGGGGGGCAGCTCACTGCCCCCAGCCCACGCCCACCTTCCTACACCCCTCCGAGCCTTTGCCTACTCCGTCTCCTTCCAGACTTGGCTTTCCAGGGGCACCCCTTCCTTGAAGCCTTCCCATTTTGGCCCCAGCCCTCTCTGATCAATCCTTCACCTGCAGCCTTTCCAGGGCCATCGACTCCCAGCTGCTGGGAGACCGGGTCGCAGAGACTTCGTGGGCGTTGCCTGGGTCATAAGGCCACACGAAGACACACGGTGGTGCTTAATACGTGTCTCTGGGCCAGCACCCCCACCCAAGCGTGTGGTACGGAACACTAATCTTCCCGGGTGTACTTTTAACAGGGGTTCAGCAATGCTGGGGAAGGCGGAGCTCCGTGGTCCACCCTGGAGAGTCATCATGTGGATGGCCCCATCCAAAGCTCCGAGAGGCCCACAGAAACACGCTAAAACACGCTAACACCGCGGCCCCTTCACTCATGCGATCACAGAAGCCTTTTGCTTACAATGTCTGTCAACACCCAGGGCCTCAGGGCTCACTGTGACATGACCTGGAGCCCCGGACAGACCTAGATATGCCACTGCGCCCCGCACCTGTGGGCCCAGAAAGGCATAAACAACTCTTCCAGGTGCTGTCCCTGTCCCCGCACCTGCTTCCTCAGAACTGCTCCTCGCAGCGCTCAGCTGCCGCCTTACAAATCCCTCCTGTCTCTGAGGATGCAGGAGCCAGCGCACAGCGTGCCTTTCCTGAAGCGCTTCCCCTCCCCTCCCTCACCGCAATAATAGGAGTTTGGACTAGGAGGGAACGAAGGTAATTTCTGGCCTTAAGACATCTCTTTTCAGAGCCTGAACTACACCCCTTTTCAGCTCATCTTTCTCTCCTTTCTTGAACTTTCTCCAGTTTCCCCACATGCTGGCTTGAGGGTCTGATGACCTGGAGTCTATTTATTTCGAGCTTCTCCGTGCATTGCTCTGGGCGCACCCTGGCCTCAGTGCTCAGGGCTTGCTGAGTCCTTGCTGAGTCGACGTGGCTGGGACAAGCACTGAACCCTTCGTGGGTCTCCCAGGAGGAGGTCTCTGCTCTGCCCGGTGTGCTTATTTTATTGAACACACATGTACATCGCACGCCATGCGCCAGGCACTGTCCTGAGTGTCTCATGAATACTGAGGAATCTAATCTTCATACGACCCAAGAGTAGAACTATTGTTATTATTCACATTTTATAGATAAGGGAACGGAGGCACAAACAGGTTAGGCCACTTGCCCAGGGTGGTGGAGGTGAGACGTGAGCCAGGGCCGTCCGATCCAGGGCCTGTGCTCTCATACCTTGCCTCAAATACCCATCCTCCTGCTGGGGGCCCCAGTCCTCCGGCCACAGGCCCCTCTGTGTCCAGCGTCCCACAGGCACACGAGCCGGGAGCTGCACTGTGACCCTGCGCCAGGCTCCGGGCAGAGGGGTTCTGCGCCTCCCTGGTACCTGGGATGACCGTGATGGTCTTCAGGGCCCTCAGCACTCGGAAGGTCCTCAGAGCTGATATGTTGCCCAAGTCCACGAACTCTGTCAGGTACCTGGGCGGGAGGATGGGACGAGGCAGTGTCAGAGCAAACTCAGGGCTTCTCCAGGTTTAGAATGAGAACCCACAGGCATCCTTATAACTGGGGTTCCCACAGGGGGGCGAGGGGCAGATCAGAATCTGTGCGAGGCCCCTATTGGGGCCTGAGAGTCATAAGAATAACAGTTTAGGAGTTTTGCCTGGGAGCGGAGGAGGCAGAGGCAGCCCAGCTCTCCTGTGGGAGGGCCGTGGCCTGGGACCAGGCTGCTGTGCGGTTGCACACACGTGTGGTTGTACAGGCAGCAGGAGAGTGCGCGCCAGGCCCTGGGGTGGCAGCCCCCAGAGTGTGCAGCTCACCGTTCGCACACCTGACCGGTGGCCCTGCAGTCCACCCCCCTGAGGGGGTCAGCCCACCCAGCTGCCCTCCTTGAGGCCCGGCTCACTTCCCACACCCACCACAGCCTCCGGGTGCCCTCGGGCCCTGCTCACGCCATCATGATGACGCTGAAGTCCAGCCAGTTCCAGGGGTCCCGGAGAAATGTGAAGTCGTCGATGCAGAAGCCCCGGGCTAACATCTTGATGAGGGACTCGAAGGTGTAGATCCCTGTGAAGGTGTACCTGGCGGGCGACAGGCCCACGGGGCAGGCATGTCGCCCAGGCCTGGGTGTGTGCAGTGCTGGGCCTCCCTGGGGGAAGGGCGCAGAAGAGAACCACGCTCCCAGGGGCCTGTGGACATTGGTGGGGCGGACCGGGTGTGCCCCCTGGGGCTTGGGTGTCAGTGGGGGACCAGGGCAGTGCTGCTGTGAGCTTCCTTGGCGTGCAGACGCCTGAGATGGGCCGCGTCCCGGGGCCCGGGGACTTACTCCACGTCCTTGGACCAGGGAGGCGGGTCGCTCATGGTCATGAACACGCAGTTGGTCAAGATGGTGATCATGATAAACATGCTGAACAGCGTTTGGGGAGGGTCAAGGAAAGTGCCAGCACAAGGAGGGGAGGTGGAAGAGGCACTCCTGGCCCAGGGCCCCCCCACCCCCCCGCTTCGCCCAGCCCCGGCCCGCCCTGTCTGCCCGCCCCGCACGCCCCACTCGGGCAGGATATGAGTGGATGAGCACCTTGATGGCGCCGCGTCTGACGATGCTGAAGGGGCTCAGCAGGTAGAGCGCGGGCGTGGCCGAGAAGCGGAAGATGGACTTGCCCTTGTTGAGCACAATGAAGGTCTGCACAGGGAGAGAGCTGTGAGGCCGGCAGACACACGAAGGCAGACAGGCCGGGGCAGGGTCCCTGCCAGGCCCACACCTTCTTGTCGCTGTAGTAGGGGTCCAGGTCCTCCAGGGGGATGCCGATGACCTCGGGAGGGGGGTCCCCGTAGATAAGGGGCAGGTTCTTGCCAGCCTCCAGGTCACTGCGTGGCTTCCGTTCTGGCTCCTCGATCTCCATCTGCTTGTTGCGCAGCTGCCGGGCCTCCTCCTCCACTGCCCGCTGTTCTATGGCTGCCAGGGACTCCGGGGTGAAGGGGCGCAGGCTCTCGGGGCCCAGAGGCAGCAGGGAGGGCAGAGACGCTCTGGCCATCCTTGCATCCTGGGCTCAGGGGCCGGGAGGGTGGCGGGCGGCTGGGGCAGCTTCAGCGTGCGTCCCCGGGGCAGGGTGCTGCTCCTGCTGTCTGCTGCTTACTTCCCGGCTGCCCAGGGGCTGGGCCGAGAGGGTGTTTGGGTGATGTGTCTGCAAGGCCGGGGTGCTGCTGCTGCACAGGGGCTGGACACAAGCGCAGCACCCCAAGCCCCACACTGTGCCCTCCCCAGCAGGGGGTTGGCAGCCCTCTGGACTGCAGGAGACCAACCAGATCCTCTTCAGCCTTGGGGGGCCGATGCCCCAATGCCCTCGACTGCCTCCTGGGCCTAAGCTCTGGAACTGTGTGGCTTCAGCCTACAGGGACAGAAAGAACCGCAGCTGGCTACCTCTACAGTGCCTCTGTCCTGCAGAGAAGGAGGCAAATGTGAAATGTGAAAAAAAATCAAACCAAAAAAGCAATTACTATGTGGCAACCATAAAAGGAAAAAAAGTGAAATACGTGGATAGGCCAAGAGGATCGGCCAGGATGAGGGCCCTGGTGGGCTCCACCTGAAGTAAGAACAGCAGGTGGTTTTCATCTTGAAGGCTAACGTGGACGGACAGCTATTGGCGGCCCAGAGATGTGGGCAGAGACCAAGGAGGCTGCAGCCAAAGCCAGTGCAAGCAACCTGCTGTGACTGGTTAGCTCTGTCTGCTGGGACACGAGAAAGGAGAAGACGGCCTGTCTGCCCGTATCTGCCACCCCTGGCCAGGAGGGAGGGAAAAGGAAGATGTAGGGGCGAGGAGCCCCCTTTCTGCGCTCTGGGGAAACGTGGTGTTGGGATGGGAGAGGGGAGAAGGAAGGACAGTGAGTCTCCCTGCCCTGGAGCACGAGGATGTGGGTGCGGGTATGGGGCCACGTCAGCAAAGACTGCAGGTGCTGATGTGCAAGAGGAGGACGCTCAGGAAAGGCCCCGGGACAAGGAGATGGACGGTTCCAGCGTGTGGCAGAGCTAGCGCTGCGGGGTTGTTCGGTCCCTGCGTGAACTGGCTAGATAAAGGGGAACCGGGCCTGTGAGGCCTGTGAGGCCCGTGAGGCCTGTGCGGCTCTGTCTCCTGAGCCAATGCCTCGGCTGGCCCCCCTTGACTCCTCCCCCTCCTTGCCCGGGGCCGCCTGAGCTGTTCCTTAGGGAAGGAGGGAGGTGGGGAGGTCGCTATGGCAAAGGCCCTCAGGAATGACCAGGCAGGCAGAGATCGCGGTAGCCAGCCACACACAGCCACCGCCAGGCCTGCACGAAGACACCCAGAGCCACTCTTTCACCAAAGGGGCTTGGACAGACACCCCCAGCACCCCAGGGACCCCAGGCTACAGCGCACAGCAGGCCTCACAGACCGGGGCAGTGCCCCTTGTCCAGCCAGCGCCGGCCTTTCCCAAGGCTTGGTGAACAGGTGGGAGGGTGGCCAGGGAGAGGCTGGAGCCATTGGGCAGAGATGGCCACACCCCTCATGCCCGGCTGCCCAGCTGCTCCCTACCATCACCCCGGGAGTCGTGTTTCCACGGGGATGACTCTGCTCATTTCTGCCGACCCCTCAGCTGCTCGCCGGCCCCATGGCGTGCGGGGTGCGTGTGCATGGGCACACACGAACACACACATGTGCACACGGGCATAGTGTCCAGGCTGGATGCACCCCTCACCCCACCCCACAGTCACCACTTGCCACACACCTTCCCTCCTTCCTTCTTGACCCCATATGTAGCCCCGTACAGAAGGCACTGACCTGTCAGATGACCCTGGAGGGACCCCCGGCGGCAGGCAGCCTCCCAAATCACGGCCCACTTGGCAACAATCCTCCGGCCTGATGCCGCACCTGCTCTCCTTCACACGAGCCCGAGGGGACCACAGGGAACAGGAAGAGTCTGGGTCCTGGCCCAGCCCCCCGGGAACTGTGCTCATCAAGTCCCCAGAGGCCCCTGGTGGACAGACTCTGAGGTTTCTTTTCAGGGGGCTTTCCCCCCAGTCACGCCACCACCAACGCTGCTTTCTTCTTGAAACAAAAACGTGGCCTGCCCCTGGCCACGCCTTCCTTTTCTGCCACGTGAGCGCCTCCTTCCTGCTCCTGGAAGACGCCACTTCTCCAGGGCCTGGCTTGGGGCCCCGTTTTCTTTCTCTAGGACCCATCTCTCCCCGAGTCCTTTTCCTCTGCCACGGGAACAGCGGCCACCTGCCTCCTGTCGTGGTCTCGAGGGCTGGGCCATCTAGAGCCCACTCTCCAGCAGCCCCAGACCACCAAGTCAGGCCCCCTTCCGTGCAGTCGCAGCTTTCCGAGCTCTCGGCCAGCGGTAATTCATTAAGCCAGGGCTGCGCTCCTGCAGTTGTCTGCCGGTATCTGTCTCCCCGCCAGATGGCTCCCATGCTAGGTAGGGTGTTGGGGTCACCACTGTCTGTTAAAGATGGCTACATGGCCCCCCACCTGCCCCCAGCCCGCCCCTCCCCCCACCCCCGGGGCTCCAGAACCCAGCCTGGCAGTGCCTGCTCTCCCTCAGGGGCCACAATGGACTCATCTTTCCCTTTAAAATGTGTACTTCACCCCGAATTCCTCTTCTATTCTCTTTACCAACCCTGGACCACTTCATGTCTGGGTCTCTTCTTACATGGGGGACGTCCTCCTCAGCTGGATAGGTCGAGGAGCTGTTTGGTTGCGTCTGAAAGCATCTTCATGGTGTATCTGCTCAGTTCCCAAGCCCTGCCAACGCCCCTCGAGCCTCCACACAGGGCAAAGTCCTCCAGCCTAGCGCTGTTTCATCATCCCTTACCTGCTGCATTCAAAGAAGCCCCCACCTGTCTCCCTACCTCACGGCAGGCTCCCCCTCAGTCCGCCATCCACATTTCCAAGTTCACAAACCTGATCACTTAATCCTTCAGTGGCTCCCACTGCTTAATAGCGTGTCCATACTCCGTGTGGCTTCTGAGGCCCTCTATCAGCCAGTCCTAATGTGCTCCCTCCATCTTCGCAAATGGGCCAAGCTTTTCCCATCTTGGCCTCAAGAATTCAAGGATCCCCATAAGCCTTAACTTATGGTTTATTCACCACCGAGAGCACCCCTCTTTTGTGACCCTGGAGGGCATTAATTCATCTTTCCAGATTCAAGCTACACAAGAACCACCACCTCCAGGAAGCCCTCCTTGGGCACTCTGACTGAGTGGTCATTTCATTGACATTAGGTCACTGTGTCTAATGCTGAATCAAAGCTTATTGAATGGATGGATGAATGAATGAGTGAGTGAATGAATCAGAGGAACACTCCACCTTATCCCCTTTCTCCTTTAAGTGTACCCTAAATCTGAAAAAATAACCAGAAACTGTATCTACTTTGGTATCTTCATATCGGGCCTCTACTACTACCCTTCTCCACCTCTCAGCTCCCATTCAAGTGCCTGCATGGAATCCCAGGGTTTCTTTGCACCCACAACCCTGAGCCTCCTCCCTTTCCATCAGGTCTCTCTGACTTCAGTTCTTGTCTCGTCCAACCTCCATTACAAGATCCATCACCATAATGCCTTCCTCAAAAATACCATAAACTCTGACCTTCTTCATCCATTGAACTGACCCAGGGAACCCCCAGCCCGCTTGTCCCCAGCTCTGCAGCTCTGGAGTTAGCCCAAGAGGTGTTGGATGTTGCTGGAGTGAAGACAGAACCTGGCCTGCTTTACCCTGAATCTATGGTTATGCACGCCAGATTCTCCCTGGCAGCGCCATTTATTCTGATGGTCCCACTTTCCCCACTGTTGGATAACAACTATTCCCTATTTTCTCTCCTTTCCCCAGCCTCTCCTCCCTGCAATGGTTCCAGTTGGTGACTCTGTCTCTCTCCTACTGAGAAAATAGGAGCCATCACACACAGAACTTGGGCCTCCCTGGTGGTGCAGGGGTTAAGTCTCAGCACTATTGAACTATCACTGGCCACTGCAGCATGAGTTCGGAGTTCGATCCCCAGCCAGGGAGCTGACCCACATGGCGCAGCAGACCTCTCCTGCCTCCCCCGCTGCTGCCCTCAGCAGTGTGTTTCAGTCAGTCTGCCTGTTCTGCGACCCGCTCTGTCTCTGGTGAATCCTCTCATCCCTTACACCTCTGACCTACACCACAGTCTTGTCTGTAATAAGTAAAATAAGTCTTAAAAAAAGTCTACAGAACTCTCTTCACTGCCCACCCCTCTTTTTCCTCCATCCTTCTAGATAATTAAAGAACAGAAGAATAACCAAAGGCCAGCCCTTCCACTGGGGCTCTTCCCTTCCATAGGACACCCCCTCCCTGTCTTCCTCCCCTTCATCTCCATGTCTATGAACAGGGTCTTCCATCTTAACAATAATGGCAGTGGTGACAAAAAACAACCCTCCCAGCCTCACCTCTCCCTTCATCCATTGCCCTGTTTTTCTGTTGTGCACCGACAAGCTTCTTGGAAAGTGTCTGCACCAGCTGTCCTCCTCACCTTTTGTTTGCTCTCCAACCCACCCCAGCCTGGTTTCCATTCCCCCATTCCACCCAAAGAGCTTTTGTCAAGTCACTAGCACCCTCTCTGGTGCCAGCGCTCCTCTGTCTTCGCCTCCCTCAACCTCAGCACTCAACCCACTTGGCCACAGCCCCCTTCTGGAAGCCTCTGCGCTGTCAGCCTCCGTGAATGCACACCCACGGTCTCCCTCCTACCTCTCTGATGGCTCCTTCTCAGTTTCCTCTCCTGGGCTCGCTTTCTCTCCTCGATCTCCAGCTTTCTCAGATCCAGTCTGGAGCTGCATGGTGGCATCACCCCACAACGGTCAGTGGAGTCCCTGGGATATGATGAACCTGGAGCACCCGGCCTGCGTTTCCAACAGTTCAGGGAGCGGCCCATGTGGACAGCTAACAGGCCGCCCAACCTGCAGCGTCTGGAATGAAGCATTCGTGTTCTTTGTGTTTTACCCATAGTCCTTATCAGCCCAGGAAATGGCTCCACCAGCCATCTGGTTGTTCCAGTGAAAAATTGGGTGTTCCCTTGATTTCTCCTTTTTCTCTAAATTCCTACATCTGTCCACTTCAAGTTCTATTAGTATGAGTTTCCAAATACACTTACCCTCACTTCCTCCACACCCAGGCCATGTCAGAATAACCTCTTGCACTAAACAGTCAGTTTTTTGCTTTTGGCTTGCTTCTTCCATACTAGTCCCAAAAAGCCAGTAATCTTTTAAAAACAAGAGTCTAATCATGTTATTTTTCCTGCTTAAACTTCTCTAATAATTTTCTACTGCACTTGGAATATAAACCAACTTATTTTGGTTTCCACCTCTCCTCCTTTGTCTCCTGGGCTCCCCACCCTTGCTCACTCTACCCCAGTCCCACTGGGCTCTCGCCAGATTCCTGACCAAAGGCCTCGTGCCTGCCTCTGTGCTTTACCCGGCTCCGTGCTCCCCACCCTCTTCCCGTGGCTGTTCTGTCTCATGCCCTTGTCTAGACTTAATGTCCTGCCTCCAAGAGGCTACGTTCTTCTTTGCTCTCTAGCATGGCGCCCTGGTTTTTCCTTGACATCATTTATCATAATTTGTGATTACTTGTTTATTTGTCTAATAGCCTGGTGGGGTAGGTGGGGCCACGCCTGACCAGCACACACGAGCCTTTGCTTAGCCTTTCATTGTACGTGAACAGACAAGACAAGCTATGCTGTCTTCAGTGGCATCAGTGGAAGAAAGCAGGGATTTCAGGGCGCGTGCAAGTACAAGCACTGACAATACTCCACATTGGGAGTGTCGTGCTGGTAGATCTCCATGCCACTCCATCAGACACAACCTGGAGTAAAGGGGGCCAGGGTGACAGCGCCCATCCTCCTTCCACCCCAGAGCTCCACCCCAACCTATTCCTGAAATGTGGCAGCTGAGGGTCGGGGGCTCCAGGCAATTTATTCGCACTGAGTGTAAGAATGCTGGAGTTACAAGGACTGGGCAGATTAACAAGCCCATTTCTCTTATTTAATGGATGGGGAAGCTGAACAACAGGAACTACCCCCCTCCGACTTTTATTCATTCGACAAACATTTCCTGAACATTCTTCCCATGCCAGGCTCTCTGCTGGCAGCCAGGCATATGGCAGTGGCAGAGTCCCTGTCCTCATCGAGCTTGCATTCCAGAGGGAGGAGGCAGGTAATAAATAGGGACGCAAATAAGATAATTTTAGAGAGTGATAAACGAGATGCCAAGCCAAGACTTAACCCGGCCCCCTGGGCGCCAGGGCCAGAGCCCATTTAGTAAGTGAGAAGTCCTATCGGAACTTCTGTCGAAACGGAAGTTTGGGTGAAGTAGTAGGTAAAGTTGGGTCGTCTTGGGAGCCTGGAGGTGGTGAGCCAACAGGGATGGGGGTGAGGGAGGGAACTTGGGAGTTGGGGAGCCAGGCTGGGTCCAGCTGTCAGCAGGCAGGGAGCCAAAGTCCAGATACTGAAGGACCCAGCAGCTCCGCTCTGGAGCGGGTCCAGCCCCACACTGCCTCTGTGGGGCTGCCAGATCGGAACACCCAATTCCAGATATAGTCTGACCACAGAGGAGGCTTTTTCTCTCTAGCCTGGCCATGCTTTGCGTTCATTCATCCCAAGATGGCTTCTTCAGCCGCCCGCTCACAAGGCAGGCCTTTTCCTTGGGGAGCTGTGGCTACACTAAATCCTCTTCATTGTTAAATTGTGCAGTTGTTTTTTCTCTTTTAGATTCAGGTGAGCCTCGACAAAATATTAGCAAGTTGAATGCAACAGTGGATTTAAAGGATTATATACGATGACCAAGGGGGGTTTATTCCAGGTATGGAAGGCAGGTTCAACATTAGAAAATCAAATTAATGGAAGCCAGCACACCAAGAGGTTAAAGAAGAAGAAAAAAAAATCAAGTGATCATATCAAAAGCTGCAGGAAAAACTTGAGAAAATCCAGCACCTCTTTGCTATAAAAATTCAACAAACCAGGTAATAGAGGGGAACTTCCTCCACTTGATAATGAACATTTACAAAACCCTATGGCTAGCATATTCATGGTGAGAAGATAGAAAGCTTTCCTACTAAGTCCAGGAACAAGGAAAGGAGGTCCCCTCTTGCCACCCTTTTTCAACAGTGGACTGGAAATCCTAGCTGATACAATAAGACAAGAAAAGGAGGCTCCTTCCATCCACCCATCACCCACCCACCCACACATCCACCCACCCACACATCCGGTTTGTAAGCCAGAGGCGAGCTGGTCCCCAGTGGAACATTGGGATCAGACAGGCATCCTGCCTTCCAAGAGTTGCTGGTTGGGAAGGAAGGCAGATATAGACATGCCTAATTGTGCTGTGAGGGAAGGCTGAGCCAAGACTTAAGAAGAAAAGGAAAGAAAGGACATACTGATTAGGAAGGAGAAAATGACTGTCTTTGTTTGCACATGACATGACTGTTTATATACAAAGTCCCAAAGAGTCAACCAAAAAACTCCTGGAACTTATGATGATGACAAGGCTTCAGGATGCAAAGTCAGTACAAATTTGAAGTTTGTATTCACTCCTGCTTAAGTTTTCTGATTTGCACCTCCTCATCTCCTGTCTTTCGTGAAGGCTACTGGAGCTTGATCTTCTCTCTCACTGCAGGGCCGTACCTCACTGCTGGACATCTGTGATCTTGATCGCTGCAAGTTACTGACTAAATAAGGCTCAGGACAGACATCACCTACCACCGTGTGCTTCAAGAACCTTCTCTCCTCAGACACCTGAGCTTTCGAAGATGGGCTTTCAAATATCCAGAAACTCATCCAACCATACTGCATTAACCTGAAATCCCCAAGTAGACAGCCACGATCCACCAGCCTGTGATGTAAGAGCCACAGTGAGAAACTCTCCAGGAAGACAGAGGATGGGGGTGACCTGTCTCACAGCCACCCTATTCACTCCACGACACAGCCCCAAGGATGCAGAGATGCGGGTAGCTCGCTTGCTCAGGGCCTTAGTCACTCTCCCTCTTGCCCACCAAGCATGCCTTTCATCTCCACGAAGCTACTGGTCACTCACCAGGGTCTGGTTGTTGTGTTTCTCTGTGGATTGGGAGCAAAAATATCCAGACCTGTAGGCTGCCAGTAGAGACCTCTCCTCAAACTTTACCTGCAGTGGGGGCTCAGACTCAGAACTTTCTAGATGACCAACAGATCAAACATCTTCCTCCATCCTGGCCAAAGTCAGCACTGGGCATCTGAGTGCACTACCTCCCAAATTCCTGCACTCCCATATGGCTCAGCTCCAAGAATATAAATGGACCCCCCCTAATTGTAAATGGCTAGCTACAACTTTTCCCAGCTGTCTAGGCTGGGGAGTGGGGTGGGATGATAGGGGGTAGCTGTGTCATTTCTCTGCCAGCAGTTAAGACCTTGGCCTTGGTTGGGCAGGGCCTGGAGGAAGTCAGCCTGGTAGCCCTCCCGACCTGGTACAACACTCTCTGGGGAGGAAGTCTGCTCCAGGAGGTCTTGGAAGGTGGCCCGGAGCTGGGAGCCTAGAGCGGAAACCGCTCAACACTCAGGAGCAATCAGGGTCACATGTGGGGTGCTCTTGGTAGTGGGAGGCTAATGGCTAATGCATTTTCCAAGTGAAGTTCAGTAGGTCAAAATGAGTTTCTTTTTTTGTTAGGCATTGGTTCAACCAGTCGGCTCGTACTCACCATATGTCAAGACTGGCTTTTTATTTAGGATATATTGGCAGAATATACAAGCTCCAATCTCTGCCAACCCCTAAAGACCCCCTAAGAACATTGGTTAGTTTCTTTCAACCTGCCTCCTCTTCCCAAACCTGACTTGCCTCCACTCAGAGAGCTTCTGGTGGCCAAGGAAATAAAACCCCACAAATGCGCTATTTGAGTTCATGCACTGTGCACCCTTCCCACTGACCCCCCAACCCCAAACGATATATTGGCCCTGGAAGCCCCAAGAGTGCGTTCCAGGCAATGCTCCACCTTCGTCATCCCAGCTAAAAGGGCAGAGTAGGAATTGAACTCAGCTCTCACACACACCTGCTGCCACTACAAGGATGGCCTCTCCAGCCCTTTGGGGGAACAGACTGGCATGGCTGCCCCACCCCCACACAGGGTCCGAGAGGCGAGGTCCCATCCCTCTGTGTTGGCCTGACTCCCACATATCTGTCTACATCAAAGGGCAGACGGGACCAAGCCCCTAAAGGTCCTGGCAGCCCCTAGCTCAGGCCTCCTGGGGCCTGGTGTGGAGAGCTCTGGGGACAGGGACTACAGGCCAATAGTTTAGCAAAGAGCTTCCACCACAGACTGGCTTTTTATTGCACCAGCTGACCCTCAAGTATCCCCAGATCCCTCTGCAGCCCATGCACATCTCTCCATCTCTCTCCACCCCCGTTTTTCTCTCTCTTTCTCTCTCTTGCCATTACTTCCACCCAGTACTGGGGCTTCCCGCCCCCCTGTTGGCTCAGCTCTTTCTAAGGAGCCCGCAGTATGGTGCCCCGGGCTGCATGAAAGCCCCCTCAGACCCCTGTGCACCCACACTTCCACACACTAGCCCACCTTGCCGATCCACCCCAGCACGAGGGCCTGCCTCTCCTCCGCCAGCTGCCCTGGTCACCCACCTCTGCTTTCTTCTCTCTGGCCCGACTTTTGCTCTCTCAGACCTCAGAGGACAGGCCTTCTTCCTGCCTTGGGTCCATCAAGAGGCCAAAGGACTGCTCAAAACTAATCCTGAGCCCAGAGGATTCCAGACTGGCTCCCATTCCCTCCATCAGCCCCAACCACATGGGTGCCCTGGATTCTGCACTGTCCCAACTCGGGCCCTGGGCCTGCCAGCCCCCAGGTGACGGCACCAGCACCAGGTGAGTGAACCTCCAGCTGCCCGCAGGACCGGGTCCAAGAACCGAAGCCCCCAGGAAAAGTGGCTCACCCCACGACAGTGAGACCCACCTATTTCAGAGTCGCAGGCTGGTAGCGACCATAATAACCGCCACCTGGTTAACGTGTGTGCATAGCTGCCCGCATGCCAGGCCTGCCCTGGCACCTCTGTGTCGTGAGCTCACTTCATCCTCACCACGACTCCATTGCTAGCCCCCCACTTGCCAAATGAGGTAACCAAGGCACAGAGAAGGCGAGTAACTCATCAGGGGTTATTTACACACAAAACAGCCGGAAGCCTGGCTCAGAGCTCCTGACAGAGAACTTAGCCGCTCACCACTGCATCCATCCCCACGCCTGTCCAAGCTGGACCTCGACCTCCCAGCACTCACTGTCGCGGCGGGAGGACGTGAGGACGCCTAGTTTCTAAAGCAGAGCAGGCCCCAGACCACTGTGCACTTGCCCTTACTGCTTCTGCTCCAGGCAGGGGGCAAGGAGGCTCTTGGGGAGTGGGGGGGCAGCCTGCCCCTTGAGGGGCACAGCGACTCCCTCCCTCGCCACCCCCACTGCTCTTCTGCTCCTCCTGCAGCCCTTCCCCCCCAACAAGGGCTGTTGACTGAAAACTGCAGGGAATAAAAATAGCTGTTGCTGATGAGGCAGAATGGGGGCCAGAGCACATGAAAGGCCCGGGCAGGGGCCATGAGGTGGAGGGAACCTGGGCTCCTTTCCACTCAGCACCTTCTGATGGCGCCTCAGGGAGTCCTGGCCTGTCCCCGCCACTGCAGAGCTGGGGCTCATGCAGGAGGCCTCGAGGGTGGGGGGTGGGGTGGGGGGTGAAACAGGCCCCTCTGAACCTGGGCTCTCGCCTAAGGAGTTGGGGAGCCACAGGCTGGGGGGAGGTGCCGAGGCTGTTACCTCCAGCCTCCTGTGTTCTCCCTCCTCCCTCCCGGTCTGCTCCTGAGCGCTCAGGCTCAGGTCACTCATTCCCTGGGTCTCTCTGTCGCCTGGGAGAGCCTGTCCACTCCTCTTGGTGAGTTTCAGTCCCTTCTCTCCTCTTGAGCACTCTGCAGAATCCTTCTCTCCTGCCCCACCCTTCCCTGAACCCCACCCCAACTTGTGCCAGCCCACCCCTTCTTGTCACTATCTACACTTGCGCCAACGTCAGGGACTTTGTAGGCTCACCCCCCGCATCTGATGTCGGCATCGAACTCAGGCCTTCTCTTTTGCCTGGGCTTGGGGCTGAGGCACAGAAACCCTGGAGAGGGAAGCATTAACTGGGCCCATCACCCCAAGTCCTGAGCCCTGGTCCATGGGGGTTCCCAAGCAGAAATGACAAGCAGGCCAGGCCAGGGCAGGTCACCTAGGAAGGTTCCTTCCACAGCTCCAGCCAATCCCCTGAGAGATGCGGGGGGATGGAGATAGGGCTGGGCTGCCGAGGGGCCCGAGGCAGGTCGGGGGACCTTGTGTGTTGGGGGACTCGCTGAGCTCTCTTACCTGGCTCGCCTTTGCCTCAGAGCCCTTCCTAACATGGAAGGTCGCAAGGCCCTTCTTGGGTTACGTCTGGATCCTGCATCTCCCCGCCGGGTGCGTGGCTCATACCCCACCACTGTAATACCAGTGCCACATACAGCAAGGTGCCAGCCGCCAGCGGGGAAGTAGGGACGACCGTCCCTCTCTGCACAGTCCAGCCCTGCACACCTGTGTCCAGCTACTGCCATCCCTTGGGGTGCCAGAGCTCAGCTCAGGTCTGGGTTTTGCAACCTGGGCCACAGGTGAGTGGCAGCAAGGCCTGCCCCTGGCTCCCTAACCTTCTGCCTCCCCCCAGTTTAACCAGACAGCCCCAAACTGGTCTCTGGCTACTCTGCTCAATCCAGCCCCTCGAAAGGCCTGAATTAAATGGCCTTCAAGACTTTTAGGTGCTAGCAGACTCTGGGGTAATTTCTTTCTGTTCAGGCCCCTGACACAGGTGGTGTGCGTGGGAGGGGACACGTCTGGTCTCCACGTGGAGGGCCACGCCACCACCATAGGGTGCCCGAGCTCCATCATGACCAGCCCTCGGCCTGGAGCTGTGTCCCAGCAGGACACAGGGCTTGGACTCGGCGCTTGCCCCCCGTGGAAGGGGCTGCGGTGCTGTTCCCCACACCAGGGCATCCTTGGAAAGCACCAAGCACCCACCCGACACTCAGGCCTCCCAAACTCCTCAACTACCCCCCACCCCGCAGTTGCCCTTCATTGCCACAGGCCTCCCAAACACCTCCCCCCATCTCTGCTTAGACCACTCTGTTCTCGGGTCACTCCCCACCCTCCCCCCAGGGCCCTGGGCGCTCAGCTGTGCCTGCAGGGAGGAGGAGGGCTCCCTTCTCCGTCCCCACACAGGGCCAAGTCTCTCTGTCCCCCAGAGTCCCCTCAGCGCTGTGGTCCCCTCTTCTCTCCCCATTCCCATTCCCTGTCCCCAAATCCCCGTCCTTTCCTGCTTCGCTCGAAAGGAGTCCAGCCGTGCCCCGGCGAGCGGGGAGGGGCTGGACGGTGGGCAGAGCCCAGGCGGTGCAGCCGGAGATGTGTCCTCTGCTGGCATCTCCCAGATTCCCGTTCCAGCAGAACGGAGGAGCCACCGCCACCCCCACCTGGCCTCCAGCCGCTCTCCTCCCCCCACACCCCTGCCTTGGGAGTCGCTGCAAACAGGCTGGGCCCCTCTACTCTCCTCTCCCTTGGGTCACCCTGGGCCCAGCCAGAGCCAGCATTAGCCTCTAGGTCACTTGTGCCCGTGGCGAAGACCCTGCTGAGCACAGAGACAGCTGGCAGGGCAGGGGCACAGACTGCAGATGACGCGGTGGCAAGAGGCAAGTTTGGGGCGGGGGTCAAGACGCAAGGAGCTCGGCGGGCAGTGGCAGAGCGGGGCTGAGTGGGCAGGAGGACGCAGTGCCCAGAGCAAAGTGTGAGTCCCTCCCAGCAAGGCTGGGCCCAGGGCCAGAGCGCCCTGCCCTCAGGCGGCCAGGCCTCGGGGTGCCCGGCCTGGGTGGGGTGCGGAGGGCGAGGTACTCACTGTGGGACGGGAGTGGAGAGGCGGCTGATGAGCCCGGAGTGCCGTGCCCACCTCGCATCGGGACTGGGACTCCGGGGGACTTGGCCGGGGGGCCGGCCGGCGGCGGGGACAGCTGCTGCCGCTGATGTCACAGGGTCATGAGTGAAACCTGAGGACCGAGCCAATCTTCAGGTGGGAGCCCGGGCTGCGCTGCCTGACTGGGTGACCCAGAGCCGCGAGCGGGACACGCACCCACGCTCAGGCACACCCACAGCCGTGCTCACCACACACGCGCGTCCTCGAGGAGCCTCCTTATGCCCTGTCCCGGGAGCACGCCATGCCCGCGTGGGCGCACACACACACCGTGCCCGCGTGCACGCACACACACACTGTACACGTGCGGGCACACACACACACACCGTGCATGCGCGGGCACACACACACACACCGTGCCCGCGTGCACGCACACACACACTGCACGTGCGGGCACACACACCGTGCACGCGCGCGCGCACACTCACACACACACACCGTTCACGCGCGGGCGCACACTCACGCTGTGCACACGTGGGTGTGCCAACACTGCACTCGCGCTCTGCAGGCAGGCAGATCACCTTCACGCCCACAGACGCTCCCACGCCTGTCACACCCACTTGCACACGTACACACACGCCAACTCCCACCAGGCTCACGCGCGTAGGTGTGTTATGGCACACCTCCTGTTCCTGTCCAGAGGAGCACACCCACTACCATGCACGGACACGTGCGCACACCCACCCACTCCGGAGCCCTGCACCTGTGTTCCCACGGTGGCCCTTTCATCCACGTGGTTGCCTGCACCCACACACACCCCTGTCCATGCACACGCAGGGCCGCCTCTGCGCGCCTGTGGTCACGAGATTTTTATCAAGAACAGACGTATGTGTATACTCACACATCCAAACACACACACACACACACACACACACTACAGCCAGCTGTTTAGCTGGAACAGAGAGCAATCTCCAGGGTCGTTTCTCCATCATCACTCCCCCACCAGCCCCACAGGCTAGACATCTGTCTCCAGAGCTAGGGGAGGGGTGGGGGAGGGAATGAGGCGGCTCTGGGGCCCCTTTCAGACCCTTCATTTGGGGATGTGGTGCCACCTAGTGGAGCTATTGTGAAACGGCCCGTCTTACAGCTCACTCACATTCTAGTTCCTTCTGACTTGTACCTTCCTTCTTGTGCCTCTTTAAGAGCTGGGCCCAAGAAAAGGGCCCGTGGTTGACGCGTCTCTCTGCTCAGTACCTCTTAATCAGTGTCAAACAGAAACACCGCAATTTCCACTTAAATTCTGAGAAAGGGTCTTTTTCTCTTTGTTTTCGTCTGAGCAGAGGAAGAGGGAGCTTCTCTGTCCATTTCATGGTTTGTGATGCCTGTGTCTCACGGTGGACATTCAGTAATGTTTAATTCTCAGCTTTTTTCTTAAAATAACACTGTGATGAACACATCCAAGGAGCAATCTTGTTCCACATTTAGCTAGTTCACCAAGGCAATAGGAAGGGCGTTCAATCCATATTGTCTTGGATACTGAAAACAAAACCAAACAAGAAACACAATGTCCTCACTGAGAAAAAGCAAAAAGAAAGTAGGTGAAAGGGAAATCACCCCAGAAAAAAAATCAAAGAGGCGGTAAGTAGGTAGATGTTCACCTCCCCCACTGTTGCCTGTTAGACTTTCTAGAAAGAAAAATAACTCTGGCAGATAAATATTTTGCAGTTCGGTGTGTGGCGTTCTTGGATCCCTCCGAAGATGAATTTGGCAGTCTCCCGCTCAGCAGCACACAGAGAGTTTGTTAAGGAAGAGGATGTCAGCACAGACACAAAGGGGCCAAGAGCTGTGTGGCACAGGCGAGTTGACTAAGCCAGAGAGACACCTGCGTAGATGCAGGCCGGCAGCCATCTTGAAGGACAAGAGAGAGCTTATATGAGAAGCTGTCCTCATATACTGCTCTTTGCTGGGATTTATTCCTTTGTGGGTTTGTTTTGTTTTGTGTTAATTTTGTGGGTTTATGGCTTTGAGATCAGTTTGGGTCAGTTTTTGTGACGACTGATCATCCTTTCTGCCACCTCTGGTTTTTGACCTTGTGAAAACTTCCACCCTAAATTTTGTAGTCTACGCTTCCATCGGATGTGAGGGTTTTTCTTTCTTCAGATGGGAAATGCCCCGGTTTCCTTTGACGAAGAACTCTAACTGACAACCAGAAGCCAGAGAGTTTTAGCTCAACCCTGTCTCCCAAACTACAAGTCTCACGGAGGGGTCGCACGCAATCTTATAGCTGGAGCATGAAATGGCCTCTTTCTCCAGCTTGTTTTCTGCGATGGCCCCAGCCCGCTTGGTGCTTTCGCAGGAGTTTCCAGCCGCCTGGGGGTAGATGCGGAGAAAGTTCGAGGCTGGTGTCTATGTGTGGACCTTCCCCCACAGGCAGAGCCTGAGACAAGGACTGGAAGTCAGTAGTTTACGGGGAAGGGAACCGCGCTGTGTCCCAGAAACTCCGCTGTGAGGTAGAAGAGGTGACACAGTGTGCACTGGCGAGAGGGTTATCACTGGGACAGCTGGGGCTCCTGGCCCTGGGGATCCCTGAGACACCGTGGGGAGAACCCCTCAGCTGTCCCGTGGAGGACAGGCAGCTGGGGAGTTCACATCAACTTCCGCCCCTTAATGCGGGACACTTGGTCTGGCATTTCCGGCCTGCCTTCCCCACAGCAGGAAAATGTCCCGAGTGGGGAGACTGTGGGTAGCGCAGGAACTCATTACAGGGGGTGGGTGGCTGCATCCTAGCAGTGGTTTCCTCCCCCCCCCTCCCGCCCACTGCACTGCACACTACACACACACACACACACACACACACGGAGTTTCAAGCCAATGTGAGCTTTCCTGTGTTTCCTAAATGCTTTGCCCAGCCCTCTCGGACACCACTCCACAGCAGCAGATGTACTCCAGCCATGAAGTTGCCAAAGCCTGAGCCGTCTTCCAGTGGGAGGATACAAGGCCATCAGGCATTCGTTCTTTCAAATTCTGGTCGACAGAAAGAGGTGAGGAACAACCTAAATCTTCCTAAAACGTGGCTATGTACACGTTGTCCCTTAACCTATGTCTCTCCTGCTCAACGCCCCCAAGAGCTCTCCATCACCCAGCTGGCGAGGCCTGACTTTCAGAACTTGGCATCTGAGTGTGCCCTCTCTCCGCCTGGCTGCTGGAACGTGTGCTCTGCCCGCTCCTCACCACAGCCAGACTGCGGGAGCCGGTCTCACCAGCCCTGACCGAGCCTACATCTGCGCCCTTGCTGGGCTGCGTGTCTGGGCTGGGCTGCCCCATCCTTCAGTGAGGGAGTCCTCCCTCTCGGGTCCCTGCCTGAATGTCTCTCCCATCAGGGACTCTGCACAGCCCGGTATTTTGACTTTTTTTTATGGGCATGTTTTCACTTCCCAACAGTGGGATACACTCTCACGTGTCAGGGTTCAGAAGGGCACCAGCCGGCATACTCAAGCCATTCAAGGTCTGCTGACAGGAAGCTCGGGGACTGTTCTGTCTTTTTTTTTTTTTTTTTTTTTAAGTTCCCTTTATTGAGTATCTCAGCATGTTCCAGAGAGGCCCCTCTACTTCCTCCTTCTTATATCTTTCATTTTATTTCCCAGCACCATCCCTTATATGCCCGTGACCCTGCCTCCTCCCACCACGTGACCTTGCACCTCACGGCATTATTAACGTCTGATCGTTTTTTGGTCACTATTTTACTTTGTTGAGTTGTCCTCTGCATAAGTGTCCACTGTTTGTCTTTGCGGTTCGGACTTGCTTTACAGCACATCATTCCCTGGAGCCCCCTCCTTTTGCCGTGAAGGCTGCACTTCATCTTTCCTTAAGGCTGAACTATAGCCCAAGTGCGGACAGGTCATGTCATCGTGATCCAAGTGTCAATCCACAGGCATATAAGCTGCTTTCTTGTCCCAGCTATGGCGTTGCAAGGAGCCGTCTTTCTAGCTGGAATGAGGATGGAGATGGGACCATGGCTCTTGAGTTCCCTCCCCCTCCCTGAGGTCCTGACCTCAGCGCACCGATCTTGGCTTGAGGACTGCTGAAGCCTAAGTCCCTCGGGGACAGTACTGTGCTGCCCACAAGACGCCTCCCCTGCAGACAGGGCCTGAGGTGCACGGGAGGTGTGGGGACAGGGCCTTTCCTGTTCCAGGCACCAGGACTGCCGGGAAGGGGAGCGGAACAGAAGCGGGGATGGGGGGAGGGCAACTCAGGGGTGCTAATTCCAGCTTCCTGTCAGGATTTTCTTGGACTGCTGCACAGGCCTATCTTAGGATGGTCACAGCTGCTGAAATATATCTTTCCCCTCACCTGTTCTTAAGCAAGGAAGACCTTGTTAACTTCCTGTCGAAAGAATGCGTAGTTTTCCAGTATGAGGGGCAGTTGTGGGGACCTGGTGCTGGACTCTGCCCGCCATGCCAGACCCCCCCGGACCCCCACCCCAGAGCAACTGCTCACCCAGGCCAGCAGGCACCAGGGAGCAAACAGCAAGGAGGTGGGGCGCAGTCGAGTCCAGGGCCCCCGCTTTTCTGTGCACTTGGCAGTTTTGGCAGCGGTCTGGCTGGCTTCCTGCCCCTGCTTCTGGCCAGGGCCCTTCTGTGAAGTTGCTGGGAACTTCCTTCTTGCTCTGTTCATAACCACTCCTCGCCCACAGGACCCCTCTCAGGGCCGGGAGTGGGCCCCTGCCCTCATCCTTCACCTCTGCCTCTCTGCTTTACTCCCCAGTCTGCTCTCACAGAATTCTCTATTCTGTATACCTCTTTAAGCAGAACTATCTGTAACTGCTCAACAAATGAGTCAATCGAAATTCAGGACCAACAAACCAGTGTCTGAGTTGGGCCCTGCCTCCTCGCTCACTTATTCATTCAACAAACATGAGCTTGGTGACTGGGGGTGTGCCTGGGGGAGAGGCACAGCTCTGAATAAGACGCTCTGCTCAGGGAGCCTTGGAGGTGGATTTCCAGGAGAGAGATGGGCCTCCTGTGGAGAGGGGTGTGTTCCTCAGGGGGTGGGGGGTGTCCCATGTCCCCAAAGGTGGAGAGAGGAGAGCTAAAGGCCGTGGAGTAGAGCCAAGCTCCAGGCGCCCGGCCAGGCAGATCAGATCTGCGCTTGCACTTGAGTGGGAGGAGACTTTGGCGTTGCCCCTGTTGCCAAGGTAACACTGACTCGCTGGAGCCCGCCATGACCTCAGGAACTGGAGGGAGCTGGGGCTGGCCCCCAACACAGAATGCAGCCCCGCCGGTGAGGGCTGAGTCCGGAGCAGAGACCGCTTCTACCAGGGAGCTCTGGAGGCAGGGTGGCTGAGTTGGGGAGCAGTCCAGTAAGGGGCTGAACCATGGGGAGAAAGGGGGTGAGGCCTGGACTGGGAGGGGGAGGCTGCTCCTAAAGGGTTAGAGAGACAACTGGGGGGGGGGGCTTGGGGGAGTTGGTCCCCCACCCAAGACCCTTCTGTGCCTAGCCTGGCTGAGTCTGTCTTCCCCTTCCTCCAGCCCTGGGTGACCATCCTGCAGCCCATCTCCTGGGCTGTACCCCCGCCACCCCTGCAGCCTGGCCACATGAAGGAAGGTGAAACTCAGGGTTCACCCCCTGTTACTTCTCTCTGCCCTGCACATTCTCTGGGCTTCCGCTCTGCACCCTCCCTTCTGCTCCCAGGGACTGGGTGTAGGGGAAGTCTCTGGGGTGGGGGCCCGGGGGGGGGGTCTGGCATGGCCTGCTGAATCCCCCGTCCTAGACCTGCTGGAGCTGATGATGCTACAGAATGCGCAGATGCAGCAGCTGCTGCTGAGTGGCCTGGTGGCCTCAGTGCTCAGCCCGGGGCCTGCGCCCCTCTGCCCTCAGGTACGCAGGCTGGGGCTGGGGTAGGAACACTTCCAGGAGGAAAAGGACCAAGTGCAGGGGAGCAGGAAGACAGCCACACCTCTCTGAGGTCTACTATCTGCCAGCTCTCCTCAGCTTCCCTTGGGGGAGGGGGTGCCCCCAAATCCAGACCACCCAGGCTTGCCATTCAAGGGGCTGCCATGTACATTGTACTGTGGCATCTGCAGGCCTTGCTCTTATTAAGATGAATATGTGAATGAATAAATGAATAAGAATACAAGGCAACTGGGCTTGGAGAGGTAAAAGTGTGGGTGCACAGTGATTGGGGGGAGAGGAGAAAACTCCTTGGAGGAGCCTTAGCGTCAATCCTTGAAGCACAGGTCAGGTCTTGAGGTAAGAGAGACTGGCAGCGTACCCACCGCCCAGCCCTTGAGAGGATCACCCCAGCTCACCGGTCCAGGATGGGGGTGAGGTCAGGGCCAATTTACCAGACTCCCCACTCAGTAAATGGGAGTCACCCCAGGATTCCTCTAATCTGGCTCTGCATATAGTAGCTGGGTGACCTTAGACAAGTCATTCAACCTCTCTGAGCCTCAGATTTTCCCCACCTGCAAAGTAAGCACCAAACGTCTCCAGAGTGCCTCGCTTGCATGTAGTAAACGTTCCATGCACGGGACCACGCCACGATGGTATCTGGGGATAAAGTTTAGGAGGCTGGAGGGTAGGGGCAGGGGAGCCAAACACTATCATCTTCCCTTCCCTTTTGCATGTCCCAGGTCTACCTGGAGGGTCAAGAGGAAAGTGAGGAGGAGGGGCTGCTGGAAGCCCAGGGGGAGGGGCCGCTGGTGTTCCACCACCACTACGTGCCCTGCCCCACGCCCGCTCTGGGTGCCCTACCACCCTGGCCGGCCTCCTTCCTGTCTCCTCACCCACATCAGTCCCCCCTGTGGGACGTGACCAGGACTCAGCCCCACCCTCCTGCTTTCGGGAAAAGGGAAGCGTAAGTGTGGCTGAGGGGTCTGGGTCCTGACCTGGACGGGCTGGAGAGCTGGTCAAGGGCCGGAGGCAGGGGTGGAGATACCTGTGGTTGAACCCCAGAGGCCACCTCAGATGGGGTCTTTGTGTTCTCTTCCTCATCTCAGGAGAGCTGTGCCCCCGCCGCCTCCTCCCAGTGCCACAGGGACTGTGGGTGCAGATGTACCTCCGGCTTCAGGTAGGGGTTGGGTGCTGGGTAGCAGGGCCCAGGCCTTGGGGTGGTCAGGAGCCCAGGAGGGCCACGTGTCCTGGGCCTGGGGAGGCCCCTACTGTCACCACCAGAGGCAGCTGGCCTACTCCTGCCCTTTCTCTCTTTGGGGTCCACTGAGGCAGGAGGGAATCCAATGAGGTGCTGTCTCCCTGCAGACTACTATGATGCCGAGAGCCTGTCTTGAGGACCATGCCAGCTTCGCTGCAGGGCTGCAGACAGCCTTGGGGCCTCCACGCGCACCTCTAGCCCCTGCTGACTCTACACCCATGCCTGGCAGCCCTTGTCCCCCCCTCCGCCCCAGTGAATCAGCCCCTCATGCCCCTCCCCCTCATGGTTGCCTGCAAGAGCCCTCAGAGCGCTGCAAAGGCCCGAGGCCATGTGGACACCTGCTCTGCCCCACCCCACTGTTTCCTGCCTGGGATCGGGTGGCGGGGCCAGGGCCCACCCTCCCTACTAAACCACAGCCCAGAGCTGCGCTGAGGGCCAGTGCCTGTGGGCCCACCCCAGCCTGGGGCCAGGGCCCACCCTCCCTGCCCCCTCTCACCCTTCTTTTTGGCAAGGCCAGGGCTGTGGGGTCTTGGATGGGCCTCAGTTTGCTCTGAAGGCCCAGAGAGACAGAGAGACCTGCTGGGAGGGTCCTGGAGCCGAGCCAGCCCCCTCAGAGACCCCCCCTCAACCCAGGAAGCTGACTCTATTGGCGGGAGGAGTCCGAGCCATGTCCTGCTCAGACCAGGAATGGCCTTCAGTCCTGGAAGGGCCATGTGCGAACAGAGTGTCTCTGCTCTGCCAAGCCAGGGTGTGTCCCCCCCACCCTCCCCTAGGAGGGATTAGTCACTCAGGGACCCACAAGGGTGTGGTCTGATCTCCCAGCTGCTCAGCATAGGGGTACCCCAAGGCCTGGGCTCTGGAAGGGGGTGGGGAGAGAAGTCCAGGCCCAGTGGGTGCCCTTTCTGGCCTGTGACTGTTACCTCAGGAGGACACTGCAGCACAGGGTTAAGTCCAGCTGTTTGTATTCAAACTAGAAAAGCAAGTGTCCCAGAGTCCTCTGCTACTAGTCCCGTCCTTCAGCCAGAGATGAACCACACCCCGGAGCCGTGCTGAGGGCCAGTCCTGTGGGGTACTGCACTCACGTTGGCTGTGCCCGGTAGGGCCACCGCATGCCCCTCCAGGCAGCCTGCACCCCGTAGGCGCCTGTCCGTCTCTGGTGCCAATGCTGGCCGAAGACAAAGCACAGCAGGACAGATGTCACAAACAAGAACAGCAGCACTGACACGACAGCGATGATGATGGTCATCTGGTTGTCCTGTGGGGGCACTAGGGAGAGAGGGGCAGTGGTCTCAGAAGCCCTGTTCCCCCAGGTTCTGGGGTACCCACATCCCTCATCCACTCTGCAGTTGCCCTGAAGTGCAGGTGAGGGATGGTGGGATCTGCCCCAAGGATAGAGAGGAAAGGCCTCCAGTCCAGGCCAACAGCCCCGCCTCCGTGAGGCAGATGTCCCCCAGCCACCTGCGCCCACACCCGGAAGGCAGCATGGTCCAGGCCAAGCCACTGCCCTGCAGAGAGGAGCAAGCTCCCACCACATTCTCTGAAGACAGGGAACGCCTTGGCACCCAGAGCCCCAGAGGAGAGGGCTCCAAGGCAGCTTCAGCTCAGTCAGGCCGAACTTCCCCTTGCAGAGAAAGGCCGAGGCCAGAGAGAGGCCACCGGCTCCTTCACAGACACAACTCACTCCTGGCCAAGCAATGAGTTGTGGTCTGAGCTGGGCACTGGGAAAGTCGTGGGGAAGAGGGGACCCCTGAGTTGGCAGAGAGTGGGGCTCAGGGGCCATATGCCGTGCCCTCTCCTTCCCTCCTCCACACAGGGGCACTCCTCACCGTAGACCTTGAGCACTTGCGGTGCCGAGACGCTGTGCAGGAGTTCCCCGCCCAGGGCCCGCAGGTCCAGCTCTGCCCGGCAGGAGAAGTTGCGGTGATTGTCTTCCTGGTGGGCTGTGAAGTTATGCGTGACCACGATCTCCTGGGGGTTCACTGTTGCATTCCTAAAAGTCTGGTTGTGCAGGGTCTCCGTACCACGGAGCAGGGTGAGGGTGAGTTTCTCGAGGGGTACCACGGCCAGCACCTTGCACTCAAGGCTGAAGGGTCTTCCCACCACCACCCAGGTGGGCTGCAGCTTCAGCTTCACTTGCTTGGGGGGGTCTGCAGGGGAGAGCGGAGGGTGCTCTGGTCAGAATGGTGCAGTCCCAGCAGGCCCCACCTGGCCAGGACCACCCTGGTGTCCCCCTACCCACTGAGGCTCCAGGGTCCTGGTTGGACCTGTGGGGGAGGAAGAGGGCCAGGCCTGGCCTGTTGTAGAGCCAAAAGAGAGGACGAAGGAAGTAGTTTGGGGTGAAGGACATAATGGGTGGAAATTTTACAAATAGGTGGTTTCTGGGCTGGACAAGATTGAAGGTGGTCAGCTGTCCACAGAGAAGGCCTAGAAACTGTATAGCTAACTGGGAATATGAAAGTTTGGGTCTGTCACCTTTCTCTCCAGAAATTAAATCAAGTTTCAAAAATTAAACAGCTGGGGGGTTTCCTTGGTGGCCCAAGGGTTAAATCTTAGCACTGCCACCACTGAGTTCCATTCCCGGCCAGGGAGCTGACCCACATGGCGCAGCAGATCTGTCCTGACTTGCCCACTGCTCCCTCAACATTGTATTTTAGTAGATCTGCCTGTTCTGCTCCCTGCTCTGTCTCCAGTGACGCCTCTCACACCCTGCACTTCTGATCCGCACCCAGTTCTTTTATGCAAAAATTTAAAAAAATAAACAGTTGGGTGATCACGATGAGAGAGGCTTAGAAGAGTTATTGGAACCGAGCCATGAGCTGTTCACAGGGCCCCTGATGGCACCCCAGTTTCCCCTTTGAACTAGGTAGGATACCTTGGCTCCATCGCGCCAGGATTACATATTGGGTTTCGAACACTTTCTAGCATTTGATCTGCTAACTTCGGAAACGGGGCGGAGGACCTGAACGACCCCCTCGGTGCTGAGACATCAGAGAACGTGGCCTTTAGGGAGGACCTCCGTGCTCGCGGGCAGGTGTGCGTGTGGTGGTCACTCATCTCCGGGGGCCCTCCAGAAAAAAAAGGCACCAGTGATGCCTCTACCTCCCCACAAGGCAAAGGGATGCAGGGGAGTGCAGCAGCCTTCACGGGGGGCAGGGGGTGTTCTGGCAGTGGGGCTGCTCTGGGCTGGCAGGGAACTGTGAGTGCTGGCTGTGCGGGGAAGGGCCTCCAGGCCCCTGGGGAACTTGCTTGGACCGTTGTCCTCTGGCAAAATGCAAAACAGGCCAGCATGCTCAACTGAGGCCAGTGAGGGGAAAGGGCATATTCTGGGGCTGCCCCGGTCACCCCAGGGCTCGGGGGCGGGGGCCGTGAGGAGCGTGCCCAGCAGCCGGGACTCAGGCCACTCACAGAACACGCTGATGGAGGCCGACTTAAAGAGCTGCTTCCCAGAGCAGGTGAAGTAGCAGTGGATGACCGAGTCCTCAGAGACGTTGGACAACAAGTACTGTATCCACTGCGGCTGGCTGGCCTGCACAGTCTTGGTTAGGGTGGTCTCCAGGCCTCCGGTCTCAGGCTGGACACAGCTGGTACTGCAGTTGATGTTCAGGTCCCCTCCGAGCTCCAAGGCCAGCTGCTCTGGCCACACGCGAACCTCGAATGCGTCCTTACCAGACCCTGGAAGACCGGAAACCCTGGTAGTGGCGTCCCGCTGGCCCTTGTCGGGTCACGGGGCGGGGGCCCAAGAAGAAAGGCTGAAGCCCCGCACCTCCTCTCCCTAGGCTCAGGGCTCAGCCGCCTTCATCTGGACCCAGCAGGCTTGCGACCCCCTCCCTCATATTGTCGCCCTCCCTGGCTGCTCTCGCTCCAGCATGACCCATCACCTCCGGGGAGTTTTCCTTGCACATGCCCCATGGCGAGGTCTCCTGCTCCGCCTTCCAGCCTGTGTCCACACAAGCCTCCCTGGGATGGGGGTGGACGGTGTCCCCTGGGTCCCTGGCCTGGGGTTCAACCCTCCCTCCCTCAGACACTGGTCTAGGCTCCAGGCACAGCCTCCACCAAAGCAGACCAAGCCCTGTCCTGAAGGAGACAACAAACAATTAAGTGAAACATGGATCTATGAGATGGGGGAATCCCCGGGAAGGAAATGGGAGGTGAGGTGGGGCTGCTGTTTTATGGGCCCAGCACGCTTCCGTTGTGCAACTCTGCTACCTGGGGCTGCTGTTTTAAATACTGCTGAGCACTGGACTCGCTGAGATGTGACATTTGAGCAAAGAGGTGGGGTAACCTTGTGGCTGTCTTGGGGGGCTCTTACCGGAGAGAGGGCCCCGCCGGCACAAAAAGCCTGAGGAGCTTTGTGCTTGGCCTGCCTGGGAACAGCAAGAAGATGACCCACCAGTTGCAGCAGAGCTGCCAGCGTTGGGGAGGCCTACGATGTCCCAAAGCCTCAGGGAGGAGGAAGGGGAGAGAGGGTGCAGGGTCATGGGGTCAGCGGCGGACGACCTGCCAACCCATTCCATTTCCAACCCTGGCTGTTGTGGAGTTTCTAGAAGGCAGCCCCAGTTTTGTGTGTTTCCCTGAGTGCAGCTGACTTTCAAGAAGTATTTGATGTGTGAAGACAGCGCCCACCACCCACTCAGCCATACCAGAAGGTCCTCGGTGTCCACCTGTGTCCCCACCCCCAGAGAGCCCCCACTTGGGCCTCAGCTGGTGGTGTCCGGTGAAGGGAAAGCAGGAGGCCGTGTGCACAGAGTGGACTTGACTCCAGAGCTCGCCTCACCCCAGCTGCGTGTGGCCTGGGACGGGCCTTTCTCCCTGAGCCTCAGCTGCCACAGCACGCAGCAGAATGGCCACCCTCTCCGGGGCTGTGGCGGGGGCGGCGGGGCAGTGCTTGGAAAGTGCCTGGAGGTCGCCCGAGCGGCACCTGGCACTGCGCGGTGTTTCCTTCGCAGGGCCTTTGACCCCTGGAAGGGGCTCACTTCCCGTTGACCAGAGCCAGAGGGGACGTCCCTGCTGTGCCTTTGGCCACTTCTGGAGACCAGCGGGACTTGCCTCAGGTCCCATCACCTCCCGGGCCCCCACCCAGGCCACCATTCAGCCTCCACAACCAGTTACATCCACACTCCCTGGAGGTGTGGGGTCTGCTTGGCCTGGGGGCCAGAAGGTCCCCAGGGACCTTGGTGCACCGTGGTGGGACGGCCACTGTGGTCAAAGCCCCAGTGACGGGCTCAGACCCTGGCCCAGCGCCAGCCAGTGGAGTGGGCAGCCCGCCCAGCGGGCATGAGAGAGTCAGGAACCCTCCGGACACCGACTCACCTGGGCTGCAGAACAGGGTGAGAAGGGTCACGGGCAGGCTCCAGTGGCTCAAGGGGCACATCTCGAGAGGCACTCACGGCCGGCAGGGAGCAGCTGAGGGCAGCCCGGGAGAGATGGAGGTAGCAGGTCAGGAGTGGCCTGGGCCAGAGCCTGGAGCCCCTGGCCTTCCGTGAGCTGATGACCTCATGCATTTCCTCTCATTATCTGAGTGGTCTTTGGCAGCCACGTGGAAGGCTGGCTCCCAGGGCCCAGGATTGCAAGAATCCAGGCACAGGAAACTGGGGAAGCAGCTGATAAGCAGAGGCACAACCTGGCCCTGCTGCTAGGCGCAAGGGGGAAGGCAAGCTGCGGCACACATATGGGAGCCATCATGTGCGCGTGAGGGACGAGTGCATTGTGGGTGCACAGAGGAGGGGGTGGCTGCAAGTCCCAGACCCCACAGACCACATCTTGGGGTCCCTACAAGCCCCAGATCCCACAGACCACATCTTTGGGGGTCCCTACAAACCCCAGATCCCACAGACTACATCTTTGGGGGTCCCTACAAACCCCAGATCCCACAGACCACATCTTTGGGGTCCCTACAAGCCCCAGATCTCACAGACTACATCTTTGGGGTCCCTACAAGCCCCAGATCCCACAGACCACATCTTTGGGGTCCCTTCTAGGAAGGGACATCCAAGTCAGGGACCCGTGGTCTCCACAGTCAGATCTCTTCTCGGGAAGGCTGGCAGCACTGGGCAGCACTCCAGCTGGGTCTGCTGGGGCCAGCACTTAACCTTGGCTGGCCCTGACTTGGCTCATTCAGGGGCCCCTGGAGAGCCAGAGCCTCAGGAAATGCATCCCATGGCAAGCCTCAGCAGCCCGGGCTATAGGGATTCCTGAGCCCCAGCCTTTACATCCCAGGCCCCCTCATGGGGGCCTCTAAGACTTCCGGGGTGAACCTGGGTATGAGGGGTCAGGGTGGGGCCCTGTGTTTCCAGAGATGCTCTGTCCCCGCCTTCTGCCATAGAATCTCCAGAAGCGGCGAGCAAGTGAGAGGGGGGTTCTGGTGGTCGGGAGCCCCTCCCCAGACCCCACTATGCTAGGATGCCCTGGGAGCATCAGGGCTTGGGAGAGGCAGGGAGGAGCAGCAGCGCCCAGACGGGGCCTCTCCAAGGGGATGGCCCATGTCACCAGACTCGGGGTTGGTGGTTGGGTGATGCTGCTCCCCTGGCTGCTGCCATCGCGCTGTCAGCCAGCGCTGCCATCGACGGTCTGGGTCCGGAGGTTAACGGACAGCACCGGACAGGGCTTTGGAGTGGCTGAGGGAGGAAGGGCACGGCTGGATCCACAGACAGAAGATGGGCAAAGGTTGGAGGGCAGTAACCCCACCCGGCAGGCATCTCATTCCACAAGGGGCTGGCAGGTGCTGAGAACAGGAAACAGTCTTGAAATGGTATAAAAATAAACCACCCTCAGCCAGTCCTGAAAAACTACACGAGGAGAAAGGCACAGGAAAAGTAGGACAAATGCAATTATTTTTTTAAAGGATAGTATTAACAAATTCAGATATACTAATAGTCACAGTAAAGATGAAAAGACTGAACTTCAGGGAAAAGACAGATTGCTAGATTAGATTTTTAAACATCTTTGGCCTGAGTTAATTCACTACTGTCTGATGTCTGGATTCCACGCAAGGACAATTCTCCACCAGTTTCAACAGAACTGGCAGGAGGCTAGGAAGGGCGTTTGGCCCTATTATCCCTGCAGATCCTCAAAATATTAATGCGATGCAGGTCAGTTCCCTGGGAGAGAGACCCTGAGATTTGATGGGACTAGCAAGGGGGCAGGACTAGAATCAGGATTCCCTTAGGTGTTCTGCGCTGCACAAAGGCTCAATTCCAAATCAAGTTAGCGTCTGCATGAGCCGAGAGGAAGAAAGAGTGTCTGGCAGATGCTGGTTGAAGGTGCTGGAATGAGAAAAATGGATCTGTGTGGACTGCAGTACTCCTGACAGAAAACGGAAAGGGAGATATTTTTTATTTTATTTTTTAAAAAGCACTTGCCCGTGTGTGTGTGTGTGTGAGTGAAGATCTGGGGTGTAGGCCAGAGGTGCGGGAGCTGAGAGAATTCACCAGACACAGAGTGGGGAGCACCTAAAACTTGTTATAACTATTCTTAAAAAGTCTATTTAAACAATTAACACACACGACTTCAGAAGCAAACCTTCTGGGGCCTCCCTGGTAGTGCAGTGGGTTGAGCGCTGCGCTATGAAGCATCCATGGAACAGCAGCGTGAGTTTGCCCTCAGCCAGGGAGGGGACCCACATGGTGCAGCAGACCTCTCCTCTCTCGCCCGCTGCTCCCTCAGCAGTGTATTTGAGTAGATCTGCCTGTTCTGCTCCCCACTCTGTCTCTGGTGAATCCTCTCACCTCCCTGGACTCTGACCAGTACTCCAGCAGTAATGCATAAATAAATGAATTTTTTTTTTTTAAAAGAAGAGAGCCTTCTGAGTTAGGGTCTTGCCATCACCAAATTGTGGTAAAAAATGCAAATGTTTTGGTCTCCTTGGTGGCCTAGGGGTTAAGTCTCAGCACTATCACACCTGTGGCCTGAATTCGATCCCTGGCCAGGGAGCTCAGCTGGGGCAGCAGATCTCACCTGTCTCACCCGCTGCTCCCCTCAGCAGTACTGTAATCCACACAGATCCATTGCTTCTCTGCCCTCCTCTGCGGCCTGCTGTGCTCACAGAGGACCAGCCTGTGCAACTTTAGATCCCCTTGCGCGCTCTCGGCGTCTCTCTCAAGCTCACACCACGTTTCTTTCTGCTTCTTGTTCAGTTCTTCAGTGCTTTAGGGGGCCACTTCCTTGCCCATCAGTGTTGTCCAGGAGTGTGGGAGAGTTAAGCTCCCCACAATACATATTGAGGGGAGAGGAACTGGCGGATGGGTGACCTCACCTCTTCCCTTCCTCTTTTTTCACAAACGGTTGTGGGAGGAATCCTGTAGGCTGAGCAGAGATCCCAGAGCCCCAGAGTCAGCTCCAGTCACCCACAGCCACACCCTCACAGGGCTGTTCCTCCTCCCTGTTCCAAGTCCCTGCTCCTCCACCGCATGCTTCCTGGAACCCCCTCTCAAATAACCCACTTGGACCCAAGTCCTTCTGGGCTGTTTCTGCAGGAGCCCCAACTGAAAATTTACATGAACAGATTTAAGAAGAAAAAACATAAGCATCTCAACAAATTCAAAAGGAAAAAAAATAACGATCAGTACTTTTTCATCTTAAAAAGTCTTAGCTAAGGGTGGCGCAGTGGGTTAAGCCCTGGGAAGCTATTTCCAGCCACTGCAGCACAAGAGTTCGATCCCTGCCTCTGGCCAGGGGGAGACCCATATGACACAGCAGACCTCTCCTGCCTCGCCCACTGCTCCCTTCAGCAGTGTGTTTCGGTCAGTCTCCCTGTTCTGCTCCCCGCTCTGTCTCTGGTGAATCCTCTCACCTCCCTGGACTCTGGTCTGTACCCCAGCTCTTGTGTGCATAAATAAATAAATCTTTAAAAAAAAAGTCTTAGCTAAGTAAGACTAAGTAGGAGGAAATGTCTTTAACTTGATAAAGCGAACTTACAAAAAATAATGTCTGTTTACATTGTTTTTTATGGGTCAATCGTAGGTACATTTCCTTTAACATCAGGAACCAGATAAGTAAGTTCCCTATTACTGTTTCTGTTCACATTGCATCAGAGGTCTGGACAGTGTAGTAGGGAGAGAAGAAAAAGCAATTAAGGCCTGAGGATGGGGAAATAGCCAAACCATCAGTAGTTATATATGCTTTGACTATAGATAGAAAATCCAAAGAATAAGCCAAGATATTAAAAATAATAAGGCTTTAACAAGGCAGCTGGCTATAAGATTAATCCCCCCAAATAAGGTGCCTTTGTGTTTATCAGTAACTATAAAAATATAATTTAAAAAATTCCATTTATAACAGCAAAAAGTACAATAATAAAGCTAGCAAAACGTGTATAAGGCCTATAATAAAAAATGATAAAATTCTACTGGAAGACTTTAAATATGATTTTTTTAACATTGATTTTTTTATTTATGCATACAAGAACTAGGGTGCAGGTCAGAGGTGCAGGGGGGAAGAGGATTCACCAGAGACAGAGTGGGGAGCAGAAAAGGTAGATTTACTAAAGTACACTGCTGAGGGGAGCAGCGGGCAAGGAGGAGAGGTCTGCTGTGCCATGTGGTCACCTCCCTTGCTGGGATTATGCTGCAGTGGCTGGTGATAGCTTGATAGCGCTGAGATTTTAACCCCTGCACCACCAGGGAAACCCTAAATACAACTTAAATAATTGGCGAGACAGCCCAGGTCCATGGTAGGAAGACCCAGCATCTTAAAGATGGCAATTCTCCCTGTGTAGATCGATAGATCAGTGCAATTCCCACTCATCCCAACAATTTTTCATGAAAGGTGATTCGAAAACTTACATGCAAGAATGAAAAACCCAAGACCCCCTTTGGGGAGAATAAGGTGAGGAGATTTACTCTTTTAGCTATTAAGGCTTATTATAAAATGTGGTATTACAATGAAAAGAAGCCAACAGCAAGACACATAATAGTAACCCTTGCAAGGGTCCAGGACAAAGGAAAAAATAATGAAACTGACAAGAACAAAGAAACAGATAACATATAAAGGAAAACCAATCAGGCTGACATCAGATTTCTCTGAGGAAACACTGAAAGCAAGAAGGGAATGGAGGGACATATTTAACAAACTCCAAGCCAACAAAATCCAACCAAGAATACTCTACCCTGCAAAGCTCTCCTTCCTCTATGAGGGGAAAGTAAGAACCTTCTCAGACAAACAAAGTCTATAGAAATTCACTTCTACAAAACCTCCACTCCAAAAAATCCTACAAGAAACCTCAGAACCAAAACCAACAGAAGAAAGAATAGTAAATAAATGACTAAATAAATAAATAAGGTAAAGAATAGAACCACAAACAGGCAAACAAAATGGCAAAGATGANNNNCAGGGTATCAATTTTAACTGTAAATGTGAATGGACTAAACTCCCCAATAAAAAGACACAGAGTAGCAGGCTGGATTAAAAAACAAAACCCAACCTTTTGCTGTCTGCAAGAAACACATTTAACTTCAAAAAATAAACACAGACTAAAAATAAAAGGCTGAACAATAGTCCTACAATCAAATGGACTGAAAAAGAAGGCAGGAACAGCTATACTCATATCAGATAACATAGATTTCAAACTCAAAAAGGTTAAAAGAGACACAGA
>JAGFMF010012271.1:3821401-3921824 GCA_019455555.1 Galemys pyrenaicus
ACAAATGATGTCAAATATAACTAATAAAAAAAAATAAAAAAAAAAAACCACTGAAAAAAAAAAAAAGAAATATTTAAATATAGCTCAAGATTGTTTTATAAAATCACTTAAATGTGCCAGGTGTTTATGTTTTTTGATCTGCTTCAACTGTAGATCTTTTGTCTAAAAGTAACCTGAGAGGACAGGTCAAGGCCAGAGCTCGTTGTCCCAGGCCGAGGCCCAGCAGCAGTGATGGGCCTTCTCAGGCTGCTTCTGAGCTTGAATCGGCCTCCCTTGCACTGTAGACATCCCAACGCTGGGAGAAATCCAGAGCCCCCGGTACTGGGGGGTGGGGGCTGTGGGGCCATGTGCCTGCTCCCTCATGCTATTCAGCCCATGTCTTATCAGGGGTGGTGTAGGGTCAGAGAACAATCAGGTCTTTCCACCCTCCCACCATTGTGATGATGGACACCTGCGGTGCTGCGAGCATTCCAGGGTGGGCATGCGCAAGTGGGCGCACCTGAGTTGGACACGGGCTTAAAAGGTCGAAGTCAAGAGGACACCAGGACCAACAGGACTGACAGTACTGACCAACGCAAGTAGCAGCAGTAGAAAGCAGCCGAGAGGGTGAGATGCGCTGGGGGCTGGGAGGCCTGCCAGCCCCCCGGGCCCCCCCTGCCTGCCATGTACCTGGCCACTTCTACTAAATAAAGCATAAAAGCCACTGAGGGCTCCAAGACTCTCCTTCCTTGACCGATCTGCCCAGAACCATCCCGAACTTGCTCGGTGCTGCCTTCCTGCCGCTACAGGTGGCCTGAACATGACCCACTTACAGGTCACTCACCATTCCGGAAACCAACAAAGTCAAACGAGACAGTCACTGATGGGTTACAGGTCACATCCAGGAAACCAGTGTAGTGGCAGGACGGAAGTACTGGGCAGGTTCGGGATGGTTCTGGGCAGACGGGGGTAAAGGAAGGAGTCTTGGAGCCCTCGGTGGCTTTTCATGCTTTTATTGATCTCTGCATCAGAAGTGGCATCAGGTACATGGCAGGCATGGGGGCCAGGGGTCGGGAGGCTGGCAGGCCTCCCAGCCCCCGGTGCATCTCACCCTCTCTGCTGCCGCTCGCGTTGGTCAGTACTGTTGGTCCTGTTGGTCCTGGCATCCTCATGACGCCACCTATTTAAGCCTGTGTCCAACTCAGGTGCACCCACTTGCGCATGCCCACCCTGGAATGCTCGCGGCACCGCAGGTGTCCATCATCACAGTGGTGGGAGGGTGGAAAAAGACCTGATTTCTCTAATCCTACAACCACCAAAGCCGAATGATAGTCATTGGTGGGGACAGCCATCGGGGGTCATCTGAAGGTCTGTACTTTTTAGCGGCCTAAAGGCACCTCAACTCAGCAGTGCCCTTCATCTTTGCGGGGACAGTGTAACCACCTCTGCGCTCCATTCTGCTGTGGGAATCAGCCCAGACATTTCAGTGCCTAACATCAGGGCTTATTCTTAACTGGTGAGACACCCATTCCGAGTCAGGTGAGTTTTCAGCCGTCCATGTGGTGGTAGCTCTGTGATTTTGATTTCAGTTGCTTCTTTTTTGTGTCTTCTCTGTAGGTGGCCTCCATAGGTGAGACCATCGCCAGGTGGAGGAATGGGGTGCTGGAGAGTTATACCCCACAATGCTGTAAATGCTGTGACTCAGAAGTGACATATGACTCCTATTCCCAGATCACTGACCAGAATTAGATACTAATTATAGGATAAGTTCATTTGGAAGCTTCACAGTGTGGTGCTCAACCCGCTGCGCCACCAGGGAGGTCCCCCTGGATAAGTTCATTTGGGAAATACAGAAAAGCATAAAGAAGATGAAAAGAAAAAACCACCACCACATAAAGTTAGTTGCCCTGGAGTATATAACTGTCAGCAGGTGGCACCAAACTCAGCTGGCCTGAGCCAGTGGTAACTCACAGGCTCCTGGGCCCTCCCTCTCTCCCTCCCCAGCCCCCACCCTTCACCTTCCAGGCTCCTGAGGCCATTAACCTTATAATAATGCAGGCTCCTGAGGCCATTAACCTTATAATAATGCAGTTTTGCATTTTACACAGTTGCATTTTTCTGGACCCCACTTATTGGTTATGGATTTGTTACCCGAACCCAGCCATCTCAGTGGTGGGAGCCAGCAGGAGCTGTGGTGTTCTCTTACTCCGCTGCTCCACCACTGCGGTTGTGGCAGTGGCTGCTCAGAGACATTTCATGTAACAGTGCACTTCGAGTGGGCTGGCCCAATCAGGTGCGAGCTGAGTTGGCTGGTGCTTTGTTACCAGGACCCCGCCTCTCACCATAAGTCAGCTGTGGCGGTTGCTCCTCAGAGCCCTTTTGTATAAAGTGCACTTCTCGGATTATGGAATAGGCCAATCAGCCACAGGATTGAAAAATGATCAGACAGGTGGGAGGGGCACCCTGAAAGTGGATATAAGCCAGGGTCAGAGGGTGCCAAAGAGTCCCCGGGAGAGTAGCAGCCTCAAGGAAGGTCACCCGGGGAGTATTTTAACAACCCTTCTTTTTGAGTCCTTTTCTATTTCTTCCAAGTAAGTCCCTTAGGGAAATCTATCCCTGGTGTTGTGTCTTCTTTCCTGCCTGTATGGAGCTGGACCCCTGAGTTGGGGGTATTCTGGGCAACCACCTGCCTGGGTGGGGTGTGAGCACTCGTGACCCAGTCCGGCTCTGGTTCTGAGGAGCCGGGTGGCTGCTCATTGGATCTCTAGCCACCCCTCACCTTCTACACTTCCTGTTGTGCCCCCAACCCTGTGCCTACAGTTGGCTCCTTAATGCACAGCTACATATTAACTCCCTTTCTTCTCTCATCTCTAGGTTTGGGTGTGAGAGGGGGACTGCTGTGTGAGCTATCTGCCATCTTGAAGTTCTTCGAGTCATGGAGGAAAAGCTCAATCAAGTCAGCACACTGGCACTTCTTCAAGCCCGCTGTCCTTGGCTGTGCTCCGCAGGGGGAGGGCAGCCATCTTGCCTCATGCTGGGCCACCCCTTGGTGCTCTTCTTGAGTCCTGGTCCAAGGCCAGAAACCATATTGGACCAAGGTGACGTGTGCGCCATTTCTCCTTCCCCCTGCACCAACCACCTCTCAGTGCTGTGTGTCTGAACACAAAATGCTTCGTGAAGCTTCCCGGGGAGCCCCTACCTCACCCCTACTGTGCTTTTACTTTCAGACAGGCACCACCCTCCCGTTTCCTGTGAGTCACAGCTGGTCCAGTCACCTTTTCCTATTCCCAGAACTATCACAGGGTGGAGCGAGCCTCAGTCATCAAGCTTATTTGGGAGAGTCTAACCTCTAACCCAAGGAGGAATTTCTTCTTTGTCTAGCCGGAGGAGACCTGCCCCTCTGGGATGCGTCCAGAGACCTGGCACCCATGGGCTGGAAAGCCTCCTCAGGGATGCTGAGCAGCTCAAGCTTCTGGAGCTGGGGATGGCCTGATGACCCTGCACCCCAATTCCAGCATAAGTCTTCTAGAACAAGACAGCAAGGCTGGTTCCTTCACAAGTGACTCATGTCTGAGGGCCCTATAACTAGTTTCCAGGTCCTCAGGGCCCAGCCTTGTACATGCCTGTCCCATCACCAACACCAAGACATGGCTCCCCATCCTCTCTGGGTTTGGGCTCAGCATTCCACTTTCTTCTGGAATTGACTGAGTCAAGAATCACATTAGTGATCTTTGTGTCCTGCAGGTAAATGGAATGAGCCCACTTCCACACCTTCCTGCAAAGCAGAGCCCAGCTGAGAAGCGGAAGGTGGATTCTGAGGGGCCCAGAAAGGAGTGGGAGGGAAGAATACTTGGGGACTACCAACCCTCTCAGAGGCCAAGTTTTCTCATCACTCATTACAGCACTTACTGCTATTCCTGAAACTGCCTCCTGTAAACTTTCATATGCTTTCCTGAGATCCCATGTCCTGCGCAGCTCTGCTCCTCAGCCCACAGCCTGCTGGCCCATGGGAAGCTCTGGGACTCCCCACATTGGTGAAGGACTAGGGCTACATCGTGCATTGGCCCTGGGCTGGGAAAGGAGGGGCTGGTAGCACCCTCAGCTGGCTCTGAGAGCTGAACTGACTCCTTTGAGTCCTTAGGAGAGTGGACATTGGGTGCTGGGGACGCTGGCACAGCCCAGCCAGGCCTCGAGTCAGGGCCTGCCGCTTTGCATACAGTTCGTGTTGGACTGCAAAGAGGATCCCTGTTTTGAGTGTTTGTTATCTTAAATACATGTGATATATACACAACCTGTTCCATTAGTAAATGCAGACGTTTGGAATCTGTTTCGATTCCATCTGTGGCATTCATGCTGTCCTGGCCTTAGCTGCAGTGGCTGGCGATAGCTTGATAGTGCTGAGACATAACTCTGCGCCACCAGGGAGACCCAACTGTGGATTTCTTGGTCCAGTAACCTGCCCCCAAACTGCTGGAGCCCAGATCTCACCTGTCTTGCCCTGGCCTCCCTTCCTGGACTTCAACCCCAAGAAGGCACTGGGGATGTCTTGCAGTGTTCTGAAGAACTTTTTCTCACAAACACCAAATAAGATGTTCTAACTCCTACCAGTAACCCCACTGATCCCTCCAAACCCCCTCCCACTGAGCCCTGCTCACCCTCGCCATCCAAACTCCTTCCCAGGAGGGAGCGAGAAGCCCCATCCCGCTGGTGAGGGTGACTGTCCCGTCTTTAAGAAGATGGACTGGACTCCAAATCTGAAACTACCTTTATTTGTAGTCGGCTCAACAGCAAGATGCCGTCACCAACCAGCAGAATTACAAAACTGTACAGGAGGTACAAAAATAGGCCCTTTAACTTAATTACCCTCACATCATCGGGCTTTAAAAATACACATAAAAATCGTACAATCTGGCAGGTTATAAAATATAAAGCTAAAAAGAGGATTTTAGGTTCCACAGAGGATTGTATCACACAACACATCCCCATTCAACGGTTAACCGTCCACAGAGAAGACACAATGGCACAGAATTTTTTTAAAAATCACTTAAAAATGAAGAATTTTACCCCGACCAGATGATTCACCCTCTGACGAGGTGGCTGCAAGGCATCCATCCTGTGGAGGACATGGTATTTTTCCAGTTTTGAAATGGTCAGGGGTGTTGTCCGAAATAAATCAGAGGTGCTTTAAGCGAGTGCAATTGTAACTGGGTACACTTCAGAGTAGAAATTAAATAAATATAAATAGGTTCAATAAATAGGTCGCTGCAAAAAGAATACTACGTTAAGGTTTGCTTGTGAGAATGCCATGGAGTTGACCAGTAATGCCTTCTAGGTAAGGGGGGCCTGCCCCTGTCACAGCTTTTGGGATTTGAGAAGGAACACTTGCCCAGCCCACGCGTGGCACACAGGTGAGGCGAGCAGGGGGACTTCGCTGAAGTGCTGGTGAGGCTGCCCAGATGTGCTCCCTGTGGTCTCGATGGAAAAGATTTAAGTGCTGATACCGAAGAAGCTAGGGTTATGGGAAGCCACGATTTTGTATTGGAAGGAAGTGTAGGAAGAGTGGACACTATGGTTTGAAAGAGGAAGGTCTGATCCCAGAGGTGGCATCTTGGCTCACCTGTCTGGAAATCCTTTCTTCCAGAAAAGCCATTGTCAAGGAAAACGAGGGGGCAAGAAAATACCGAGCCGAAGAACCAGGTGAGAAGAGAGAGAGCTACAGAGCGCATGTGAGGAAGCCCCCGCAGGTGGGTGGTGCTCTCCCGCTGCTCGCAGAGCACAGAGGGCTGGGGAAGCAGAACCCGCCCACCTTCTGCAAGGCCCTCAAGGCTGAGGGTCCAGTGAGCAGAGATGGAGAACAACCTCAGGAAATACAAACCCAGCCCGAGTCCAGCTTCAAAAAGACAGCGGCCAAGAGGGCAAAGTCCACAATGCAGGGGCTCCCCCATCCACGAGAGGTCAGGCCCGCAGCAGCTCACCTCTTGCAAATGGCAGTGAGAAGGGTTAATGAACAAGATTAACTGCAAAGATTAATGAACTGCATTCACATAAAACCTTATGAAAGGAGCAGGCTTTACTCTGGTAAGGGCCTTCTTCTGGAATTGATGAGAAGGAAATACTTTGCTGGGCCCTTTAACCCGTGGATGTCCCAATGCAATGCAGGTAACGGGTCAGAGCGATGTCTCACTGAGAAGAGGACATGGTAACTATTGCACTCATAATGGGGTTCGTGGGGAGAGAACATCTTGTACACAGGATTTCACACTTCAGCCCCTAGGCGGGTTGGTGACTTATACCAAATAATACCAATCAATGCGCCCCCAAAGTGCAAATGCTGAGGCCTGGTGACAAGGGGCACTCACTAAAAACCAGTTACAAAGACTCGAGACAACCAGAGAAACTTCTGGCACTTGTGCCAAAGACAGATTCAATACAAGATTCAACACGAGGTTTAAAGAAATTAGTGAGTTTGGCATCTTTTAAGAGGCAACTAAACTCTGCCTTAAAAGTGATGACCACATACCTCTAAAAAAGTTCCAAAGCCTTCTAGAAGCCACAGGAGGCCCTTTGTCCAGACTGAAGATCAAAAAGCCCAGCTGAGAAGCCAGTGCTGGTCCACGCCTGCCTGGCACTGCAGAAAGGGTGGGGCAGGCCAGGGGTGCCCAGGGCATCTCACGACAAAGGGCCAGTATAAAGAGAAGAGGAGCTGACCCCCAATGCGTGCCCCTGCCCACTGCCTGGGTCTCCTTCCTCATGTCTGTGTACTCTTCGTTCTCACCACAAGCTCTTAGGAAGGCAGAAATTTGGCCTGTCTTATTCGCCTCTGTGTCCCAGCCCCCCGTATCTTGCTTTGGCGCAAATGGTAAGTGCTCAAAGAAAATATAGTTTTTAAGTAATGAATGAATTTGAGAAAGGTGGGTGGTCAGAAACAAGTACAACATGCAGAAAAGGCATTTTTGAAAAGTCCCAAAGGCAAATTGGGTTCGAACGGGGAAATGACATAAAACTGGGCCACAGAGAACGTTCAGTAGCGAGAAGGGGCGGCACGCGGAATGGACAGTCCTGTGAAATCCCTCCCTCTAGTCGCCCTCGGGCTCCCCACCCAAGCCAGCGCAGGCCCAGCTGTAGAGCCAAGTGTGTGCAGCCAAGGTGTCCCGGAGAGGGAGGGCAGGACTGGGGGCCGTGTCCTGCCAATGACCAGCCTGGTCGACCTCATGGTGCCAACCAGGCAGCCGGGGTTCCAGGTCTGCATGAGGGAACTAGTGAGACTGAGACCAAGGCTGGGGTGAACAGGGAGAAGTGACTACAAGCAGAATGAAAGGAGGAGCTGGCATCTCCAAAGGCAGAGGAGCACTTTCGGTAAAACGTCCTCATGCCAACACATCATGGCAGACCTCTCACAAGAAGACAGAGCGGTCTCTGTCCGCGAGACTGCAAGGCCCCATTCCCAGTCCAGAATGGTGCGGGAGCCAGGACAGAACTGCACCGAGCTGCCCACCGCTTGCAGAAGGTGCCCGGCACCCCGATGGCATTTGACGAAGGCTCTCCGTGGAGATGAGACAGGAACTTCTGTAGGGAACTAAAAGTTAAATGTTGTATTCTAAAATTTTAGGGGGAAAAAAAACCCAACTTGCTAGTAATAGCATTAAGAGACTACCGCTCTGAATTGTCTGTTGCATCTAGAGTTGCTATGTTTTGCCTTCGGCACTAGAGAAAGTTCTAGATGATATCACTTTTTCTGGAGGGGATGGGGTTTTGGTATCACACAAAATAGAAGATGTATTACATTCTTCTTCACAAGTCAGCTGCAAGTTAAGCTTAGCTAACTTACACAACGTAGCATTCTAAGGTATGATCAAAGTATAAAGTTATTAAAATCTTTCAAGAAAAACATACACGTCTGCTATGAGGTACGTGGTGACCCTGGTCTCGGCTCCCAGGCCCCGGCCCTGTGCTGCTGGTTCCAGGGATGGAGGAGCCTCATCACCATCGCCGAGCCCGGGAGTCTCCCATTCAACCTCCTCCCCTCTGGTCCCGAGGGCCTGCCCTTGCCTGGGTCATAGCTGCTCTCCTGATAGACCTTTTGCTTTGAAAGCTCCTAGATGTCCCCAAATGACCACCGGTGCACCGGGCTGCCACAGTCCCAGAACAGAGTGTCCTCTTCGTTCCTACAAGGCCTGCACACACAGGCGCCTCCTAGTGCAGGAGGCACCGCACCCCAACCTTGAGCTCTCTGGGCCTGAGGACACACTGGTTACAGTGACCTGGGGACCCTGGTGCCTTTATGCTCCATCCCTCCGAGCCCCAGGAGGACACCTCCTCATCGGCCCCTGACCTCCTGAATACCCTTCTAGCAGAGGCTGCAGTTAGGCCAGAAATGTTCCTTTCCCAGCACACAAGCAACTTAGGATCTTCTCCACTCTCCTCAAGGCCCACAGGCTGACGTCAAACAGAAGGGTAGAAAGAAATGTAAATCTGAAGCAAGTGTGTCCAGGAGAAGGCAGAGGGTGCTCCTTTCGCAGCCCCCATGACGGACTCTCCTGTGCAGAGTCCCCCAGTTGGAAAGCTTTCACATCAGCCTCTTCCCAGCTCCCTGCAGGTCAGGAGGGTCACCCCTTCCACATCCCGGGTCAGCACCAGCCTCTGCTGGCAGCAAAGCGGGCAGCTCAAGGCACTTGCTTGGTAAGCCGAGTCTCCCTGCTAGGCCGGGAAGCATCAGGCTCTGCTGGTCGAAGACCAGGCCCTCAGTCTCACTGGGACCACCGGCAGAGGCCGTCTGGCTCAGAGGGCATCTGGAGCCACTGGGGGCTGGGGCTCTGGAGGCTCATGGCAGTAGTAGGGCTGGAAGAGTCTCTCGTGGGAGCACAGCTCCATGGCCCGGTAGGTGTGGGAGAGGAGGTGTGGGAAGCGTGAGGTGAAGTAGCGCACAAAGTCGTCGGGGAGGGAGCCCAGCGTCTCCCGCACCTCCACGGGGAGCTCTCGGTAGTGGTGCTTCTGCAAGTGGGACACACAAGAGCAGGGTTAGCAGCTAGAAGGCCCGCCCAAAGGCTGGCAAAAGGGCCTTTTATTATTCAAGGAAGATACAATGTTAGTTGGTTCTCTGTGAAGAAAAGGATCCCTGGCTCCCCTTGCCTGCGTCCCTCATTCAGGAAGAGGTCTGGAAGCCAAGCCAGACCCAGGGGGAAAGAGCAGAGGTCAGGCTGCTGGGCAGGGGATGCACAGGCCTCCTGTGATGGTAGGGCCCCAGATTTCTGGCAGCCTCAAGTGGAATAGTTGCCTGGAACTGAACGGGCTCGGAAGCCTTGTCTGAGCCAGGGCCCTGTTAAAGACTGCTTGGTGGCAGCACAGGCCAAAGGACCCCAGGCTCCCCCAGAAAATAAGTGGGTTCCCCGCCCTGTGTCCCAGAAACCAGGCCCCGTGGGGGAAAGTGCCGGGGGCTCCTGCGAGAGGGAACTGATACAGTGCAGTATCAGGGTGGGAGGCAGGTGCCGTGTAAGTCGGTGGGGACCAGAGAGGACCTCGTGAGAGCCGCCTCCAGAGCCGAACTCCTCTCCCACACCCCTAAAAAGAAAACCCAGTGAAGGGAAGACACGGCCTCTAATTTGTCAAGTCCAGCTAAGGCCTCCCAGCCTCTGAGAGTCAGGATTCCCTGAGGAAGAAAGGACCACAGAAATTGGAGAAGGGACACTGAGGGGCTGCCACCCCGGACCCACCCAGTGTTCACAAGACTTACCTTATTTCTCATGGCTCGGAGGAGATCTCTGACTGAGCCGCCTTTATAGGTTCTAAATTTACGAAGATCTAGGAATAAATAAGCAAGGAGTACAATGTAACCAAAAAAGGATTTCCAAGGAAAACAGGCCCTGGGGTCCTGGGGATCCAGCGCTCAGACTGCAGCAGCATGTGGTTCCCCAGCCAGCACTGACGGGGCCTGTCCCGGACTGAAGCTGCGGCCAGAGAGCCTGAGCACCGCCTCCAGGCCCGTGCCCAGAAATAACCAGAGCGTGTGACCCCTGCCACGAAGCGTCTCTCAGACAGAGGACGAGGTGCACATCAAGGGGGGACTGTCTCCCAAGAAGAGGGCGTCCCCACAGACAGCTCCTACCTCCAGAGTGGCGGGGGAGCCCAAGCAACCTGGAGCTGCCATCACCACTTTTGCTTCTTAGAAACGGCTGCTGTTTTTGAAATATTTCCACCTCCCTCCACTCCGGAGGCTTCGGGAGTCACCTGTCTGCAGGGGGACAGTGATGTTCTCCCTCCAGTCCATCTTCACCACGGCTCGCCCACCTCGCTCCAGCTGCTTCACTATCGGGCCGTCCAGGGACTCCTTCTCTATTCGGTCACTCACGTCCTGTGAGGGAGAGGAGGGCACCGGATGATGGTCAGCAGGCACCTACTACAGGAGGTAACAGTGACGCACAGGTAACAGTGGCCCCTGCTGCCTGGGCCTCAGCAGGGCCTCAGCCGGCCTCGGCACGGGAGGGCTCATCAGCACTCACCGTCTCCTGTGAACAGGTACGTCTGCCGCTCCCTGGGGAGAGGTCCATGCAGACCGTCCCCAGGCAGAGACAGGGTGACGAGCCACACCTGCCCAACTGCACTTCGCACCTGCACACACACCCCACGCAGAGCCACAGGCACAAGCGATAATTCGTCGGTTTTCCTTTTGTGCTTTTTGTCTGCCCGTTGAGGCGACACACACCCACGTCCATAACTGGACTGGGTCTTCTGGTTTTATCCTGTGTCCTCTCTGGTACTTTCAAAATCTGGAAAAGGTTAAAGGAGGATTTTTGATAAAGAAAATAAGCATTGCTACCTGGAAGAACTGCAGCTGCTTCTCCAGGCTCCAGAAGAAGGGGTGCTTCAGCACGTGCTTTGCGGAGGGGCGCTTCTGAGGGTCTGTGGCGATCATCCTCTCGATCAGCTCCCGGGCGATGACGTCTTCTGCACAGGAGGAAACGGGCGAGGGCTCACCATGGCCGGCCTAGGCCCAGCGGAACAGCCCAGACCGGAGCAACCTGCACGTCCTCTACGCCAGAGTCCACTGGCAGCAGGTCATTCCGGTGCAGCAGTGAGGAACTCACACAACCGCAGCTAACGAGGTCTGTGAAAAGGAGGGACTGGAAATACCCTCGGTCAGAGGGTCGGGTGGCTGCCCCACAAACTGGACTGAGGCTGCCTATGAGCGATGCGGAGGGACGTTCAAGACGAAGCTAAGAGCAGACACGTTGCAAAACCGTATGTGCTACTGAATCCTAGCCAGATCAGGCACTTATGCCTGGACAAATGATTGGAACAACATCCACAAAGGCATTAGGAACAGTCATTCATCACTACAGAATGGAATTATGTGTTCTTCTGCTGAACTGCTTTTTTTTCCCCTTAAATAGGGAAGAAGGAAGGTTAATCCGTAAGTCAAACAGTAAGTTTACATTTTTTCAGAAGGTGACACTGGGCTGTCCTGGGCCAGGTCTGATGCAGGAAGCCCTGGGGGCGGGAAGGCCGTTGGCACCTGAGCCGGGGGACCAGGCCGCCCCTGCCGCCTGCGCCACACAAGTCCAGTGGATGCAACATGGCCTGCTCATCTTCCTGAATGTCAGTGCAGAGGGGCTCTCAGGTTAGTTAACCCTTGCAAGAAACCAGCCAGAAAGCAGAGGTCACAAGGGGGTCTTGCCCCAGGTCACACAGGTATTTCATGACCTGCAGGTACCTCCGAAAGAGTTTCTGGGCTTTAGAAGGAGAGGTCCTGGCCCCATCTGCTCTGGTCCAAGTGCTTGACTCCCTGAGACCAGGGTGTGAGCAGCTGAGGGCACGGCCTCCGGGAACACAGCACTGGCAGCTTCCCAGCCTGCAGGGGCCACGCAGAAGCTGGGGGGGGCTGCCCTTGAGCTCCCCTCCCAGTCCCTCTTCCCCCTGGCCCTGCACCCACTCACCGTGCTTCTCAGGGTGTAAGCAGTCGAGACTGTAGGCGCCCAGGAGGATGTTGGCTTGCCGCTGTAGGGACTTGCCAAAAGGGTGGTTGCCCTCAGATATCACGTAGTAAAAGACGCAGCCCGCGGAGAAGATGTCCACTGTGTAGGTCTGAAAGGACACGTGGGCATGAGAGGCCGGGAATAGAGGCCTCACCTCACTGGGCAGTCCCTTCCCACCTTGAAGGGGCCCCAGGGGTCAGCTGATGGACGGGCACTCCTTGGAGCAATGCTGGCCACTGCAAGAGCGACATGGGAGTCAGGGTCACAGTGGAGAACGGGGGCTCTGAGCCTGGGGTCAGGGGCATGGGCCCCACCCTTGCTGGATGGAGCCCCCTGCCCACTCTGGGCCTGAGGCCCCGGATACAAAATGAGAAGCGCCTCATGGGGTCCTGGCAAAGGTGAAACGCATTAGTATGTAAAAGTGGCTATTTCAACAGCAGCCGGCCCCGGGAGCGCTCTCCCAGCGCTATCCCGCCTCATGGGGTCATGTAACTCCTCATGGGCAGGGATTTCTAAGCAGCCGCTTCCTGCTGTGTCCCAGGGCCCAGAACGTCACCCGCACACCACAGGTCTTGGAGCTTTGTTAATAAACAAGACAGTTGTGGGCTCCAATGCAGCCTTAAAATTATTTGACAAGTTTCCTGTGAGGTTGCTTTTGATGTTAACTGCTAATGCCTCTCACTCATCCCATAAAACCACTCAGTGTCTCCCACTGAGCAAGTTCTCTTTGGGGAAACATGCATGGGGATTTCCAGTTCCCGCAGCTTGGTGCACAACACTGGGGTGGCTGTCGAGCAGGGCTGGGGCCCCTACAGCTATGCTCCACTGCTTAGACTCTCTGCCTGAGACATGCGGACCTGCTGCCTTCCGCTCTGGAGAGGATGGGCCCTAAGCAACACCGTGCTCGGTCTCCCAGGAGCCCGGGAAGAGACAGTGTAAATGCAACACCCCAGGTGAAGACATGGACAGAAAGGTTCAATGACCAGCCTGGGGCCACAGACCAACCAGGGCAAGTCTGGGAGGCGGGGGGCTGTGGTCTTCTGAGCCCCAAACCTGATAATCTTTATTCTTCCTCTTCAGAATTTTCGTAATGTGGGTGACAGATTCAGGACAGAAGGGACAACCCCACCTCACCCGTGCTTACCTGGCAGCTCCTTCGCCTACTCACTGTATCATTCGCCTCCCCAGGGGGCTGAGCAGGAGGCTCCTGGCCTGCATTCTGGGCCCTTGCTCCCACCAGCTCGGTTACATCCTATCCCAAGCTTACTACTGCTACCTGTTCTTATTTGAACATCCCATAAGTTGATAAAAATGAGTTTCCCAAAAAGGTTACTGGGCGAGTAGAAGAAAAACAAAAACCGCCCACATTTGCCCCTTTGGTTCATCTGAACATGACATGACATGGAAAATGCCTACAGCATTTGGGGTTTACATCGAGGCTCTTTGTAAAGAAGGGGCACCCTCCAGCTAACTGTGCTGCAGGCAGGACTGAATTCGGAGGCTTGCACTCCGGAAGGTTCTGTAGCTCTCAAAGAACTATGCTCACGACTCACGGGGTTTTCCTTGCAGTCTTCGCTCAGCATCTCGGGAGCAATCCAGCCTTCTGTGCCGGGCACCCCCGAACGGCGGCTGAAGCTGTGCCTGCCCACCGCCAGCTTCTTGCAGAGGCCGAAGTCAGAGATCATGGCCTTGATGCGGCCGTGGGCATTGGGCATGGAGAGGAGGATGTTGTGGGGCTTCAGGTCTCTGTGAACTAACCAAACGCCTGGGTTAGTCTGATGTTCCTCACGGGGCTAGCAGGCCTCCCCCTGTACCTCCCTGGGTTCCAGCAGACCAGCTGCCCCCTCTGACGGTTCTGACTTCCAGCTGCACAAGATTCCATCTCAGAGTCTTACACAACTTGTCAAAAGGCACCCCAAAGCCCCACCTGCATACCCATGATACAGCAAAGAGCCGGGTCAGACAAGGTCTGCCTGAGCAAGCCATTGCCCACCCCCCACCGCGCCCCCCCACCCCAGGCCAGGGAAGCTTCTCACCGATGTTGAGGGAGTGCAGGTGGGCCAGGCCCGAGGTGGTCTGCTGCAGCAAGGTGATGGGCTCCAGGCCAAGGTGGGCAAAGTCCTTCTGCTCCACGTACTACAAGAGACATGACTTGGTCATGCTCCCAGTCCACAGGCCCTTGGCCCTTGGCACACTTAGCTTTTTAAAAAGTGATTCCATTTAACTTAGAGGATGCCTGTCGGGACTTTCTGTTTTTAACTAATCTCAGGTATTGGTCAGCGCCTTTTCTTTGATCATATTTTTAAAAAGAAATGAGCAGTTTTACTGGCCACCCTGTGTCTGAATCTGCATTTTCCAGCAGACTTCTCCTGAAGTCACAGGCCACCTTAGACAAAGCTCCAACTGGTTGGTCTACAATGAGAAAGCTAAGAGGACAAGAGTCTCAAGCCCACTGCCTCACACAAGAAAACCTACAAGTGAAATCACATGACGCTGAAACAGATTCCTGGTGCCTGGAGAGTGAGCAAAAGGAGTCGCTAGGTGTGTCTGAATGACCGAGCTACCAACCAGCAAACCCAGCCATGCCAGTCCTGCCCAGTGATGGGAGGAAGGAAGAAGCAGGTTTCCCGGAGGACTGGCTGGAGAGAGATGCTAACTGCAACCAAAACTGCTCTGGCAGGCTGGCGGAGGGGACCTTCCTTGTCAAAAAGCAACCAGCCGCCCATCTAAAACGACAGCGCGGTGACTCAATAGTGTTCCCTCAATAAAAATAAACGCGCAGGCCTGGTGCCAGGGCCCAGTGGCTGGGAGCAGAGAGGCTGCGGCAGCGGCACAGCTGCGGGGCCCACCTCCTGCAGGGTGGCTGCGCACAGCTCGATGGCAATGTACTGGAACTGCCGGTCCTTCTCCGTGCAGAAGTACCGGATCACATTCGGGTGCTCGTCCGATTCTCGCAGCAGCTGGACCTCACGGTCGGCGAAACTGAAACACTCGGGGAGGATCCTCTTGACGGCCACATCACGGTTGTCAAACATGCCCCTGCAGAACAAGGAGCGGGCTAGGCTTGGAGCGCGAGGCAGGCTGGAAACGAGGGGAATCTCCCAAGGGGCACCCCGAGGGACAGCAGGCACCATCTCAGGTGTGGCAGTGCCCAGTTCATCAGCCCACAGCCCGGGGACCCTAAGTGGCCCCTGGGCAGCCCTGTGGTCATCATGTCCCTCCCTGGGCAGGACTTTTTCATTGTGGTGGCCACTGTGACCCTACTGTGCCCCGCTGTGCCCAGGAGCCCCCCACCATCTGCCAGATGAGTAGCGCTGGAAGCGGGGTGCTGATGGCGCAGGGCTCTCCACTCACCGGTACACAATTGTGCCCTCAGCTCCGTGGCCCAGGACGTCCTTGGGACAGAATGAAATTTTCCCAACCAGCACCATGCTGGTTTCTTCATCTGAGACAAAATGGGTGAAAAAGGCCATTGCAAACACACATAACCTACAGGGTCTGGAGGCAGTTTAGCTAGTTTCCTGGGCTGCAACTCAGAGATGGGGTTTCAGCCGCTGTAGCCCCAGTACCTCCCCACTCACACCCTGGGCCCCTTGGTCCCTGGCATGGGGCCCTGCCCTCTGTTCCTGCCTTTACATCACTGCAAGGATTTATGTCTAGACATTCCCAAAGACAGGGTTTTCCAGAGAGTCACCTCGAAGATTTGCACCTGGAATGCCCAGGGAGTGGATGCATGGAATAAAAAAACACCATCAGCCAAGCTTGAGACTGTGACTTCGGGGACTCGGCACTGGTTCTACACAAGTCTACTCAGAATACTGGCCAATGACCAGCCTTACCCAACTTCCCAGAGGACAGTGGTCCAACAGTTACATTTAGATGTGCCCCTGGTCAGCTGCATGCCCCAGCCCTGTGGAGCCAGGCAGAGGGAGGGTCCAGAAGGCCCCATAGGGCTCTCATGGGGGAGGAGGCAAAGTGGGAGGGAGTTGTGGGCAACATGATGGACCCTTGCAAAGGCAGCTGATAATCCCACAGAGACTCCAAGGAAAGGCATGGTACCCTGTGGCTCTTGGCTGGTATTCAAATGAAAGAGAAGACAGAACTAGAATGGCAACTTGCTTTACCCTCATCGTCCTGCTCCAGGGATGGGCTGGCACCAGCTCTGGAGGCAGAGCTGCTGGAGTGGAGCGAGTGGTTGGAGGCTCTAGGTGATGTGTTGGGGCTGCTGGCGGCTGAGCTCTCTGAGTAGAGGCCGGACGAGTCCAGGAGCTCAGCGTCCTGAGCCAAATCTCCAGGTGGGTGGAAGGGCAGCTGCTGCTGTTGCAGAAGCTGGATTTTCTCCAGTTCCTTCTGGAACTGCTGGTGCTGGAGCTGCTGCTGCTGATGCATGCTCTGGGAAGAGAGACACACATGCAGATGAGTGCCCGCTCCCCGGGGAGCAGGGGGCAGGCAAAGAGAGGCTCCTAGGGCAGTGGAAGCAGGGTTACTGCACATGGCCGAGAGAGCAGGGGCAAGGCCCAGGGGTGGGATCTATCAGCTCAGTAACTTCCAGTTTGACCCTCCCCCGTATGCCTACTCCCGATGCTAGACGGGTCCAGCAGGAGGGGCTCTCCTCCAGGTGGAGGGCTGGGCCAGAGGGCATGGGTGTCCTTCAGTCATAAAATTTGCAGACTTTTATGAAAGTCTGGGAGTTGTTGCAAGACTGAAAACAAACAGGAAGGTTACCTAGGTGGCTGAGTGTGGTGGGTGAGGGGAAGACTGGGCTTTGCCGACTATTATGGCTATGAGTCATCCAGAGGAGAAAGATGGGGCTCAGAACCTGGAGGCCACATAGCCAGGATGGGGCAGAGTGGGCTGAAGATGGACAGCCAGCCAAGGTCCTGCCCCACCAGCCCTGCTTCAAGGCACTGTCCTCCCTACAGCCCCACGCTCCTCTCCTATGTTATGTAAAGTTCATTCCCCCATAATCTGAAGCAACAGCAATCTGTGACCATCACAACCAATGTGTGGGAGCTGACCGAGGATCTGGGGTGCAGTCACTGGTGGGGTTTCTAGCTGCCCCTCCCTCTCTTGGGTGAAACCCTGGAGATGCCCCTATCAGCTGAGTGACTTTGGGAAAGATATTTGACTTCCCAGAGTACAGTTTCCTCATTAGGGGTTGGGGGCCAACACCAATGACCTCCTAGGACCATGTGAGGTAAAACAGAAAACAAAGTGGGCGGACACATTTCCTCAGACACCAAGTGCTTTGAGGGGGTGTGTGGTGCCCATTCTTCGGCAGGGTCCGAACTTCCCAGGCTCGTGTCCTCGTTGAAGAACTATTCCTCAAGACTATTCTATCCAACTGCTGAGCTACCAAACTACATAATCTGAGCTCACTTATTTCCAGCCAGGAAGTCTAAGGAATTACCGAGTTACCTTCTCCACCCCAGCTGATGTCCCAGACAGGCAGTTTTTAGGGGAGGGACGTGAAACCGTGTAGTTTCTACTATGATGCTTATACTCAAAAAAGAAATTATGGTTAACTATTCAAAGGCTCTGCCTGTGGAGTTTGCCAATCGGCTCTTACAGTTGGTTAACTGCTTCCCTGGGAAGCCAGTGTCTATTTAATTCTAACGTTTTTTGAAGAGAAACAAATATTGACTTAAATGAGAAAAGAAGCCATCTGCTTCTCTGCTGCTTCTGTCCCACTGACATCAAAGGCCCTGAAGCTCACAAACACGAGGGAGGGGAGGGGCCGGCCTCACCAGGGGGTAGGTGATGATGAAGGCCACCCAGCCGATGAGCAGGAAGGTGCTCAGGATGATGGTGGCCATGTCCTTGAGCATGGAGTCCACGGGGGCCTTGGGCTTGGCGGGGGCATGAGAGAACTTCTCCTCCACATCTTGAGAAACGGTGGTGGGTGTGTTCTCTGAGGTCCGGCCAACCAGATCGATGACCTGGGCAGGGAGAGAGTGACGCATCACTGCACAATTTCTCACCAGACATGAATGAGCCAAACAGTGGAGAGAAGTAATACCATTGCAAGGGGATGACCAGGCTGGGAAAGGTGCTGGTGTTTCCTAAGCTCATCGCAAAAGCAGATGACAGTGGCTTTTTTTCAAAGGGATGGCCTCGAGGGGGCAGGCACTGCTGTGGTGATGCTAACATCACTTGATAGCAGTTTTTAGACCAACGCTTTTGGAAGTACCTTCAGATTCCACCTTCTTTCAAAATTTCTCAGTGGAGACAGAAATGGCCTCCTCTGGTGATAGGTCTGACTCCTGGGAAGACTCTGATTATTGCAAGAGTTCGGTGAAAAGACTGGTGGCCAGTGACCACTTGGATGGTGCTGTTCCATGGTACGTGCACACGCACGTGTCCAGAAAGTAATGAACCCTGTGCTACCGGTCTCCAAGAACACAGAGCTCCCGCCCCTTCCATTTCAGGCCAGATGATGCTAAGAGAACCCCTGTGTGACAGTCACACACCTATGTGACTACCCTCTGTTAAGCTCCCTCCAATTATCCTAATCTGGGTGGCACCTATCTCCTGCCAAGACCCTGACAAGCTCACTCCACTGCCCCAGGGCTGCAGGTTGGCCATCCAGGTCAGACCTTCCCAGCAGCCACCACCTGGGCAGGCCTCCCTGCTGCCTGGCAGCTCCATCTCCAAGCGCCTGGGACTGGATGGACCAAGTCAGCCACTTCCATAGGCTGCTCCTGGCTTCCTAACACCTCAGGTCTCCCCACTTCCTCTTTCGATCAGCTCCCCCCTGCTGACAGGCTAGCTCAGGGCCTAGCAACGCGGTTGCTCTGAGGCCAAGTGCTCCCTACCTGGTGGCTTGAGATTTGCTCGTGCCCATCTCCTCACAGCTGCGCATGCCCATCTCCAGGCTCTTTCCATGTTGTTCTCTTCCTTCCAACAGCCTCTGCTTCTCTCCCCCCTGGACAAGCCCCCACCTTTACGTCCTCCTGGCTTCACAAATAGCTCCCGCTCCCTCCCCATCATCCTTCCCAGCAGGGAGTTTGCCACTGACTCCCTGGACTCCCTCGTGAGCTTCTTCCCCAGCTGAGCACACAAACTCTCAAGGCAAAGGCTACACCCTACCCCACCCACAGTGACTTGTTCCCACTCACTTCCTCAAAGCTCTTTTTCTCCGAGTCAGCCGGAATCACGTTTTCCCGATGCTTGGGCAGATTGTTGGGGAATCTCTCCAGCATCTTGGTGGATGCAGACAGAGGGGTTTCGTGGTGTCCTGCGAGAGGAGAAGCCTTTGATGAGAACCGTGCCCAGGCTGTCCCCTGTGGGAAGTCGAGGCAGCAGCTCCACTGCCACGGAGCCAAGGCCCACATCAGACAGCATTCCACCAGGACACAAGTTTCACTACTCCGTGGTGGCACGGAGCACTCTGACTCTCACAACCAGGAGGGATGCGGATGTTCGGGGTCTGCTCGGAGCAAGTTTTGTGTGGAGATGAGAGTAGGCTGCCCACAGCCGAAGCATCATGAAGCGTCAGTAAAAACTGGAGAGATGCAGGGTTCTCTCTGCCCCTCCCAGATACCATCTACCTGGGAGTCTTTATTCTCTATCTCTTTTTCCTAATAAACTTTTCAAGACAAAACCAAAAAAACCTGGGGGGATGCGGCCCTGAATGTGCACCCTCATACCGCCCTCCACACAGGGCTCCCTTTTCAGTACTGAAATTGCTCAGGTGCAGCTCTAGGCCCACTAAACGTGGGAGGCGGCGAGTGACTCCTGAGAGCACAACAGACAGTTTTGCTGAAGGGAGAGAGGGTCGGAGCCCTCAGCGTCCATTCACCGTTCTCTGCACCATGATGTTCCGACTAGTGTCGCGACTACCTGGTGCTCATCACACGTTTACTGAGCACCTGTTGTGTGCAGACCACCATGAGAGACAAAACTGAGTAAAATGAGATACTGGGGTCCGAGCAGGCCTGACCGCCTGTTTAGCTCTAGTCAGATGCCTCTTACCACTTGAAGGCTGAGCTCAGAGGCCGCTCAGGCTGTCTACACCTGAAGTGCTCTCCCTTTCGTTCTCTCACCAAGCTCAGATCTCTCCCCAGTTCAGGTCTCACCTGGTGATCTCTCCATTGTTCCCTCAAACCCATCTGCAATGTTGTGCTCTGTGTTGCCATGATGAACCAGAGCTGCCCATGTCTTCATCTGGGAAAATCCTCTTTCGCTCCCTACCTTTAGGTCAGTCCTCTATCAAAGAGATCCCGTTGTTCCTCAAAGGACGCCTGTTTGTTGTGAACTATCACCACTCTCTCAGTGTTGGTCGAGAGGACTCCGAGACCAGCTTTGCTACAGTCAGACCCCTGACTCGCTGGTGCTGAGGGGCCTGGGAGCTGAATTCAAGTTTCTCCCAGTACATTAATAAAGCTCACTAGCAAGAGACCTTTGCTCCAAGAGAAACCAGGCTGCCCTTGCACGTGCTACCTCGCTGCAGTGCCTGCCCACCTGGCCCTGCCCCAGGACCTGCTCTCGATGCTTGAAGCCTGGCCTCTCTGCTGGGCCCCACCAACAACCGCGGTAGAAGTGAGTAGCCTGAGTCCATCTTCTTCCTGCAGGTCTTACAAATGGGTTTCTCCCATAGCTGGGCCTTTAGTCACATCAAGCTGCACATTCTAGGCCAACTGTTCTACTAACGGAATCACAAGATGCTGATACATTTTTGTACAAAGTGTATGTGGTCTTGTGAGCCATCTATCCTCATCAATTATGGCCAGGCTCTGGAGGAAAAAGCAAAGGCCCTGGCCCAAGCTAGTGCACCCCAGTGCATGCAGGGGTCACGTGTACACCCCAGGTTAGGGCCACTGCTCTGGGGCAACCCCCAGATGGCACCACCCAAGCCACGTGGTCTCATTTTACTTTGCAGATTCATGTGAAGGTGGGGCTATCCTCGCCCTCTACAAAAACCAGACCCAAGCACAGGTCCTGCTACCTGAGGCCCCCAGTTTACTTAGGGCTGTTAAGCAGTTCCACTGCCTTATTTAAACATGACTAGCTTTGGAGTTCCTCAGAAAAGTTCCCCATTTTTTTTTAATATTCTCACATACACATTTCTATAGTTCCCAATACTTTTTCTAGTCCACAGGCCTTAGTAGGTAATTTATGTATGCCTTCACATAGCATAACACTAAGTGGGCTTATCCTTTCAATGGCCTCTGCTTCTCAGTTATTTCTTTTTCCTCACCATGGGCCCACTCATACATGCTTTCCAAGGACTTCTGTTCAAGAAGGGTGGAATTATTTTATCTTCTCCTCTGCTCATTATTTGGTAAAAGTCATAACCAAAGGAAAAACGGTTACATGGAATCAGGATGAACGGAGGAGAACCAGTCCCGGACAAGCACAACGAAGTGACTGGGGCTGGCTACACCAGTACAGCCCTCCCCAACCAGGGCCCTGCCTGGCTGCTGCTGCAGCCCCTGAGCCCTACACTCACCAGGCAGCACCATATCCCTTCCTAAACCCCCCGCACCCCTCTTGCACTAGTACCAGTCAGTGAAAAGGGGAGCAGAAATCTCATCAGCCCCTGGTGCTCTGCCACACCCACCTACCCCCTACCCAGCCCCCAGAGCTCATCCCCATACTCATCCCCAGATTGGGGGTGAGGACACAGGAAGGACAAGTCAAGTCTGCCCTCTGCTCCAATTACTTGGGGCTCTTGCCAGACACTGCCCCCTCACGTGGCTCTGCCTTCGTTTGTCACACTCACTGCCTTCTGGTGTCATCTCAGCTTCTTATCTCCCTGGCTGACAGGCAGCCAGCTCAACCCGGGGCTGGTAGTGGTGTCAGCGACAATGGGGAGAGAAGGAAAAGGGGGCCCCATATAACCCGGCTTGTGCCCAGGGCCTCTGCCGGGCTCCTGCACAGAAGTCCAGCCCCTGCCTCTTCACTCTCAACCCCTCCCGGGTCCCAACCCTCTCCTCCCCGCAGCCTCGCCCGCCAGCTCCAAGTGAATTCCGCCATTGAAACTGCCATGCCTGCCTTAGCTAGAAGTGGAAATAACAAGGCGGCTTGTGAGGACAGGGCAGGGACGAACGTGTGTTCTACGGGGCTTAGTGCCCTCTGGGTACACACAGACTGGCAGGTTTCACGGTCCTTTCACAAGTCTGGTTGTGACAGAACTTGGCGTCAATCAGATTCACTGCCTCAATCTGATTTATTATATTGTTTTTGTTTTGTAAATATTTTACACACAAACTGTGACTGGCCTAGAAAATCTGCAATGTCTATCAAAAGACTCAGAAATTTAAAAAAAGATAGATAAGAAATATAGAAGGCTTAGTGCCCATGCCTTTAGGAGACATTCACAATGTCAGAGGGTTGCACAAAGTTTACATTATTTAGTACTTGAGATCTGGAACATTAACCACCTTTTGAGAACTGACTTGGTGATACACACTTTATTTCCCTTGGGGGTGAAAATGCTCTCAAGGTCTGAAAGACCAATTTGGATATGAATGGGCCACAGTGCTGAGTAGACAGCACCAGCAAGGCCATCCTCTGCCACCAGGGGGCAGGATGCTATCCCCTGGGTGACAAACACTTACCTATCAGAAGCCAGTAGTTCCTCAAATAGTTGAGTTTGTTCTTCCCTTTGAGCCCAGGATCAAACTTTAGGTCTGTACTGGGTGTGATCACACACTCGCCTTTGTCCCCAATGGTGACCCCGTCGGTCTGGGGGCCTTCCAGCAAAGGAAGGGTGCTGCCTCGGGGCTGGGAAGACAGAAATGGGGTGAGGCCTGGGGTAGCAGATCTTCCTGCCCAGAAAGGTCTGCTGAACCTTGGGTAGGGCTGCCCCAAGCACCTAGAGCAAGACACAGAGGCCCTGAGACTGGGCAGGAGGAGCTCCTCCCTAGGGACAGGACCATGTCTTTCATGCAGTCATCTTTTAAAGTCATTGGAGTCTGGGAGCTGGAAAGCAGAGGGTATGTGTGCAATTCCAAGAGGCTGCTGTGAGACGCAGACTACAGTGAGGAGCATGCCAGTGGCTAGAGTGCAGTAAGCTCTGGCCGGGAGCTCAGGGCAAGGCTAGAGCAGTCACCCAGGCAGATGCTCCAGCTCACAGGAGCAGCACTGGAGACAGGAGATGCCAATGGGACAGTTCAGACACTGTAAGGGCAAAACCAATGGCCACGATCACAATGCCTCAGACACACAGAGACAGAGGCTGGGGCAGGCAGAGGCCAGGGGCAGGCAGGTGAGGGCCAAGGAACCAGGATAGTTCACGAAAGGATGGAAGGGATGAAGCAGGAATAAGGGTGGACATTTGAAGGGTCAGGCACAGCCTGAACAAAGATTAAGAAAGATGAACAGGGACCATTTGGAAATCAGGACGATGCCTTTGGTGAGACCAGGCACTTCCATGAGCAGTGTGGAGAAGAGGATGATGGGACCGGACAATGGGGATTAGGGACCGAGGCTGTGAACATCACCTGGGAAATTTAGATCTGAACAAGAAAGGAAGGAATAACCAGTGCGCCCTCAGTTTACAAAGCTGCTTTTGCTACACGTCTCTCCTTACAAAGTAGAATGTGGCATGTGTAGAAACTGGTTCTGAGGGTTTTAGACACTTACCCAGTGGGATGTTTATATTTGATTCATGCATGTTAGTTGCTATAATGGAACAGGGGCAGTTGGGAGACTGCCATCTGCCTCCCACCCTCACCTGCCCCCCTTCCAGGGTACTTACCACAACCGCAACCCCCTCATGAACCATAGAGGGGGAGGCGTAGAGGCTGGTGGAGTACTTCCCAACATACAGGGTAGGCCTAAGAGAAAAATAGACACATGCATTCCACGGTCGTTTGATTTCTGGGTCCCACAAAAGGAGGCTTTGTCGAGAGAAAGATTCAGAGAATAGGCCAACATTCCCTACACCTTGTGCTCTGAGCAAAGAGAGTGTGGGGGCAAGGCAGTGCCCTAGGAGCCAGGAAAGCCCCAGCTGTACTTCCTGCCTGCTGAGGTACAGCTCCCTCACGTGTAGCCACTGCCCGGGAGAGATCGAATGCTGGCAGCCACTGCCAAACTGAGATGCCCTAGCCAGAACCACCACCATTCTGTCTTGTGATACAGAACCTCCCAGAGGGTCCTCAGCAAAAACAGTCAACTACTTTAAACTGTTTGCCCAAAGCGAGAAATCCCTAACTGAGTGTTCCCGTCTGGGGCATCAAGGAGGGGTAAGAGGTCAGCTCTGTCAGTGATTCAATATGAGCATGTGGCGTCAGAGATGTCTGCCAGAGCCCTGGCCTCCGGGGCATGCTCGCCACCCTGCAGGAGGACGGGAGAGCCAGGCCACACTCCTGCTCGTGCCCTGGGTCCCCTGACTCACGTCAGCTTGCTCTTAGCCTCCGTCTCCTTGGGGAACGGGTACTTCCACTTGGTGATGCGCCCCACCTCCCCGGACATGAAGGTCAGGTAGCGCAGGGTCTCCACGGCCACATTGATGTGCATCACTTTCCGCAGACCCTCCCGCTGCCAGACGTAAAAGGCCACCACGGGGGAGGCATAGTTCTGGATCCACAGGACGTCTCCAGATTCACTGTCCACCGTCACCACCAGCCCATCGCCATTGGACACAAAGTGGGACATCTCTGCACAGATCAGATAAACAACGTTTGATGAGAGCCTCACTCCATCAACCACATCCTCCACTCTGGGCAGGCTGCTGTCACCCAGCTAGAGGAAACAGACTTCTGGAGTGTTCTGGGGTCCCCTCTGAACAACCTCACTTGTTCCCAATGAACACAGCCAGGCTCTACTGTATGAAGATGCCAAGAGCAGCTAGTTTATAAACCTAAGATAGGGCCCCTCTCTCCAGGGCAACTGACTCAGTGACACTCTTCAGCGTTCTATTAAGTTAGTGGGAGCAGACACTGAAGAGAAAGGAGCCAGTGATGATGCCTATGAATTTGGCACCAACTGCAATCGTTTTACCCACTGACCGTACACTGCCCTCACCAGACCACAGAGGAGCGCCCAGAGACAAAGGAAAGGCAGAAGGACTTTCAATGCCAGTGTCAAGATGACAAAGTTGATTTTTCACTTCAAGATGGGAGAATCGTTACTAGAGAAATAATTAGGGCACAAACCAGAGATTCAGGGAGTGGGTGGCTGATGTTTAATTCTGCTTCCCATGGATGGCCAGTAAATTCCTTTTGTAACACAGAAGGCCTCCACCTGGTGGCCCTCCCGCCTGTCAGGCTAACCTGCCACCATTTCACCTGGGGCCCCCTCCACACTTCATCGCCTGGCCCCTGCACTCCACACTGACTGCTGGGTCCTTACTGTAAGTCCAGAACCTGGGGACCAAGCTGCCGTGAAGGACAACCAGCTGCCTGCAGCAGCTGCTTCCGCAAGGTCACAAGCACTGCTGAGCCTGGGGCACTCACTGTAGTCCAAGTCGTCCTCCGGCAGCGAGGCCGCGTAGTCGAAGTAGGTGGCGTTCCAGCGGAGCTCTCGGGTTTTGGTGTCGTACATGGTGATGGTGTACTCTGGAGAACACACAGCCCCCATCACCCAGAGGCCCGAAGCGCCTTCTAACTATGACAGATAAACCCTCCCTAAGTGGTGTGTCAAAGTCCATGTGGGAAGAGAAAGTCCACAGGGAGGAGAGCTGAGTCCCAAACACAAGAGCCCGGCCACAGCTGTGCTCTGGAACTCAGGGCTCCCAGAGTCGCGAGCAAGGTACGGTGTTGTGCAAAGTCACTTGACTTGGGGTGGCCTGTGATGTCTCAGTAGATAGCTATTGGCTCCTAGAAGTGGGATGGTGTCACACAGAAACTACAACCTGGGGAGTGGCCTTGGGGGCCAGGTGGCTGATGGAGGTGAGGAGGTCGAAGCAGAGGCTGGGCGAGCAGCAAGGGGGCAGCTACAGCACAGCACACTGCAAAGTGGGGATGGAGCAGTCATATAGGGGAGAGGGTGGTGGCATCATTAATAAGACTGTGTGATGACTCGGAAAACAGTGCCTCCTGCACCTGTGCACCTGGCTGAGGGGAGTTCCAGACCAGATGGGATGCAGAAAGGGCTGAGAGGTGTGTCTCTCTCTCTTTTTTAAAGGTTTATTTTTTTATGCATACAAGAGCTGGGGTATAGGCCAGAGTCACGGGAGGTGAAAGGATTCACCAGTGACAGAGTAGGAACAAAACAGGCAGATCTACTGAAGTACACTGCTGCGGGGAGCAGCAGGAGAGGTCTGCTGCGCCACGTGGGTCCCCTCCCTGGCCGGGGATGGAACTCCTGCTGCTGTGCCGTGGATGCATCACAGTGTGGCGCTCAATCTGCTGTGCCTTAACTGCTTATGATAAAACACTAGACAAATAAGCTAAAGAAGCCAATCATGTCTCTAGCTGAATACAGAGGGTCAATGTACAAATTGAGAAGGCAAAAGTACCCAGAAAAATGACCTCAGGGTCAAGATAAAATCAGGGGGTGGCTATGAGACCCTTCTTTGGGTCCTAAGACCAAGGTGCTTGTTAGGAGTGCTGGCCCATAGCACGCTTACAGCCCAAGGCTGAGAGACCATGAGCATGGTTTTAATCTAAAGGAGGGGCTTTACAGCAAGGATGGCTTTTGAGTTGTGTTGTGAAAGAGGAAAGGGTGTGGGCCAGTCTTGGGGAGAGACTGACCATGCCAACGTTTTTCAAAAAGAGCACTGTTTATCTGGGAACATGTCTAGGTGAGGGAAATGAAACGAGGGAGGAAGAGGAAGAGAAAGCAGCTGCATCGGGGGCTTTGTGGGCAATGGGATGCTCAGGGGGTCGTCTAAAGTGGAGTGGTGTGGTAACATCTGTTTTTGGAGAAGACAGCTCTGGCCACCTGCTAGAAGATGAAGCCTGGAGACACAGACGGAGGTGGGGGGAATAGGGACTGGAGGGAGGCTGCTTTAGCTCCTTTTATGGAAACAGGTGGGTCACAGACGACAGAAGGTTCCTCCTTACCTGTTCTCCCAAGATACAGAAGAGAGGTTGATGGACAGAGACTGTCTGCAAAGGCTGACGACAGTGTCTGCTGCTTCTCCCCTGTCAGCAGGTCGATGACATACCAGATATCCTGCTTTTTACCTGAAAGGACACACGCACACCCTGTCACTGACACTTGTCCTGGATGGGAACAACCACCACCGCCAAACCAGCAGGATGTTCTCTGTGACGAGACCTGCCTGGCGTCCTGATGTCCTAAGAGTGAGGAGCACATGCTGTGGGCCTCTGTGGCTGACAGGGCGTACCGGGACAGTAAACCTCATGCCGCTGGGACTTACGACAACTTAATAACCTAGTCATGGAGAAGTTCTCCAAACCCAAGAGGCTAGGAACTCATAGATGGCATTGCTCTGGTAAGTGGCCTTTCCCAGAGACAAGGCTCACTATTCATGTATCTCAGCAACTCTCCTCATGAGTCATGTATAAAGAGGCTCCTCACCTCCCTTTAATAACGCTAACTAGCTGGTAGCTGGGCCTGGGCAGTGGTGCTGGTTGCAGTCTCGTGTAAATGAGGTCAAAGTCACCTCAGCTCCTGTCTCCAGCCAGTTATTCCCTGGTCTGGGCTATACCCCTCACCTTGCTCTGCGGAGGACAAGGCACGAACAGGTGGAGAGCGTGGCCAGCAACACCACTAGGAGAAGTCGAAGCCTGAGCATCTGGGATCCAAGCCTCAGAGTGACCTGGTGATGGCGAGTGGGCAGCACGGCTCCCACCTGACAGCGACACCTCACCGCCACGAGTGCGCCTCTGTTATGGCGGGCGGGGCCTCTGCTCACTGTGTCTCCCTAATGTAGTGGCCAAGTTTCCTACCTCAAGGGACTCTTGGAGCAGAGTACAGAGATGTGGGAAGACCGCAGGGCATCAGAACCTGGCTGCAAGACCCTTGGTTCTAAGGAGATTAGCACGCTCGGCCTGTGTGAATCCTGTCCACGGCTCAGGACTCTGTCTCAGTGTCAGCATCTTAATGTGAAAAGAATCTGCTGGTGGAGTGAAGAGATGGCCGAGCAGCTTTCAGGGGGCCGAGCAGCCCCCTTCCAGTTACTTCTAGGAGCATCCCAGCTGTCTTACGAGCATACAGATTGGGCAGTCACCCCCATCTTCAATGTTTGGTGAACTCTCAAGATGATGGAAATGCATCACCTTAAGTGCAGCATAAGCAATGACACATGGCCAAAGCGGAAGTCCAGGCAGCAGACAGTGACACGGGTGGGTCCAGGCCCGGCCCAGAGAGAGAAAAAGTGGGTGCCACCACTTCCTCGGGATCCCTGGGCTGAGGCTTCCCGATTTGAAGGTGTGGAAGGAAACAAGTGCCCCAGTGTCCGGAGCAAAAACTAAAACCCCTCCTGTGCTGGAGGCTCAGAAACACACATGAAATCCCTGCGGCATGGACAGGCACTAAGCAGTTTCAGTTCCTCAGAAGGAAGGCTGCTGTGCAAATACAGGGTACTATTACCACTGCGATTTCAAGATAAATACAGTTCTCCTTTGTGTTACAAATGCATTTTTATTGACATTTTGGCAGCAACATGGTCAAAGAAAGGCAGGTGATCTGAGACTTTGAAAGATGTGACCCCAGCCAGATATGAAGGTGGTTTATCTAGCAAGCTGTTAAGTGCTGTTTTTAGCCAATATTCTGAGAGCAGGAAATACTGAGAAAGCCCTATAATTAATGGGCAGAGCCTGGTTTCCCTTTCTTGGCGCAGATGATTATATTTACTTTAAATTTCATCCAATTGCTTCTGGGTATGTTGCAATCTTTAAATCACAGGGGGAGGTCAATATGGCAGCGAAAAGCTTGTTAAATGAGTAACCGTTTTAATGGTGTCAAGTCTGTTCCCAAGTGGGGGAACCCTCTCTTAATTGGCCAGCTGATCCTGATGGGAACAAGCACAACCCAGGCCCCAAAGACCTCTCCCAGAAGGGCTGGCGAGGGAGCGGATGCATACCTCTCTCTCACACACCCGCCTGCCCAGATTCTGGATTCGTTTTCAAAGAGACCCACGTTTCCACATTGAGAACAGGAACACTTACCCATGTAGAGAATTCCATCTGAACTCCGGCACGGGGATGCCTGTACCAGCTCCGGGATGGTAAAGGGAAGTTTCTTTAAAAAGAAAAAAGGCCAAGTTATGAATAAATAAGTTAAGCAATTAACACAATTTTACTGCACAATCTGTGCCCGTTACCCAATTCTGCTAAAGAGAGACAAGCATTGTTGATGGTTGGTGAGAGTTTTCTTAACTGGAAACCCAGGAAAAAGGACACCCCAGACTTGCACATCCACTTTAGACAAGCCCTCGCTCCCAGCTCCTGGCATTGTAAACACTGCCTTTACTCCATGAGTCCCTGGAGGTCTCAAGGTCTCTTGTCCTGAGAGCTTCCCGGGCAAGGAGAGGGGTGGGGGGTGGAATGGCCACAAATGTGTAGAGTTACACCAGCTTTAAAATTCTAAGGGAGGAAAAAGACTTCTGACTTGATGAACAGAGCCAGAGTTGGCTAGACTGGGAAGAAGGATGCTTTTCTAAGTGGGAGCAAGCCATCTGATTACTTTTGCAGAAGGCAACCCCAACAGCCCACTGAATCTTTGAGGTAAACAAGTCACATTTATGGGGGTGACACAGGAGTTTGAGGTGGAAAAAGTTCTGATGTTTTCTTCGGTAAACAAATTACTACAGAAAAACATAAGAAAACCAAGCCTTTTGGTAATGGTACGTGTCAGGAAAAGAAACTCAAAGAAATCCACATTTCAACTGCATTTCATCATAAAACCGATTCTTCTGCGTCCACAGCTGACATCTGACGGGTCTTCTGGTAGTTGTTCTTTCAGTCTACTCTATTTTGGGAACATTCTGTGTCTTGAAACTGTTCTGTGGATGACTTGCTGCTTCTACATGGTCACCTTGTTCTCATGAAAGAAAAGACTCTTCTCTAGTTTTAACAAGTACAACTTTGAACAATAAGCAACAATTGAGCCTGCCCATCACCAACACATCTGAATGAAGCTTAAGAAAAGGGAAAATGCCAGAAAGATGTCATGGGTAGGGGGTGGGGTTGGGGGAGGGGGGCCCTATCATATGTTTCTGAGAAGCAGAAGTTGTTGCAAAGCTTCAGTCTGGGGTCCTAAGGAGTGTGCTGAGTGTTGCTACCAGCTTGACACCCCCAAGCTATGAAGCAGGCTGAATCCGAGCTGCTAGACCACCACGCGCTGAGGCCCTGCAGGGCGCTGGTCAGAGCAGCCTTTGGAGTGGACAGCATCACGTCCTAAGCACAACTCCTTAGAGTTCTGACACTGGGAACCTTCTTCACCTTGGCAGGTGCAGCTTCCACACCTCTACTAAGAGGAGAACACCTATTTCTGAGAGATGACTTATATAAATCACTCAGCAGTTTCTGGGAACAAAGCAATTCAGTAATGGAAGTGTGTGTGGAGAGAAATGCCAAAGATGAACACACACCACTATACAAGGCTTGTCCTTCTCCTATGCTTCAGTCCCAGGTTTTCATAAAATCATTTAAAATACCCAAATTCGAGCCTATAAGCCACTTGGGTCTACACGAGTGCTGCTCAACCTTGGCTGCACCCTGGAGTCACTCGGAAGCTTTGAAAACTTTCTAATGAAGCAGAACATGCAAACAGAAAGGTCACAGAGGTGTGCAGCTCGGGTAAACTTTGCCAAGTGTATGCACCCAGAACCAGTGTCCAGATGAAGAAACTACCTTTCCAGCACTCTGAAAGACCCCTCTTCCAGCCATAACCCCCAAGGTAATCATTACCCCAACTTTAGAACAACAGAGCAGCTAGCTGTTCCTGTCTCTGGCCTTTCTGATGTGTGCTGTGGGGCCCAGTCTCCCGCTGGTGAGGTCCAGCCGTGCAGAATCCCCATAGGGCCACTCATGGGTCTATGGTCTGTTCCCACTGGTGTGGGCGATCAAGTCAGTGGTCATCCCATGATTTCCTTATCCTGTCTGCTGGTGATGCCATGTGGACTGTCCCCCCTTTTTGGTTATGATAACAGTGTCACAGACATCGGGAATGTCGTAGGTACACCTACAGCCGCTGGAGGTGCCACCTGGGAGTGAGCTCCTGGGTCACAGAGGCTCTAGAAGATTCCCCCATACAACTGGCTATGAACCCACCTGACGTCCACTGGCAGTACCTGATATTTCGGGGCTCCACCCAACCCCAACACATACACACATTTATTTTCTTTTTCCATTTTTCTTATTTTAGCCATACTAGTGAATGGGCAATAGTATGATGTTGTGATTTTCCTAGCGACTGATGAAGCTCAGTAACTTTTCATCTATTTATTTATTGACCACTTAGACCACTTAGATATCCTCTTTTGCCGTTTCTCTACTTGGTTTTCTTTTTAAGGAGTTCTTTATATATTCTGAATATGAACTCTTTGCTGGATATGTGTGTGGCAAACACTCTGTGGTCTGTCTCTATTCCTGGTGTCTTAGTAAAGGAAAATTCTTAATTTTAAAATAACCTAGTATATCTATTTTCCCCCTTATGGTGAGTGTGAGGCTTTTAGCCCCATTTTTGGGGCTACCCTACTTAAGAGACAGTTATCTACTCTAAGGTCATCGAGATGTTCTACTTCTTTTTTCCCTTAAATTTTGTTTTACATATCACATTCAGATAATACAATCGATCTGAGACTGATTTGTGTGCATCTGGCGTGAGGTCAGAGTTACAATTTTTTTTTTCCCCATACAGACAATGCCCCAATCAACTCACACCATTTATTGAAAAGCTCCCCTTTGAGACTGCACTGTGGTCTGGCTTTTGTCAACAATCAGGTGACTATGTATGGGCCTGTCCCTAACTTCTCTTATCTGGGAGCTTTTTAAACATCCCAATAGCCTTGACAGTTAAGACTTTAACTGTCTTTAGGGGTTGGGACCTAGACTCAGTGTCTTTCAGAGTTCTCTCAGTTATTACAACGTGTTACTAAGGTTGAGGGCCTCTGGCCTAGATTCTCAAATGGAAATAAGAGTAAACTCCCCCAGTCCCTCCCCACAAGGGGATGTCTGCTGAGGGGCAGACAGTGTCTCAAACTACAACCCCTCACACCCACAACATGAGAGGCACAAGTTAGTGCAAACCCTGCCACCACATGCTTCTCAGCTGGCCCACATTGAAAAGCTCGCATAGGAAGCCCATCTTTTTTTTTTTTTTTAAAGACTTATTTATTTATGCATACAAGAGCTGGGGTATAGGCCAGAGGTGTGGGCAGTGAGAGGCTCCACCAGAGACTGAGTGGGGAGCAGAACATACAGATTGACTGAAACACACTGCTGAGGGGAGCAGCGGGCGAGGTAGGAGAAGTTTGCTACGCCTTGTGGGTCCCCTCCCTGGCTGGTGGCAGGGATCGAACTCGTGCTGCAGTGGCTGCGGTTTGCTTCACAGTGCGTTGCTTAACCCACTGCGCCATAGTGCATTGCTTAACCCACCACTGAGTGTTCCCAGGACCAATTTTCACATCAGGGAGGCCCAGGAAGCCCATCTTGGGAGCTGCTGGGTGCCTCTCTGGATGCCCTGAATCAGAATCCCCAAAAGTTTTGTTAAAGTCTTGGGCAATCTCAAAGTGCAGCTACAATTTCAGGTCACTGGTCTAGAACCCACCACAGAGAGCCAAACATACTCACCGTCAGGCCTTCATTATTCTTGCCTCCGAGTGTGTACAGGCTGCCATCGTTGGGATCGGGGAGGAAGGCGGGCCTAGAGATTAAGCAATAGCATCAAGGATAAATGGCAGCCCAGGCACAGAACAGAACGGCAAAGCCAAGGTGGGCAGTAAGATGTGTGTGTGTGTGTGTGTGTGTGTGTGTGTGTGTGTGTAAGACAATCCTACCCAGTGCCCTTTCTCTTTAGGCACAGGTAAATAGAATATCACTGTGTTCGTCTACACCCTACTTAGGTGCAAAAAAGCAACCTGCCAAAGACGATCATTCAAAATTGTGAAAGAGCAGATCACCGTTTGGGCAAAGAGCTCTGGACGAAGGAAAACTAAGGGAAAAGACCCAGCAAGTCTACCCTCAGTTTCCAGTTCAATTGTGTAGAGAACTTCCACAATGACTGTTTAATAGCCTGGGCTGGTGCATAAACAGGCAGGATAAACCCACCTTTCACAGACGACAACATTTACTTTTTAACTAGAGGCAACCACAGCAGACCCTGAAAGCCTGACATCAGAGGGCACCTGCCGGACATGAGCCAGGGCCCGGGTCAGCAGCTGCTCAAGAAGCAGACCTGAGGTACCCTTGGACAAAGTAAACCTGTTGAAGACTGAACGGGTCCCGCAGAAACCCTGTGCTGAATCTCTGCTCTGCTTAGAGGCCCTACCTTTCTCTTTTTAAAACTGAAGTGACGCTGTGTTATAACAGTAAACATTTCACGTGTTCATCATTGAGAGTCAAATGCATATAGACTGTTAAGCTCACTGCCCAAACTCCAGACCTACCTTCCACCCGATCACTGTCCCCCTTTTCCTTCTGGTTACTACTAGTTGGTTTTATAGTCCAAATGGTTATTTTTGCTTTATTTAGTTCATCTGTTTTCTCTATATACACTAGCTAGGAATGAAATCACATTTTGTCTTTTATATCTTAAATGTATGCCTATATGTACTCCAAGCAACTCACTTTGTGAGTACTGACTGGAGAATTAAGAGAATAGATTAAAGGGAAGTACTGAAGCAAATCAGAAAACTTACTCTTCAACGTGTGTTGGAACCTGCAGAACTGGATCTGTGCAAGAGAACAACAAAGGCATCATCAGACAGACTAACACATCGAGACCCAGAGTGTTCCCAGGACCAATTTTCACATTGTACTGATAGCTTCAACATCCTACACAAGATATGGTGTGTGAAGGTGCTTTAGAAACACTCAGACACAAATGTCAGCCCCATGATTGTTGCTGAGAGGGGTTAGAGAACCGGAGCGAATGAACCGAAGTCAGAGATGTGGCTGTTAGTTGGGGGTGGAGGTGGGAGGACCTGTCCCCACCCGCTGTGGATAAGGGGTCATGGTGTCATTATCTGGCACATTGAGAACTTTGAGACCTAAATCTTCACCTTGTCAGGTACCTAGAGTGGGACTATTTTCATGAGGAAAGGCAAAAGCACGGCTTAAGAATTGGTTCTGCTGCTAATGTGGGTTTGACTGGGTGGTAAACAGATACACCCCTTTGGGGCAGAATACGGTGCTCTTGGGGCCTTCACAGGTTCATTCTTCTTTATTCCTTTTGACTTACTAATTCCATCTATAAAATGTAGTTCAAACATAATCCAAAATATAGGAAATGCTTTTGTACAAAGACGCGTGGGGCAGGGTTACGAATGACCTAACTGTTCAGTAATACGGTAAATTATGGAAAGCGCACTTGGAAGAAGATCAAGGCTTCTAAAGGAGCTTGTGAAATTTAAAAACATATGCAAATCTTCATGCTATTATGTTCAGCAGAAAAGATAACACCGTATGTAGAGTACTCATGCAGCTGAGAACGTCTTCAATGCTCATGGAGAAAACTAGAAAGGCAAAGATGCTCGTTGTGACCAACACATCTCTGTTGGAAGGGTGACTTCCAACTTTTCCCGCATTGCTTTTTTAACTGGAAAGAAGTTTTTTCTCAAAATTGGTTTTGTTTTTGCAATAATCAAAAATGACCGCTCCTCTGGCCACCCCCCATCACTTCTCTGCTGCTGACAGCCTGGTGGGTGGGGATGCTAGAGGGGTGAGGAGGACCATGCCAGCACCTCACTGGGACCCCGCCAGCACGACACTACAGCGAGGAACTGCCGGCCAGCAGGATCCCACAGATGACACAGCAACTTCAACGCAGGGGACAAGGGCACTGCAGACATGGGCTCTCAGGCTTCATGTGCGACACTGTAAGTTCCCTAACTACCTCAAGGAAGGGAAGAGCTGGGCAGGTGGTGAAGCTAGAAAAGGAACTGGAAAAGGAATGAACGAAGCAACAGACATGTGAAGAGGGGGAAGAGAAAGAAGACTAGAGGTGGCCAGGGAGGCATGTGAGGAGGAAGCCATGCTTGCTTCTCAGCCTTGAACTTGGGGGACGTGGAAGGAGACACTTGAAACAGACATGGGTGAAAGACCCGTGACAAGGCTGACTATGGCAGCCTTCATCTTGGTTTTGATTTGGTCTTTTCTTTCCAGATTTGCCTGGCCCCTTCTGCCCTTTTCCTGTGGTTCCAAGCGAGAAGGTGCCATAGGTTTTTGGGCCTCAGCTGCACTGCTTTGGGTCAACCCTGTCTGGCTGGGCATTTGCCCAAGAGGGAGGGGATGGATAACTTTAGGTGCTTGATTTGAAAGCTATATTCTTTCTTTTTTCTTCTCTCTACTGCACACTAATTGTACTATAGTTCTTTTCTACTGAAAGTCTTATGCACTAGAGTGTTTTGTCTTGATGCAGGGGGTGGCAGAACCCATTTAGAGCAGGCAGGACTGGGGGTCCAGGGGTGCCCCTCATTCTGCCTGTAGCACATGGGCTCTGCTTTTGGTGACAGGCAGCTGTCTAGCTCCCCAGTCACCGGGGCTTTTACAGATGAAGAAGACTCTTTCAAGCCTTATCTTGTGTTGACTTTGCTTTTATTGAAAAGGCTGGCTCACGGTGAAGGTCTTCACCACAGAAGCACGCGCTCCCCATGTGGTCTGTGGGCAGCAAACAAACAATTCATCAGACCGAAAAACGTTTTAGGAAACAGGAGGAACTTTCAGTCGTAAGCCTGTGTTTATCCTTCCCATTAAGCGCCTCTGGGTGCACTCACAAACAGACTGATGCAAGAGACAGGAAACGGGCTTGCGCCCGGCCTGCTGAGAGGGGGCAAGGTGCAATTATAACCGGGCCGGTTTTCAAGGCAGCTCTGCAGCCGGTCCAGTGGGGGCAGCAGGGTCGTCACATCCCACAGAAGGTGCAGCCGGCAAGAAGGCGCCGCTTTTTGTCTGTTTCAGTCACTTCAAAGTGTCACAGAGAAACACGGATGAAGAGGATGCTGCCAGATTCTAGTGACTGAGCAGGAACAAGATGTGGAGGCGGCCAGGGCTGGTCTGCGCTGGCTCTCAGAGGGCTGTCCTCGGCTGACCTAAGTGGTCTTCTGGACGTTATTCACAGGTCCCCTGGCAGAAAGGGCCCAGGGCAGTCCTATGAAGACAGGGGCCTCCTGCAGGAAGGGAGGGGCTGGGATTGGCAACTAAGCAGGAGTGAAGGCCCAGCTCCTGTTCCAGGCCAAGGAGATGAACTCCAGCAGGAGGACCTTCGGCATGTCCGCATTCCCATCCTCAGTGAAAATATAAGTCCTGGAACACACATCTGGCAGAGGCTGCTTGGCTCCTGAGGGGCCCCCGCTGCTTAGAATTGCTTCAGTCTGAGATTTGCTTTAGAAGGCTACGGAAGAAAACTGTGCAGAGGGGCAGATAAGACAAAAAGTGGCAGGCTGTTTGATAACTGCTAGAAATGGAGATGGGGCATGTGGGGAGTCACTTAATTATTCTCTCTACATAGAGTTGACATTTCCCATAATGTTAAAGGTTAAAGATAAAAACGTTTGGAAAGCCAGCAAAATAAAGATCTAAAGCATCATCTCAAAACATGCGATGGACGCCCAAGGTGAAAAAAGTGGTTATTTTTTATTTAATTGTGAAAACTGCTATCAGGCAAATCCTTTAAAAAAAAAAAAATCCACTCACACACACAGCACCATCACTGGCCTAACTACAAGGTGCTAAATAAAGACTGCCACAAAATAAACCACTCTATCTATATGGACACTGATAAGGAAAAAAATAAAAAGGGTTCCCTTTCACTCGTTTAAAAGTAGGGGCGGAAAGGGTGTGATTCAAGGTAAAGGGAAAGCTATCAGGAGAGGGAAAAAAAGAGCCAAAATCCACACTTGGGCCCCAGGATTAACACAGGAAGAAGCCTGCCCTGGGAGCAGCCGCCAGAGTTGCCGCGGTTCCCCCAGGTATGTCCACTCAGGCCTGAAAACCTCGCCCCAGGAGACGCTAGGTGAGGGGCCATCTAGTCCTCCCTCCTGAACCAGAAAGAATCGACTCCAGTAGAGGGTCACAGCCAAGTTCATAAAGGTTTAACCGTAAACACATTCTTCTCTAAAAGAAGTGAATTCTCCTCTCCACCTTCATCTTTGGCCCCAGACCCCATCCTCTCTCACACCTGGTACCTTCTCTTTCTGTGCTGGGCCATAATCAGATGTTCCCTCCTTGAACTATGAACCTCAGTATTTGGTCTGTCAGCACCAAAGCCTGACCCAATCTGACCACCCCAGGTGTGCCTGCCCCAGACCACCTGCTCAGAGGTGGCCCCCTCTCTGCTGCTTTCCATGCTGAGGTCCACCTTCCCTGAATCTCTCCACCCCTTGGCTTCTGTGGCCCTGTGCTACCTTGTTTTCATCCCTCTCTCCTGCCTCCTCCCCACCCAACTCCTTACTCCTGAGGGGACAGCCCCAAGGCTTTCCCCACAGTTCTGGGAGCCCCCAATCTTTATAGCCTTGACCACAACCACAGAGGAGACTCTCGGTCCTTCTCTCCTGAGTTCTTTCTGGATCAACTGGCCATTTTCACTCTTTCCTGCCAAAACCTCAACCTCCAGGTGCCCAGAGGCACACCTTCCATCTCTCACCTGGCGCTCACATCCATCTCCACCAAGTTGTTGAGCTGTGGCTATTCTCCTAGAAGACAGGCCAGCCTCACACTCCACAGCTGACTCTCACTTCTCCCCAACACATCCCGTCAGCGGCCAAACTCTGTGGTTTATTTCTATAATGACCACCATTAGGGTTCTACTCTCAAAACCCCCTTAGCATCACTGGAACCCCTTATCTTTCAAGTACACCCACTTCTCCTAGTCCAGGAGGACTCTGGAAACAGAAAAACCAAGACTTAAAATCCTAGTTCCCAAGGACAAGCTGAGTGACCCCAGAAAAGTGACTTAATCTCTCTGAGCCTTAATTTCCTCATCAGTAAAAGCAGCAATAACAACAGCCACCTGCTACAGGTTAAATAAGGATTAAATGCTCATCAAGACTATAAGTCAGTGCCTTGACAGGTAGAAGACAGATCCTTTTGAAGACAGAAGTCAGATTGTGCCTCTCTGCCACTCGACAAAGCCCATGTCCACACAGTCTCACTGTTACCCTCTAACACTCCCCCACTAATTCCTCCTCACTCTGTTCCAGCTATGCTGTTCTCCTTGTATATCTCCTAATACTTCCAGGCCTGCACCTGCCTCAGGGCCTTCGCACTTGCTGTTCCCGCTACCCAGATCTCCCATAAAATGTTACCCTCTCAAAGAGGTCTTCCATGAACACCTCATACCCCCAGGACTCACTACCCTTCTCCCCTGCTTGATTTTTCCCCACGATCTTTCCTGTCTCTGAAGTACTGTGCATTTTGAACTTATGACTCTAGAAAATGTAAACTCCACGAGGCTATGATTTATCTTGTCTGCTGGATCCCCAACCTCTCAAACAGTGACTAGCACATAGGAGGGGCTCAGTACACCTGCTGAGTGGAACAATGATTGACAAGCGTGCTTCCCCCTGCTTCCGTTCCTGGATGGCCGCCTTCTATAAGCAGCAGCTATCTGCCATGGGCTCTCAACCCGCTAACTACAGTCCCCTCGGCTCTCTGCAGAAGGAAACACAACTATCACCTGTGGAGGAGATACATTTGTACATCCAAGGCCAGCTGGGCCCCCTGTGGCAGGAGCCCTGTGTATCTACTTCCTGGTTGACCTCTGGTCCCTGTGCCCCACAGCTGGTGTTTCCAACCCTCATCTCTTGCCTGAGGGCCCCCTTCTCTCCACACATGACTCACCTTCTGTGGCACAGGAGAATTATAGGGGGAAAGTGACTCTCCAAAACACCCAACTCTTCACCCTCCAACTTTTCTCAACTCTATCCTTCCCGTGGCCTCTCTGAGGGGACAGTACTTTCACTTCATCTTCACTCACACTTCACACCCATATCTAGAGCCACTGGGCAGTGCCTCATCTCCAGGCAACACTAAGTCCTCCCTTCTGGCTGGCTGAGTCCTTCCTCTCTGCCTACAAACAGACAAACCCTTAGGGCTCCCCCAATCTCTTGCACACATCCTCTCTTTTCTCTCCTAAAGGCCTCCATCCAAGGCTCCCAGTGAATCTTGGAGGAAAAATATGTCTAATTATCCCAATATTCAAAATATAGACCATGCCTTTCACCCCAAAACATGTTCTTGTAGCCCTAGGTAGCCTCCAGGCTCCACCTACCCCAGATAAGCACTGACTGATTCACTGCATTTGTTGTAAAAATTTTCACACAGTAGGCACTCTTTCCTGCCTGGCTTCTGTCCCTCTGCCTCATGTTTTCTGAAATTCATCCACACTGTTGCATTTATCATAGTCTGTATTTTTACTTGTGAGTAGGAGGCCACTATAGGGAAATACAACACAATTTGTTGTTCTATTTATATTTTGATGGACATACGGGTTATTTCCAGTTTGGGGCTGAAAACACATGAATAAAGCCATCACGAACATTCATGCACAAGTCTTTAATTGGACCTGAATTTGCACGTCTCTAGGGGAAAACACCTAGGAAAGGCTGAGTCAGATTGTTTACATATCATTTGGCCAGAAGCTGCCAAGTAGCTCTCCAATGTGGGGGCTGTACTATTTCACAACTCCACCAGCAATGTCTTAGTTACCTACAGAGTTTTAAAATATTGATTCCAGGGCCGTCTCTCCAGGAGGCTGAATTGCAGGCAAGCAACTTGTGTTTTCAACATGTGCTGGCCAATTGCGCTGCCCAGCCATCCCGGGAAACTGCTGCTCTGGCTCCCATTTCACCCTTTTTAGCCCTGTCTTATTTTACCATCCACTGGCCACTGTCCTCCAACCAAGATCCAAACTGCTGCTGTCAAGTCCGGCCACCAAGTCTAGCACACACGTGCAAACCCTCCTTGTTAGGCCTCCACGTGTCACGTGGCAATGATCTCCCAAGGCGAGCATGACCCAGTCTGGCTTCCAACTGTTTATGGGGTCTTCCTACCACAAGAACTCCTTTTACTTCCCCCAGACTGGCTGGCTGGCCCCACTTCCACCCAGCAGGACATCTGAGAACTCAGAATGTCCTTGAGTCTCCTCTTAATTCTAAATCTCTCCCATTCAATTAGATTTTGGGTTTTATAGGATCTGACCTACTGAACTTTTCTCAGACTTGATGTCCTGCTTCTCATCTTTGCCATGACCAAAATCAGGCAGCAGCCCCTGTCCCCTGTGCACATAGCAGCGCCTTGGCCAGCTCCGGGTCTTGGCTCTCTACCCATCAATCCACATTCTACACACTGCCTGAGTGGGCTGAGAGCGCGCGACAGGGGCTTATTTGCATTTCCTCCACGTAAACCCTCAAGGGTCTCTCTGCCCAACAAATGCCTCTAGAACCTGGCCCAGTTCTTCCCCATGATTATCAACCACATCTCTCCCCAAAACTCACCCTAGGCTTTCACGTTAGCCTCTGTCCTTACCATGACCTGCCCATCTCCCTCTATCTCAATCTGCTTGTTCTTCATAATCAGTTCAAATGTCCCTTTTGCCAGGAAATTAGAATCTGACCCCCCACTGTATTCAGTATATCCTTATGCTCTTACCGTGTTTCTCAAGAGACAGGTAGGTACTTCACTGCGTGTGGCCTCTAGGATTATCAAAACATCTAAGGGTTGGGTTGAATTTTAAGCAGTCAGGGGTAGGAACCATCTATTCTGTTTGTTGCAAATACAAGAAAAAAGTGTGTAAAGCTTGTGTACAGTTGAATGAATAATCAGAGTGAACTCCTGTGTAACCACAGTCCAAGTCTTTGCTCCCCTCAAATTAGTAGATAGTACTGTCTGCAGAATGAAAGGAAGTCAATAATTTAAGAGACCCAATTCTGTACGTGGAATATAGTCACTCAGATGTTTTTCCTAATAAAAAGGATGTTCCCACACAAAACTTACAAGACAGAAGCCAAAAAGAGCGGCCAAAGCATAATTTTGCTTGTTCACTCCCATTTCAAAGTTATATTTATGGGAAATAATGGATGAGGGCTGCCATGTGTGGGTCCTTATTGAAGCTGGGTGCTGGGTGCATGAGGGTTTCATACTGCTCTTTTGCCTACACTGAAGTTTTTCTAAAATGAAGTTTTAAAAATTGGAAGCTACAGAAGGAAAGCCTTTCTAATAGATTGGAAAGGAAGAGCTGTTCACTCTGCTCTCGCCTGCAGCGAGGTACCCACAGCCTGCTCCTCTGACTTCACAGGGCGTGAAGAGACTAGAGAAATCCACGGAGAGTGTGCAGGTTGGGGTCAGGACCCTGGCAGGCTTTCCTAAACACAGGCAAATAGGAATGGGGACGGAGAGGGTGGGCCAGGGCTGATAAATAAGCAAAACAGCAACAGAAAAGTGTCTCTGAGGAAGTCAACCAAAATTAAAATAACTGCTTCACACAGTTTGAAGTGAGAGTTTGGCGCCGAGGGCTTCTCTCTGGAGCTTGGGGCAGACTCTCTCCCATGTGGGAAGAAGATACGAGAGTCCTTTGATTACAGGAGCCACAAGAACAGGTTGCTCACTGGAGTGGTGCTCAAGGAACCTCACCAGATCATTCTCTTCTCTTCCCCAGGTGGGCACTGACACTTCTGGAACTCTCTGCTCCTCCGGTGGAAGCTAGGTGAGTGCTGGTTTTCCGCCCTACTCAGTCGTCTTTCTGGAGGACAACTGCCTTGCCTGCCTCCACACCCCAGCATTCAACACCAATTTCCTCTCCCCAGGGAGATATCCCCAGGTACAGGGGAGATGGCACCGCATGGACGGAAGCTGGCCCTCAGCAAGTCCCCTCTGACAGTGGTGCGTTCAAAGGCATTTAAGGACAGAACAACCATAAATGAGGTCCCAACTGCTAAATGCTCCTCATCAGCCTCCCTGAAGACCAAATATTCAACAGTGTCAACTTTCCCTCCCTCCCTTTCTCTCTGGGAGGAGGATGCCAGCCCAACTACTAGTACTTATCTGTTGATTTGACCACGTGTATCTCAGAAACAAATGTTGGACACCTGCCCTCAGCTTAGTTCTCTGCCTCACGCCAGGTGGGATAAAGAAAGGGGGTTAGAAAACCGACAAACATGAACAGCATCTGATGAACTGCTCACACATGAGTCGTACACCACAGGTGCCCTAGCGGGGGTGGGGAGACAGTGAGGGCTGGGGTGCACAGAGAGGGAGACTTCATAAAGATGGCTGCTCGGTTCCATGTAGATGGGACAGCACAGTGAAGAGCCGTCAGCCTGCTTATGGGGATGAGGACACAGGTGCAAGGTGTTCCTGTGAAGGGCAGGAGGCGAAGTGGAGAAGAAAGTCGTGGAGATCCTGTGCTGGGGTACAGTGGACATACATGAGGGATGGATGGGAGGTGCCTGAGAACAAGCAGAATGTGATACAAGCTCTGAAGGGGAATCAGCAGGCAGTCTTCAGGTCAAAGTCAAGGAGGAATCACAGAGGCGAGGAAGGCCACCTGCAGCCAGCAAGGGGATAGGGCAGCCAGGAGCTCAATAGGAGAAGGGAGCCCCAACAAAGATGGGAAAGAGCAAAAGCAGAAAAAAAGAGCAAAAGAGAAAGCAGGGAAGGAGCAAAAGAGGTTTTAGTCCTAGCTGACGCTGAAACTAGAGCAGCTAGTCTGCATGCGGTGAGCAACTGCTGTTTCCTCAAGAACACACTTGAGGTTCTAGCTCTGATTGCATATTAAAACCAGTGTCAGAAAAACCAGGTCATTCACCCTGCCTCATTCAAAAGGCAAGTCTCCCAGATAGGTTTCATGCACTCAAGTGAACCGATTAGGGAGCACATCTCCCTAGCGACAGCTCGCTTCGTCCCTCCAGAGGAAAGGGGCTTCAGAAGTCTTAAACCCTACACTCCAGTGAAAGTTATTAGGCCCAAAGCGTAAAGTGAGAAGGTCTCGAATGCCCCTCAGAGTTCACCTATTTTTAAAAAGTAGATATTTAATCAAAAGTCCCTCAAATTCCAAATCTCATCAGACCTGGGAGAGGGTGTAACAAGTTTTCTCGCAGAAAATCTGTGCAAGTCTCCAAACGTCCTGTTTGATAAAGATGATCATGTGGAAACACTAAAATCACTTGAAAAACTGTCAATGAGAAAGGTAGCTGAATTCTACTATATTCTTCCTCATCTTCACCTGGGCAGAAGTAACGGAGCCTAAAAGCTCACACTGAAGGCTACAGTCAATGAAAGGGAGCAAAGGGGGGAGAATCAGGTGAGTCAGGGCTCTGGCTGCACCCACTGCCTCTCAGGCTGGAGTGAACTCAGAGAAGTCATTCTTGGGAAGGGAGTCCCTTCAAACCACATAGCCACCCTCAGGAACAAAGTGCAGCTGAGAAAGGCATTTTATCCACAGACCTCAACATTCACACCCATACTCCATACAAGCCAGGCCATGCTAGAAAGGATACCCGCTGGAGTCGGAACCCATGCCACTACATGGGGTGACGGCTCCTTAGGAGGACCCCCCACAGTGAAGGAGCTGTTGCTTTGAAGCAAGTCCCACATACAAGGGAGGGCTGACGAGTAAGACTGGGCACGAGTTAGTACCCAAACTTATTGTCGAAGCTGAGGGATGGGTACATGGGGGGTTGGGCTATAATTATCTTTCCATGTGGATATGCTTGGAATCTTCCATGATATGAAGGAAAAATACAAAGAAGAGAAAGACTTTTCAAGACACTCAAAAATCAGAAAAAGGCCTCTCTGACATCCCCTCTCGCCAAAATTAATTTTCAGCCCTCCAAAACAATGGAGAACAAATAAACACTTGCGCTTGAGCAATGAGGCAGAAAGGGAGTGATGTGTAGTATGTGCCTAGAAAGTTCCTTAAAAGAAAACACTAGCATGATTAAGGAAACGTCATCCCTTTCACAACTTCCCCTTCTCAAGTTTCCATCACCCCTCCAGCGAGCTCTGACCCTCACCTGCACTGCCCTAGCCAAGTGCTGAAGGATGTGGAAAGCCACAAGAAGCTCTAGATCTAAAACCAAAGCTAGAGCTGCTAGAGAGAGGGTCCTAGAGGGAGACACGCATCCTGAGGAGGCCAAGCCAAGTCTCCTCTGTTTCTTGGGGTTCCCAAAAGGCATCCCGTTGGAAAGGTTCTGGGACTCAAGTCAGCGTGAGGGGCCTCAGACATTACTGAGTATCCCCAGCTGCCCAGAGATAGCCCACCTCACCCCAAAGAGTGAGAAATGCAGCAAGAAGACAACTGCCACCAAAGCTTGACAACACCAGCAGGAAGTGCTATCGCATAGGTGTCAGTGACATGGCACCCGAGCCAGACAAGGAAGGGACTACCCGCTTGAGGAGTCAGAGAGGCAGCATGGGAGGGGATCTTTCCAGGGCGTGGGAGCCTGGCCCACATTGCAGGCTGTGGGTGGGAAGGGAGCATAAGAGAAGGTTTGAAGACCCTGACACTTGGAGGAGTGCAGGGGACTGGCTGCTGCAAGGACACTGACTGGGTGAGGGTGAGGGGTGAGGACCCTGGCTGGAGAGGTAGGTAGAAGCCAGACTGTGAAGAATCTTCCATGCAGGTTAAGAGCTTACATTTGACCCTGTGTGCAGTGCTTCTCTAACTAACTATGGGCAGAAACAGTTGATAAAATTCCCAACCCATCCCAGGTGACACTCACTCGCTATTGTTCTCCTCTCCTTGTGGGCAGGTAACACTGGTGGGCATAACACATTTGGCACAGGGGTGCTGTAGACAACAGTGGAGTATCTCAGCAGGGGTGCAGCTTGGACAAGCAGGCTGTGCAGATAGTACATCTGGCAGCAGTGAGAGGGCTGCCTGGGAGAATGAGAGAATGAGACAGCATCTGGGGTGGAGGTCAGGAAGCCGTTGCACTGACCCAGGAAATGGGAGGGCATGGCTAAGACACTAGCAAAGGGAGCTGGGGCAAGGAATCAGCTCTGGGAGTCACTCCTGCAGTCTACACACAGGACTGAGGAGTAGACGGGCATCACCCTATTTTCCAGACTGGCCAGGCCTGACTGTCAGCACCAGGAGGAACTACGGGAGAGGCACGTGGTGAGAAAGGGGAACTCATATGAGAAAAAGTTTTTCTTTAAATATCAAATAACTACTCTTGTTCTGATCCTTCCCTTCTAAGAAATCTCCAATACTAACCACTCAGGGGAGCTCAGGCGTCCAGGCCCATCTGGCTGGGGAGGAGCTGGTCACACACTTACTTTTGTAACTAGGAAGAATAATTTTAAGTTGGACCTTGCTTTCCATGCCCACTCAGTGTGAAGGAGACAGGAGGGGGTGGGAGGAAGACTGCTAAAGAATAACCTGCAATTTGGTGAAGATTCGAAATGTCAAGGGACACCAACTCGCCATCTCGCAGCAAAGTCCTTTGTGCCCTGGCAGGCTCTGTGAAATGAACCCAGCACAGAGCCTCACAACGACATTCTCGGTCTGCATTTAGGGCGAAGGTGTAGAAATGAAACAAACTCAGCTGTGCTCAGTGGCAGAATTTCGGACAAAGACAGACGGTGGTGCTGCCGCCGCCGCTACAAATCACAACTGAGAAGGATCGCACCTAACGCGAGATGTCAGAACTCAGATTCGCTTCTGAAAACAAATAAAACTCGTTTTCTTTACAAGGTATAGTTTGCCACTGTGGTGGAAGAAATCTCCACTTCTGGGAACAGCAACATGTGTTTGGGTGAGGAACTAAAACACCTGCCCAAACCACTCAGAAAGAAGAAAAAAAAAACCCATTCCCGGTGCGTTGGGGCCCATAAATACGACATGAAGCAACAGGCACGAGCTCTGCGGAGCCTCAGTGCAATGAGATAAGGAGTCTGTTTGCACTGGCAGGTCTCTTCCAACTTGACTTTGACTTCCACTCCAGCCCGGCTCAGGCCAAACCCAGGCCGAGCCCAGGTGCCCCCTTGCCTGGGCTGGTGCAGAAACGCCAGCTGGTCCCCACTTCCTCTGCCCTGTGGGTTCAGACATCTGCAGTGCCTGGATCTCCAAGATGGCGAGCAATTCCTGGTAAGGTTCCAAACGAAGAGCCCTACCTAACTCACATAGTCATCACTTTGAGAGGATTCAGGGTCAAAATCATGAAAAAAGGGCTTTTGTGCCCTTCTGTGAGGTGACAGTGTAGGCACAGACCATTACTAAAGGCTTCTGGCTAGTGAGTGTCTGGCAGGTCAGCCTGGAGCAGTGTGTAATCCAAGGCCCTCTTGGGCTGGGGCACTCCTGGCATCCCTGCCCCCACGCACTGCCCATACTGTTCCCCAGCCCCTCTGACTATCAGGGACTGTCCCCAGACCTCCTGAGCACTGCCTAGGGAGCTGCACCCTCCCGACAGGGACACGGGCACAGGGGCTGGTGACCAGTGCATGAACATGGGCTTTTCTGAAGCCTTTGGGGAATCTGTACAGAGGCGTGATGAATGTTATGGATCGAACGTTTGCATCTATCACTTTTGTCACCAGTCCCCTATCCACTCAGAGGTGGAGGGATGGTGCGTGTCTGTGTCTGAGCATTTACACGTTAAATTACACATATGTGATTAAAAATGACTCTCCTGTTTCCGAATTTTAAATTGACAGTTGGGTAATGGATACATTTCTTTTTGAAAGTGAGTGTATATAGGTTATGGTCCTGAAATGAACCATATGGGGGCATGTGAAGGAAGCGCTGGGCCCTCTCCCCTCATCCCCAGCAATCCTCCTTCTTCCCCTACTTCCTCCCCTCTGTAGGGTCACTCTGACATCAGTCTCTTTGTGCCAGTCTCTGCTGTGCCAAGGACAAACCCACCTTTGCCCCTATGAAGCTATGGCTTCTGCCCAAAGACTCCCTTGCTTTCTTGAGGACTTGTTCAAATGAAGCCTTCCCAGTGAGCTGTCCCTGTTTAAAACTGTGGCACCCCTCCACCCCCCACACACACTGTGCCCAGCACTCCCAGTTCCATTTCCTGCTTTATTTTCCTTGTGGCTCTCATCACCGCTTTGTGACTTATTTCCTTGTCTGTGTCTCCACTGGAAAGAGAGCTCTGCTGAGAGCAAGGATTCTGTCTGGTTCATTCAGTTGCTGCAGCCTCGGAATCCCGAACAATATCCGGAGACCTTAGAGTCCAGGCACATATTTACAGTTTAGAAATACCAATTTTGATATCTTGAGTTATAACTTCCAAGATTAGAATGAAATGAAAAACTGAGGGTCTCTCCATGACACCATCTTTGATCTTTGCATAGAAATATACATCAAGGGCCCAGGAATCCAGAGCTGAATTTATGATAAGCCGGTTTATTCTCGGAAACAGTGAGATTTAGAACACACTGAACATTACTTGAGACTATTAGACATTAATCAGACTTCTCTAATTCTTCCTCTAAGTGTCTGTTAATTCCTCCCTGCTCTGCCTAAGTAATCAGTTGTTGGAGTCAACCGATTCTACTTCTGGCAGGCCTCTGGTCTGTCCCACCTCCTCCCTGGCCCCTGACCCCCCTTTTCAGGCTGGCAGCATCTCTCACGGGGCTCCCATGGCTCGTCCTCCCACATGCTGCTCCTGGGCTAATCTGGAAGCAGAGCACCTGTTACATCACTGGCAAGCCCCGAAACGTGAAAGGTTCTCAGCCTCCTTTCACTCAGGTGCAAGTGCTGGGTTGCTACCTTGGGGTTCAGCATCCCAGGCCTCACTCCCTTTGCCCCCCCACCAAGCTCCTTCCAGCAGGACTGCTTGCACCTGGGCCTGCTGCCTCCTTTGCTGGACTGAACTCTAGCCCACCCACCAAGATTCAGGGCACACAGCTTCCCGCAGCCTTTCCTGCCACATTCCCAGGTAGAGGTGGATGAAGCAGTTCCAGAAACCCTCCTACCTTAGAACATTCTGTGATCTAAAATGTGTCTGTCCTTTTTTAAAGGTGTTTTCATTTGAGTCATTCTAATCTGTATGTATCTCTTTGTTTTTTCCCTACCACCACCCCTTATGTCCCCCTTGACCCTTTCCCCACCCCCACCCTTAACTGCAGATGCCTCACTGTTTATTAGGGTCTGCCAGTATGAAGTATTTCACTCTGTCTTTGTCCACTATGTAAACGTAGGTAACGGTATTGATCGTTCTGACCTGTGTTAACTATACGCACAATTCCGTCAAGCTCCTTCCATTTTGCTGAAAATGGCAACATTTTCTCTTTCCCTGTGGCCGAACAGTCTTCTGTGGTGTGGAGAGACCACATCATCTATGTCCACTCCTGTTGGTGGGCACTTAGGTTGTTTCTAAGTCCTCGCTATCAAAATAATGCTGCAATACACATTATAGAGACATTTTCTTTTTTGACTCGATGGATTCATGTTCTTTGGGTGGATGCACAGAAGTGGGGTGTCTGGGTCCTGTGGTATTTCATTTTTGTTTTTTAGGTCAATCCAGACCACTTTCCAAAATGACTGTGCCAGTTTTCTGTATATCTGTCTTTGCTCCCTGTCAGGAGCTCCCCGAGGAGTTCCCCAAAGAGCAGGCTCCCTGAGGGCAGGAGTGGCTTTTTCTTCATTGTGCCCCAAACAGTATCTTTCACAGTCTAAGTTCTCCAAACATGTGCTGAATGAAGTTAAAAACAAAACAAAACAAAAAACCAAAGAGGCACATTCTCTAAGCTCTAAGTTACAGGAAAGAACAGGTAATAAATAAGATAGTACATAGTTTTTTCAGATATAGTCAGGCTACTTATAGAAATTAAGACCTGGAGAAGATCAATTTAAAAGAATCCATGCAGGGAAAAGTAAAGCCAAACAGTGATGTGGCTTAGGAGCCAGCAGGCCCTGCCGGGGACTAGCCCTCTCATTCAACAGTGAAAATGTTTATCTCACTCCTTTTGTGACTTGCTGATTTTCATCTTTGAACAAATCTGAGAAACTCTGAAATTTGAATAACTCTGTGTTTGCTTTAAAAACAGGAAAAGGCTTAAATGTGGAAAAGAGACAATGAGGATGACATTCTCGGAGCCTGCTATGCAAGCCAGCACCGGCTCGGCAGTCTTCCTGTGCTGCACTCCTTGCTGATGCTGAAAGTCCTCGCTGATGCCAGCAGGGCCCAGACAGGTGAGACAGGTGGTCTGTGGCCCCCATCTGCCACCACCTACGAACTGTTACCAGCTTGGGGCTGAGTTGACAAGCTGATGTGTGACCTGATATATGTGAATGTTTTTCCATTTAGAATACTGTTTTGGAACATTCTACTAAGGAAGGAAAAACACTTGCTGTGCTCATGAAAATAATGAGTCACAGACTTGTGACGAAAGCGAACATGCTGGCCGGGCCCTGATCTAGGGCTGAATGAGAATTATTACTGGACAGAACAGCAGAGATGATTCTGAAGCTCCAAATCCCAGGATTTGCATGGCTTTATCTGGGAAAATTGCTTTGGAAATTGAATACTATTTCCCAGCTGTAGGACTGAACTCTGCAAACTACCACCACCAAGACGAAATCGTAACAAGGGAGTGTGGTAGACTAAATGAGAAACCAGCTCAATCCTACTTCCCTTAACATAAAGACCTAATAAAGTGGCGACCTTGGACGAATGTCAAATCTCACAGCCCAATTACTTCAGCCTCTATAAAAACAAATGAGTAATCTGAGGTTAGAGAAGATACCCTTTTGTAATTATAATTACAAGATTCTAATCATTAGAATGCAACAAAAATATTTAATGCAGCAAGTCTACACAAAGACCAGCTAGCCAGCACTATTACTAGAAAGGCCTCGAGTCAATTAAACATGAAATCTGGATAGAAACCAAAAAGAAGGAAAAAATGAGTTAAAGTGATACACTGGAGTGGATAATCATAATTCAAGCAATAAACATACCCGTGAGATATAATTGCACCTCCTCTCCTTGACTCTATTATCCTTTTTTATTAAATAACGTGTAACACTTCATCTTTATTTCTGGAGTATATTTCCTCAAGAGCAGCTGAGCAAAGATTCACACCCAAATTCAAGTTACCTTCTTTTAAAGTCCATTTGATGGAGCCTGTCCTCTTGCTCACAGCATGCAAACTGCCATCCAGGGTTGACACGAACAACAAGGTTTCCGGAAGCGTCACGGTGCTGGGACTGGCAAAAGCCTGCAATGAGACACAGAAGGACCGTCACAGCCAGCAGTGGCTCTTCCCTGTGCACACACACAACCACAGGCCCCTTCCTGAAGACCCTCCACCACACAGCTGGAGAAGCTGAGGGTGGACACAAGTCCCCCTGTGCACATGTCTAAACAGCAGCTGAGATGGGGACTAGAGCCCAGGCTGTCTCCCCCTAGCTAAGCAGCACTGCCTCCTGCAGTCAACAGGCTTCAGGCCTGAAGAACATGACCGGGCAGGGGGTCTGAGAGACTCCAGGGCTGGCCTCCACTGAGAGAGAGGATAGAGTGCACTCAGCCTCTACACAGCTTCCTTCTCCTGGTCACACATTATTTTTTAAAACCTCGTCATTTTGCAAGACTCCCTGATAAAAAGGGCCAGCGCGCCCACATGCACACTTGACATTTTAAAAAGTAAAAGAGACAGATGAGAAATTTTAAAGCAAAATAGGAAAAACAGTTCTCATTCAGTAAAGCGTTTATAAAATGCCAAGATTTCAATAGATTTGCATTATCACTAAAATGCATTTCAATTAAAAGTATACCTTTCTTGCTCAAAGAATTTTTTAAATGTAAAGAAAATAGACGAAAGCAGTGAAATACATTTTCTTGCCCATCACTGATGGCAATGAAAATTATAAGTTAGTGTAATATTCCTGAACTACATTTAAAAATGCTCCTATTTTTTATCTTAAATTCCAATTTTGTAGCCCAAAGAATTTCCACATATGGAAAAAGTTCTGTGTGCAACAATATTCATGATATCCTATTTATAAAAAAATATAGCTAAGATAAATTATGACATGGTCAATGGCATATTATGTAATCTTTAAAAGGGTATTTGGAAAATCTTGTCATACAGCACAGAAAAATGTTTATATATGTTATCAGGTCAAAAAAATATAGGCTCCTAAATTTAATGTGCACTGTGGTTACAATCACAGTGGATGGAAGGTTTCCGGAAGCGTCACGGTGCCCTGTAGCTTTGCCAGGATCTGTGCACTCATCTGCACAGTTTCCATGGGAACAGCTGTGCGTGCACACATACGTGCACAGTGCATGCAAGTGCAAGTGATAAGTGGTGAGGTTTCCCAGGACAACACTCCTTTGAGCTATGCCACCTTGTAATGAGGTTTTTCTCTCCCTTTGTAACTCTGCTGTCCTGCAAATGAGCTGATTCCTATGGGCCTCGAATGAAAAACAGGCCACTGCAACTTGCTTTACTGTCACAGCTTGAATCTTGGTGCAGATGCTGTTTTTAAAATATAGAAGTATGTCTGACTTAGCACCAACTGTAACAAGACTGGGGGTTACTACTTATCCACAGGAGCCTGACCCTAAAATACCTGGGCATTCTCGGGGTGAACCAGATGATGAGTCCCTTACAAGGGAAGGCTCCATGGCACCTGAGGTTGAAGGACAAACACTCCAGCCCCTGCCTTTCTTTTATGCAATGCAGACACACTGGCAGAAGGGGCCAGGCAGTGGCCAGAACCTGGCTTGTTTCATGTCCTACCTGTGCCTGATCTGGAGGGTGACAGATTGAGTCCTTTCCTGTGCCAGAGCCAGGGCCCACTCACCTGGGATGGGGCAAACCACGGAGAGCTTTACTATGGCCTGCATTGTCTTTTCTCTGTGTACAGACTTAGGTTTGAAGAGAGTCAGCTTTTAATCCTGTCCTTGGATCTAGGAATTGAGGCTGAGCGTGGCCAGGTGAGGAAAACAAGGCTCAAGGGCAGGGCCTGCCCAGTGAGTGATCCAAAGATAACCACACCAACTGTTTGATGGGTAGTTCCAGTGACTTCAGCCACAAGTGCGGTGGTACCCGGCCTCCCCAGGACCTCTCACACCTGCACCAGAGGGGTGTGCATTGCCCAGGTGAACAGTGGCCCTGACAAGACCACAGAGGCCTATAGCTAAATGAGACTTGGGACTGTCCGCTGTTGAGAAGGGGAGATGGGTTTGCAACTGGAAGTGGGGAGGCTAGGCTGTGTCAGGTGGAGGTAGTTTGGACACTGTATAAATGGAAAGGTAAGACATAGTCACACCCAGGGGGCCCAGTGGTAGGAATCCCCACCAAGGCCCCCAAATAGTCACTCCAGAAGCAACCGGTGTTTGGATCATCCAAGAATTGGGTTGGACTCTCTGGGTGGCTGAAATGGCAAGAAATTAAACTTGGGGGATCTCTGTGACTAATTTGTTATGTGGGAATAAACTAGAGGAGAGAGAAAGATGAAGACAGAAAGAGAGAAGGCAGCCTGAGAGGAAGCATGGCTGAGAGACCAGAGAGAGCGCCCTGGTGTGCAGTTCTCAGCCCAGCCACATTCCTGTCCTGGGCTCGCAGACGCTGCTGGACACACATCAAGGCCCCTCTCTGCTTAAACTTGTTGGAACCACATTTCTGTCATGAACAACCAAAATGGCTCCCCTTCCCTCCCCCCGACATAGTTAGAAAAGAATGCAGACAGAAGAGGGAGGAAATATTTGCAAAATCACATCAGGAGTATTTTCTTTCTGTGTATTGTAAATTTTCTATACTGTGATCACATCATCTGTGTTGAATTCTTAATAGAGAGCAGATGGACAATGAGGCACGTGGAAGAGAAGCTGGTCTTTAAAGTTCCAGAAGTCAACTTTCCATCTTGAAAAAGTCCCAATATCTTGGGATATTGGCGAATCGGCCACCTTTGATTCCTAACATCCACCCAAAGAGGGGCAGTTCAGAGGCGTCCAGGTCTCCCTGTAAGACAGCACACACGCAGGAATCGGTGTGGTGGTGTTAAAGCCTACAGAGCACTTATAATAACCTGAACACCTGAATATATCTCCACATAGTATTAACATAAAAAGGTCAATGTTTCCTGCAGCCATGCGTGCTGCTCGCGTGTGCAAATGAATGCCACCTGTTTGAGCATCTTGGCAACCACAGGAAGAGCAATTGTCTCTGGTTGGCTGGTGAATGAAAATAAAACACTAATCACATAACTAACATAGCCGTCCAAAGATCTCAAAAGTACCGGCTTTGCCTAGAAGTTGAAGTTTTAGCAACTGAGAGTGCTGACAGCTAATCGCGTGTCCACAATGACATCGTGAGTCGGTCGCAACCCACGGTTGTTCTGCTCTTTGAAGCTCTCAAATCAGGGTGCCTGGGAAGCTGCTCTAAACAGTGCTACTTCCTTGTAAGGAAAATTAATATCATCAAATATCTGGCTCCACGCCCGTTATTATTATTATTTTGCACAGAAGAACAGGGGTGTAGGCCAGAGGTGTGGGGCCGAGGGGATTCACCAGAGACAGAGTGGGGGGCAGAATAGGCGGAGCCACTAAAATACTAAAATACACTGAGGGGAGCAGAGAGCGAGACAGGAGAGGTCTGCTGGGTCATGTGGGCCAGCTCCCTGGCCAGGAACTGAACTCAGTGATAGCACTGAGGCTTAACCCGTAGGCCACTAGGGAAACCATCCCTACCTCCTCAGTATTTTTTTAAATTGTGAAAATGTCTGGCTTCCAGTACAGTGGCTAACATGAATGAAATAAGCTTCTAGGCGCCTCTTGTGACACCAGGCACAGCAGAGACAAGCACAGGCCCCTGGCCCAGCCTCCCTACTCTTCAAAGCACCCTTTTGCCGGGGTGGATGAAATGGCAGTAGGCCTTGCAGTTACTCACATACACCGGTTTCCAGAGGAATCTGAGAATGGAAAGAAAGTGCTGGTTTGGGGGTCTGCTTCAAGTTGCCCATCTGCAATCTGCTTCATTTCTCTAACTAGTGGAGTAGACACTCCCACCTTCCACAGTGACTTCTACGGAGTGACCAGAGACATGGCCTGGGGAGGGTGAGAATGGCGGTGGAGGGTCACCTGGTCTAGCCTGAAACCAGACATCCGTTAGCTGATGGGCCCACACTCACACCCCCACATGAGGTGACCCCGAGATGTCCATCGTAGAAGAGCCCAGATGAGGACTGTGAAGGCTGGAACTTCCAGGCAGATGATACTGGAGAAACGGCTGCTGGTAAAATCTGCAAATTTCAGTGGGTAGGTTCAGGTTAAAACACTCCTGCTCGGCCATAGCTCTACATGCACTTTCCTTCCATGAAAACAAGTACAGCACTGGGAATGGAGCCTCAGTTCCATGTTTTGATTATAAAGCAAGATCTTGTAAAATGTACCACTCACTTTGCATTTCCTACACATACGGGACAGTAATGATCCTCCCGTTTATACAGAGATGATAAAAAGGTCAGCCACTGAAAATGCAGATTTGCTCCAATCATCCTAAACACAGTTGATTGTTAGTTGCTCTTGTGTTGATTCACTCACCTCTTTATATTTCAGGTCAGAAAAATCTTTTCTAAAATAGTTTCTGAAATAACATCATTTAGAAAGTCTTCAGCAAAGAGGATTATAGACACAGGGGGCAGGGAGGGGTTTAAGCAGCACAAAAACAAACAAAACAGCCTCTGACCAAAAACCCAATCAACTTCTAAAGTAGGACCTGGGACTGCACCTGTGGTTCCTTGGAGGCTGGAGGGGACCAGTGGGCAAGGCCCAGGGCTTGTTTTCAACTGCTTCCTCTACCACCACTCACCCCTGCCCTCCAGGAAGAACAGCAGCAAGGCCCACTGACAGACCCTCAGAGACTTAGAACCCAGGAAAGAGGGCCTCCCTGGTGGCGCAGTGGGTTGAGCGCAGCACTGGGGAGCATCCACGGCACAGCAGCACGAGTTTGATCCCTGGCCAGGGAGGGGGCCCACATGGTGCAGCAGACCTCTCCTGCTGTGCCCGCTGCTCCCCTCAGCAGTGTGTTTCAGTCCATCTGCCTGTTCTGCTCCCCACTCTGTCTCTGGTGAATCCGCTCACTTCCCACAACTCTGGCTGGTACCCCAGCTCTTGTATAGACAGACAGACAGATAGATAGATAGATATTAAAAAAAAAGAAAGAAAGAAAGCCCACTTCTGGGCATCAGGGTTTTCAGGACTAAAGCAGAAGTATTTTCTAGGTATCTCCCCTTCCAACTTCCAACCTGATAGACCATACTATATTTAATATCAGACTACGATAATCTAGCCAATAACAAAATGATGCATCTTTTTTCCCCCCTTTTAAAAGAGCACCACGCCAATTTCAAGGATTTGTTCAGAGCTGTTAATTTGTTTTGTTTTTTACTAATTTTCCTTCTGTGTTCAATGGATTACTGTTCTATTGCATAATCCTAACTAGTTTTATTTATTTAAGGTTAAGAAAACCATTCCTTCAAACTAAAATTACAACACCGGTATAACTCTAGCAAGGATACTGGCATGTTCCCAGTAGAGTTGGGTGTACCTAAATTCCTGGAACCTACACCCTGCCATCAGAAACCAGGGGCTCACTGCCCTGGCTCAAATCCACTGGAAGACCTGGCCATTGAAGGAAAGCAAAGGAACAAGTGATTGAAGAGTTCATTTTGATAGGTGAATGAATACATATTAAGGAATCACCAGCAAGAGTTAAGGCAGGTATGCAAGCGAGGGAAGGATTCCATAAGGAATATTTCCAAAGTGTTTTGTTCTACTACCTACTTAGGACATAGGAAATCTTGAGAATAATCTGCTACATGTCCCCCAGAGCAGAATATAGATTTCAAGTGAGTTAGAATCAGCCAAGGAATCAGCGTTCATAACTACTACTAACCTTAGGAAAAATGCTCAGACGTGAAAAGAGCATTCTTCTGCCCTTTTATAAGGCTGGTAGTCCCCTGCTGGTAGAGTTATACCGGTTTTGTGGGGGATACACCAGTTCCAAGAGCCTAAGAGGGCAAGGAAGATAAGACTGCATGTGTGCACTGTTGGAGGTGCATCTGATGAAGAAAGTAGAGAAGTAAAGGCAAATTGACTGGATTATCAATTGACTTGGCTATAATCAGTTGAGGATCACAGGGTGGATGAGCTTTTAAGAGATATTGATAAGACTTCCTGGCATGCCATTAACGGGGTACCAGTTCTTTAAGGGTATCTCTATTTCTCTATCTCTGTCTCTCTCTTACTCTTTCACATGCACGTGCGCGTGCACACACAAACACACTCAAGTCAACCTGTGTAGTCATGCCAATTTGTCAGAAATCCCACAGAATAGCATCTGTAGCAGAGTCCCTTGGCAGACACTAAACAAGATTCAAAAAAGGACATGTGTGTCTACAATTCTATTTGCAGCAATATTATCCACTTTAGACTATAAACTCAAACAAAGCCTGGCTCTTTGCAATTCTGGCTGCTTTACAAAAGTACCCAGCAATGCCATGTGATCACTTGGTAGGAGACTGAGCCCAGTGATGGCTAAAAACTGTCAAGTATCACGGTTACAAGGGAGGGGGCACGGTGGACCATAGTGGTAGACTATGGGTGTGGTGTGGTAATGACACCTGAAGGGGGAGAGCTTGTGCTTCTAAAATACAGTGTTGTATGTCAACATTACCCCAATTAAAAAAAAAAAAAAAATCATCATTTCCGCTAAGATTGAAATGGGTGCCCAGCAAACGCCAGCACAGACCCATCACGAGAACCACTCTGAATCAGGGCCTTTCACCCTGATCAGGGCAGTGGGCTAAGCCCACGCTCCCAAAGGCCTACCTTGAAGGGACCTTCTTTATGTAAAGGTGTGGCTGGACAGATGCAACAAAGATTTTTATTCTAATCAAACCCTGCTCCCAACCTGCACCTTCATTTACACATCTGATCCAAAAGTAAAGCACTTTATCTCCAAATGTGGAGACTTCCACATAGCCATCTATACAGGGTGACACAGAAAACTTATTGTGTTTAGTCTCCTATCTGCTGTATTGGAATAAAGATTAAGAATTAAAATGCTGGAGATGTTAAGAGACTTTTCTTGTTTAATTGTGCCTATGTTTCAAGGATTTTGGTTTACTACTAAATCATTCCGGATCTTGTTGCACTTCGTTTATCTGCGTGTAGGTCAGCGATAATCCATCAGCCGGATGGTTTCTTTCTAACCAGCCTAGTGACTGCTGTTTCCTGATATTAAGTCCATAAAGGTAACCATGACATTTGCTTTGGATGGGAGTCAAATGTCTGGTTGGGATGCAGTAAAGGGCAAGGCCCAACTGAATCTCAGTGTGTGGTTTCCAAACCAAGCAAGTGAAAGAGTTAAAGCAGTATTGTGGCAAGTTCTCTGTGTGGTGTAATTAACCACCACCCAAGACAGTTACAGTTAGAATTCTTCAGTTTAGGTTACTTCTTTAATCGATCTGTCAAAAAAGGTCCTCTTAAATCCATTTTGTTCCAGAGTGTAGAGGTATGCTCATTTCACAACAGGTAAATATATTTCCTCCAAACTGGTTCTGGAGCCCCAGGCCTAAGCAGCTGCTGTGTCCTTTGTCTTCAAGGTGCTACATGAAACCCTTCACCGCACTGTGGTCAAGGAAAGAAGTTCTTGGGGTGGTGTGCAATCCCTAAGGTCCCCACAGATCCTGGAGGAGTGGGTATAAAAATTAAGACCCAAATCTCAGTCACTTAGTGGTTGAAATTTAGACACCACTAGATACTGACAGGTATCACCACTATGTTTTGTTAGTTAAAGGAAACAGCAGCTTGTTTCCTTGTAAAAGTTTTAAATCTTGTAAAAAGTTGAGACCCCTATCAGGCTCACTTACCCCTTAATGGTAAACAAACTAGGAAAGGTTCAACTTTGTCGATTCACAGGGACTACCAGCCTTATAAAAAGCCAGATTTTATCCACCTGGCTTCATCCATCTATAGTTAAACCTATTAATAGGAAGTCTTCCTACGAACACCCCATAGGGGAAAAAAAAAGACTCAACTGGAATCCAAAATGTTCAGTCCTGATAACAGCAACTAGCCTGAAACTCCTGATTTTGCTCTTTACACTTAGTTTGAGATTCCTTTTTTTGAGGTGGGGGGGAGGTGGAAGGGGTCAGTAGAAAGTGGATAAATGCTCTAGTTAAATAAAAATCATCTACAAACGAGTGTATTTATGACATAATTGCCACCTACGTTTGCCAGATGTTGCCAAGCTCTGTAATACAAGTTAAACACCAAGACATGTGCCTCAGGTTGAGCTCCCTGACCGACCTGACTTCCCCACTGTTTGAAGTACCCGTGAGGATTACCCACCTCCCCACCGGCCCGCCACACCACCCCCCCCTCTCCAATTAGCTGGGCAGCCATTGAAGTCCCTATGGCCCCTATAGCAGATCAAAAAGCAGGCACCATTTATGGCTTCTGGGATATGTAATTTTAGAGATGAAAAGGACTGAAGCGGTCTCCTTACCCAACCCTCTCATTTCATTGGAGAGGAAATCCAGGCTCAGAGAGGTGAAGTGACTTGCCCAAGGCACCACAGACAGGCCTGGAACCCTGGTCTATGCCTCCCTTCTGGTGCCCTGCCCACCACGCCGCACTATAATTTCACTACTTTAAATCATGGTTCTCTGAGAACCATAAGCTTAAATTACTTCACGCCTGGAGCTCCCCTTTGAGTCCCGCTGGGGTGGATGAAGGTGGGCATGGTGCTCTGATATCAGGGTAGGATCTTTTGGATGAGACCAAAATATAATTTGCAGATTCTGCAGACACCCTTTATACCGCAAGGTATTGTGAATTCTACAGGGTGGCGTTTTTAAAAAACATCCTGGATAAAAATCCCTGAGATCCCACTGTAGATTCTAAGTGGGTGGGACCAACACCACCAGAAGTCAAAGGCCACAGCCTTAGCCACCATAAAAAATCCCCACGATTCACATTATCCAGTGCAGTTATAATGGCTTTTTGCAAAATGCTCTTTGAAGATGATGATATTGATGAGGCAGCACCCACTGACGTTCCTTTGATGAAGCGAGTCACGCTTCAAATGCCAGTGCCAGGGAACCGCACGTGACTGACCAACTCAGGCCAACCCCTTTGAACAGCGAGGACCATTTAAATGACCAAACATAAACGGAGGGCCTCACACCACAGGCCAGGCCACTTCGGCCAGCAGAAACACCACACCCACACGAAACACAGATCTACTTGAAGGCCTTTTCGAGTGAAAAAAATTCTATGCCATCACATTCCATAAAACCTGCATGGGCTTCTATTTCCTAGGCTCTTCTAGAGGCAAGTCTAGCCATTTCTATGCAATGCTCACATGTTTACACTGAAGCAGGAAAGCACAAGACTCTGTCCGCAAGGCTGTGGCACAACCAACTACAGCACTGGGGCGCCAAGCCCGGAGCGAGAGGCCAGAGCGCAGCAGGGCCCACCACGGACCTCACTGCCTCCTCTTATCAGGGGGTAGGCAGGAAACAGACACAGGAAAGAATTGCCAAACAAGGGACAGCAGCGACCCTTTGGGTTCAAGGAGGAGGTCCTTCCAGACCAAGAACAGAACTCCCTCCTGAGAAATGAAGACTGGTTGCCTGGGGAAGCGGTGGGAGGAGGACATGCTTTCACAGGCCACGCAGCTGCTCCACTGGGTCTGCGCACACCAGCTCCCTTCTCCTGGGATCTCTTCCCAAAGCCACCGTCTGTCGGCTCCTGCCCAGTCTGGAGGTCATCCAGTCACATCACCAACTCCTGCAGGTGAGAAAAGCAGCCAGCAGGGCATCTGAATTGTGGGGCCAGGAGGCTAAACTTCCACATCTGCTTTTTCTTTTGCGACCGGGAGCCGAGCCACACCTCTCTAAATGCCAAGACAGCAAAATAAATTGGAAGATAAAAAAAGAAAAGAAGAGTTGTGGAAATGTCAGGGAAGACACTGTATTAAAGAAAGTTATGGTAGCCAAAGATACTATAGGAAAGTCAACAAACTCAGAGACCTGATTATCGGCTCTGTATCCGCCTCACCTGCTCCCCAGCTAGTCCCTCAGGGCAGGCAGCAGCAACAGCAGAGTGGGTGCTATAATATATGATAATTAAGAAATGGATAAAATAGGTTTGGTTTGTGGTATTGAAGAAAAGTATAACTGCTAAAAAGATTCTCACAAAGCAGGGTAACATTTTAAGTTCTAGGATTGTGTGTGAACTGTCTGGAAATGTATGTAGCACCCCTCAATTTCTGAAGATGCTGAACAATTCAACAGGTACTTGTTAAGCCTCGTTAGACTTGTTAGGGTTGGCCAGTGTGACTCCGTGGTCAGAGAGCGCACTCTGCAGTCAGTACCCCTCTGGCAGGCTGATGCTGCTTGTGCACCGAGAGGTTTCCCTCCTGAAAAAGGGGGATGATAATACCTACCTGAAAGGGCTGTCGGGAGATTTAAATGAGCTAATAATACACATAAACTGAGAGCATTGCTTAGTACATGGTGAATGCTGTGCCAGGGTCAGCTGTCACGGTGATGATTAGTCGAGAACTGTGCAAGGCACTAGCACCTAAATGCAACAGAGGTCAGAGTCTTGCCTTCATGGAGTTTATAGTCTAATGGGGGGCCACAGAGGTCAGACAGTCACACAGACAGAAGGACAGACAACAGTAAGTGCCATGCAAGGGACACATGGAGAACCATGAGCACACATGCTGGTCTGGTCTTGGAATGAGTAGGGGCGGGAGGGTCACAGTGTTAGGGCTTTTCTGAAGGAATGACATCTGAGTTAAGATCTACAGGGAGGCAGGAAAGGAAAGGAAGAATTACCTGGAAGAGGGAATAAGCCTGTACAGAGGCCTGAGATGGAAGAGAACTCACTATGTTTAAGGACCTAGCTGGCCAGTACTGCTAGAGAGAAAGTTGGGGGAGGATGGGGCAAGGATGGCAGGTAGTAGAAGCCCACCTGTATGCACCCACGTAAAGAATTTTCTTTACAGGTCTTCTCTGCTATCTAGGCTTCTGACAGGAAAAGCAGGAACACGCGCTGTTCATATGGGTGCAGGGCAGATGCAGCGTCCACCCACCTGACACAGGGAGGCTGGGTCCACAGCCCAGGGGCGTCCTCTCTGGTGTTTTCACCTCTGTAACAATAGGCTAATGCTGCACACTTAGCTGACAGCTGAGTATCAGCATAACACACCAAAACATCAAGGAGTTTAATAAGAAACCTGGTTTTGTGATGAAAGGTGGCCTAAAGAACAAACCTCAGTGCAAGGTCTCGTGCTTCAGAGACCCCACACCTGAGCGGCTTCTCTGACCAGCACCAAACATGCGCACAGGCACAGGCCAGAAGGTTCCTTCACGGGGCCCACGGCATTAAACGGGGCCCCTCCTCTCCCTCTCGGGGCGCTCCACCACCACAGCACCTGCAATCAGTCCCAAGGCACTTTTTGCTGTCGCAGGCAGAAATCATGGGACACTAACCTTGTAGATGAGGTAAGTCACTGGATCATGGTCTCACATTACTCAAGCGGCTGGCAAGGATATGAAGTATTTATCAATCTCTTCCAGGCACTCCCAGTTTCACACTTCTTCCTGTTGGCTAGCTCCTCTGTCTCCAACTTGCTAGTTCACCTATTTCAACCCCACCGCCTAGGCCAGGCTCTCTTCTATCCTACATCTATACAGAAAGAAGGGTCCTATTATACCTGAGGCACGGGAGTCCCAAGGCATAAAAACCCCTATCTTCTATTTTACCATCTAGCAGAGAAATAGTACAATATAAGGAAAAAGATGCAGGTTCCAACACAGTATGCCTAAAAGTAACCTGGCACCTGTCCAGGCCCTGCCCAGGCCCTTCAATTCCTGAGATTCTGAGCCACACACCCCTCCCTGTTCCCCTCCCACCCAATTTCCCTTCTCACTCCAAGGGCAGCCTGTGTTCATGAAACTCCAAAGCCTGCTACTGAGCCTCTCATAACTCCAAATTTAAAGCCCCAAAGATCCTCAGGTATCCCTACAAGCCTAGCACACACTCCCCAAATGTTCTGGAGGTGAGTGAAGTAAAAGAGGATGGACACAGGGTGTGTGTTCTGCGTCAGGCCTCAGGGTCTGATTTATAGGAAAGCTGGGCTAGAGGAGGCATTTCGATGGGTTACACGGTGAGATCTGTAATTTACCAGGCCCTCATCTCTCCTCAGGACATCATGCAGATTCTTCTCACCCTGAGCCATCAAAACATGTCCAAAACCCACAAGAGAATTTGAGAGATTTTAGGAGTCCAGATGCTGCTGTATAGTCATTCCCAACCCTGGTCTTTCAACATCCTGGTCTTTCAGTGTCTCCACTTACCTCAGAATGTCACAACATTGGGAATTAGTAATAATCTGATTCACTTTCAGGTTGGGGGTGGGGGAAAGAAACAGCACAGAAATCAGCAAATATTAAGTGGGAGGAGGTTAGTGACTTGCAGGTCCACCCACATGCTGGAGACTCTCAATTTAACCTGCTCCTAAACTGGAAGGGAGCACCCCTTTCGTCTCCAAACCACAAATCAGATAAGTGATTGAACTTTACCCAGGCACGAAAGCCCCAGAGATTTCCAAGTACTGAGCATCAGATCAAGATAACTTGGGCTGGGTTTTAGAAGCCACTGTGGGTTCATTTCCCAGTCAGCTGAATACCAGAACTAGATAGAGATAGACTTGTTCTTAATCTTTAGTCTCAAGACAACCATTTTCATCTTTGCAAAACCAGACCACAGTAAGTAGGAAATGAACCAGAACAGATGGAAGGTAAAGTCACAGGACTGTACCAAGTAAGAAGGTGCCTTTGAGATCAGTCACCCCCGGATCCAATCTTTCCTCTTTCTTGGAGGTTTCTGAGTTTATATGGAGGGCTTATAAATATGTCCACCATGGGAAAAGCTATTCGATTTTATTAAAAAAATATATATATATACACACACACACAAATACACCTATTCCCTGGGAAGAGGGAACTGTGCAAAGATCCTGAGGCAATTTATACACATGTGTTTTTGAGAGCGGGGTTGCTGGCTCTATCCCAAGCAAGTCCTGGGGGGTCCTTAGTTCTCCTTAACCAAATTTTAAACTTTCTCATGCTACATTATCATTAAACATTAACAGCAGTCACACTCAGCCCCTCATATTTGCACACGTGCACTGTCAACACCTGTCCTCCAGAAGGTGAGATGAGAAACAAACTGGAGCACAAACTTATGAGCCTCCAGTCTCGAGCGCAGCGGTCTGGACAGGCCCTGGCTTCCACTGGGCCCTCCAGGACGGGTGCACCACAGTCGATGGAACCACAGGCTGCGGCGAGGGCAACGTACCAGGTGCCCATCTCCCTTGCTCCCCTGTGTCTCTCTGCACAGAATTTTGCCTTCATACATGCGGCACATGATGTACCCATATGCTGTTGTTTCCTGTCTGTCTCCAGGAGAGATGTGAGTTCCAGGAGGACAGGAGTCTCTGTCTTGCTCACTAGTGTGTGCCAAGTGCCTCCGACTGCTTGGCAGGTAACAGATTCTCCATTAAACTGGCACAAGAGTGAATGGAGGAGCAGGGGGAATCCATTATTACATCCAGGGCTAGGATATCCCGAGGCTCAATCAAAGCAGCCCCCCCTCCCCAGGGGAAAGCATCTGTGACAGATGCCAGGAAAAGGGGCAGCTGGGGCACCAGTCACTTTAACTTAAATGGTGTACCCAATCTGGAAAGGTACTGGACAAGCAGGCTCACCGAAGTGACTTGCTGGTTGCTTGTTTTACGTTTTATACTACAGGAAACAGCTGCTGTGCCAAGGTCTCCCAGGTAGAGCACAGCCTCACCTTCCAGAAAAGCAGATATTTTTTATCACTTGGGTCAAAACACCCTTGAAAAGTCTCTGCCTATTGATCTACATTTCAAAACAGCAACAGTGACAAGCTCCGCCTGTCCTTCCATCTGAGGATGAGGAAGGGGGCTGCCGCAGAGGATTTCCTTTCCGCCTAAGCTGGTGAGGAGTCGCAACCCTCAAGAGCTGCTGCTAACCAGCAAAAGGTGTCAAGCCCAACTTCTGTATGAAATGAGTCAAAAGCTGTCTGCAGTCCAGGCAAGTGTGCTGAGCTCTTATAGGCACAGGTGGACACAGTTACTCTGTCTAGGATTAAGGTACAGGAATTACTATTACTTGACAGTCTCAATCTGGCTGAACATTACAGCTACCTAGGACTTTAAAAAAAAATTTAAGAAAAGATGCGGCCTCCACACCCAGAGATTCTGATTTCATTTATCTGGGGTGGGGCTGGGGTGAAGGGTTTTTTAAAAACACCTCAGGTGACTAATTTAGCCAGAGCTGGAAAACACTGCTTCAAGTCACATTCCCTCCATTCCTGGTGACAGCTCTGGCCCGCTAGACAGATTTTTTTTGTACTCCTGGAGGCCCCTCTCGGAGCTATGGCCCATCTCCTTTAAGACCAAAGAGATCTCATTTAATTTGTTCAACTAACTCCTCTGACCCAAGTGGAGAGTAATGCCAGTGTCAGGTTCTGGGGATCTGACAGCATTGTTTGTTCAGGAAATCTATGAAAAAATTCAGTTTCCATGACAAATACTTCCGTGGCCTAGACAAACAATTATTCCCTCATCTGAAATGGAGTAGGGGAAAATAACCCCCTGGAGAAAGGGGTGGTTTTGAATTATAATTATAAATTAGCCTACTACCCGGGGACATCATGCTTAATACATAAGACGACAATCCTGGATCAAGGTTCATTTTCTAATAGCGAAACATCATGCTGAGTGAAAAATGAAACTGACTTGGAATAATCACAAACCACTTATCTCCTGGGGTTTGGCAGAGGAAAAATTAATCTCATTACTGATATGAGGAACCCATCAGGAGGGCTCCATACACCATGGCTCCCGTCCACTCAAGCCAATGCTCTGGAAGCCCCTCTCGTTCCCCAGGAAGGAACAGAGACCACAGCTAGAGCAGCATCTTCTTTCCCACCAAAAAACCCCATAACCCACCTGCCTGATGATAACATAGCTCCTTGTTGTAGGAGCTTTAACGAGCCTCAAAGAGAAATTCAATCAGTATCTGCTGAGCGCCCACTACAATGGAATGGCCAACCCACCAAGCTGAATGCCACGGAGGATGCAACAATCACACAAGGATAAATCTTCCAGGATAAACCAGCAAGAGAAGTGTGACATCTCCCGGGCCCCAGGACACATGCCTCCCGGCACGCCCACCTCTCTCCCTCTCATATTCCGCTGAGACCCACCTACTCTGCTAATTGGAGTCCCTCCACTGTGGTTCAAGAGCCAAGGTCACTCTATCTCCTGTCAACACAAACCCACTTCCTGGTGCCAGAATGCTTGGGAGTCAGGGGCCTCTGCAAAGGCAAGCACCCCAGGCCCATTCTGCAAATTAACTCTACCTTTGCAGGATTTTTTGCTGAAGGAGCTGGCTGCACCATGGAAGAGTAACTTTGGTTAAAGGCTCCAAGAAACGAACTTTCAGTTTTGCTATTTCAGAAACATTACTGGGCAAGCGCTTACTGAAGAACATGCACCTGTTTGGATATTATTAGACTTCAAGCAAAGAAACCAGCTTAAACTGTCACCTGGGTTGAGGAGCCTTTTCACCTCCAGGATGGCTGGATTTGGCTCTGGAGCTGGAAGAGGTCAATCTCCCTGAGAGAAATGGCCTGATGATGACCTTTCCAACTCAAAGTTGCATCTTTTTACTTCTGAAATGAAGGGGAAAGGCCACAACTCTTGTGGAAGGGATAACAGCATTATCTGAGCACTTTTCTGAAGCTTACAAGAAAGCCTGCATTCTTCTCTCTAGGTCCTACTTCTCATTGCCTAGTGACTTGGTCATCTGCTCAGGCTGTGCCAGGGTAGCTGGACTGCTGTGTTCTAACAGATGCACCAGAACACAAGGGGTACAGGGGCTTCCCTTCACCAGCAAGCAGGAGTAGGTTCAAGGTTCAGATTCCCCATTCACTAACCTTGGACATCACCAGTTCTCTCTGGCTCAGCTTCCTTATTTGTTTCCACTGGGGAGCAGAGCAGGAAGTGATTGTTCAATTCAGGAGGGAGGGTGACCCCTGAGAGCAGGCGGTACATGCCCTGCAAGGTTCTAAGCTGCCCCCACTACTGATGGGCATGCATGGGGTGGGGGTTGCTGAGACTCTTTGGACAGGACCAGCAGGATCCCCCAAGCAGTCTAAATACCTTGATTCATGTATGTTCCCACTGCTCACGGTATTTCTGGAATTTTTGGGAAATTCCCTTCAAAGAATATACTTTTGAAGAATATATTTTTGAAGTAGAAGTGGCAGAAAGTCTTCACTTGGTTTTCAAAAAACCAAATCCAAAGGTTCTCAATAAATTGTGCAATCAGCTGAGTAATAACAGTTTTGATCAAAACTGATCAAAACCTCGGTGTGAACCATGTAAAAGTTATATTCAAGCAGGGTTGGGAAATGTTTTAAGTTGTGTAAGGATAGTCAGCTTATGAGTGTAAATACTTGCTTTTCAAGGGTTCCTTTTTTTTTTTTTTGCTTTTAAAGCAGAATTATTATTTTGATTAAATGAGTTATACAATGAAGTACTAGAAGAAAAACACCCAATGCATTATTCTACTGTCAAGTGCTTCTCTGCTCTTTGTAGGAAAAAGTTGTATGTCCATGTATTTTAAGAACTGTAGTCCCCAAAAGGGACACTTAATGTATCAATTCTTACAGTACAAATAGTGTCGGGGCAAATTTCAAATGGTCTCATGACCAACTATGTGGAAATAATCTTGTCCGTACAAGGTGGGCTCCCCTCAAAACCAAACTCACAAAGTCATCCTGAAATTATTTCAGTGTGCTCATGGAACCCATATCCACTAGAAAACTGATCTGAAACCCACTGCAGACCAAAGGACCCTGTGAACAAGCTACTTAACATAATGTGTCATCAGGAGACTGCCATGCTTATTTCCATCTTCAAAATAAACACAAAACAAAATCTAAACATCATTTTCATTTGGCTTAACATCCACACTGCTAAAGGGGAAAAAAACCTACTGAACAGGGCTGTCATAAAACAACTTTAAGGTTAGTTTTGCATTTTTAAAAACATTCAATATTGCTTGGGCTGCAGCAGGGAGTAGGGAGTAGAATGCAATTAGCAGATTCCACTTCTAGGAATTTATCTGAATGAAATAATTAAGCAATTAAAAAACACTCAAGTATTGACAAAAAGGCTAGTCACATTGTTTATAATAATGAAAATTAAAAACAATCTCAGTATCTAAATGATTCAATGTCAAATACGGTATATCCATTCAGAAAAGTATTATGCAGCCAGTAAGAATAATACTGCAGAATTAAATCTGTTGACACAGAAAGATGTTTCAGTTTGGAAAAAAAATATTGCCTGTGTAAACATGTCCACAGAAAAAATATAAAGCAAGATATCAGAAGATTAACCATTAGGGAAATGCAAAACAAAACCATACTGAGTTACCACTTTACACCCACTAAGATGACTATAATTAAAAAGATGGATAATAACAACTAGGTGAGGATGTAGAGTAACTGGTACCCTGTACAGCAGAGAGGAATGTAAAATAGTGCAGCTGCTTCAGAAAATGGTTTGGCAACAATTCCTCAAAAAGTTACCATAGGTGGGGCCTCCCTGGTGGTGCAGTCGGTTAAGCAACACACTATGAAGCAAACCACAGCCACTGCAGCATGAGTTCGATCCCTGCCACCAGCCAGGAACGGGACCCACATGGTGCAGCAGACTTCTCCTTCCTTGCCCGCTGCTCCTCTCAGCAGTGTGTTTCAGTCCTGTTCTGTTACCCACTCTGTCTCTGGTGAATCCTCTCACCTCCTGGACTCTGGCCTGTACCCCAGCTCTTGTATGCATAAAATAAATAAATCTCTAAAAAAAAAGTTACCATAGGTAACACTAAAAATGCTATTTCTTAGTATATACTCAAGAAAAATGAAAATATATGGCCATTCAAAAATGTTTACCAAATGTTCACCACAGATTTATTAATAAGAGGGAAGGGGAAACAACCCATTAACTGAGGAATGAATTTTTTAAAAAAGTGATATATCCATATAGTGGAATATTATTCAACAATGAAGAAGAATGAAGCATGGATACATGCCACAGCATGGATGAACCTTGAAAAAAATATACTAAGTGAAAGAAGAGGTTATATATAGTATGGTTCCTTTTATAGGAAATGCTCAGAATAGGCACATCTATAGAGACAGAAAAGTAGATTAGTGGTTGCCAGGGGTTGGGAGGCTTGTGGGAAATAGGGAGTGACAGCTAGTGGATATGGAGTTTCTTTTAAAGATGATGAAATGTTATAAAATCGATTGTGGTGGGGCCTCTCTGGTGGTACAAGGGGTTAACCCACCCCACTATATGGGGCATCCATAGATGCTGCAGCACGAGTTCGATCCCCGGCCAGGGAGGGGACCCACATGGCGCAGCAGACCTCTCCTGCCTCACCTGCTGCTCCCGTCAGCAGTGTTTATCAGTCAATCTGCCTGTTCTGTTCCCCACTCTGTCTCTGGTGGACCCTCTCACCACCCACACATCTGGCCCAACCCCAGTTCTTGTATGCATAAATAAATAAATATTTAATAAATAAATAAATTATTTGTGGTGATTATTGCCCCATTCTGTTAATACACTAAAAAACACTGAGTTGTATACTTTAAATGGGTGAATTGTATGACATGTAAATTATATTGCAATCAAGCTGTCAAAAATGTTAATAAAGGTAAAGTTTAGATAGTAGATTATAGATCTATTAGCCTATAGATTATAGATTTGTTGCTGTTTGTCTATTTAGACTTATCTATGTTTTCTAACTTTTTTACAATAAATACAATTACTCTGAGGTTTTTAAAAAACCTTCCTACATGATCATACAGTCAGTACCAAACATGACAGATTTGAAGAAAAGGAAATCCACCTTTCCTTGTAATTGTGGGGAAAACTGGGCAAATACCCAGCAGGGTGATCAAGAAGCAAAGCAAGGCTTATTGCCCCATCAACTCATGTCAGCTATGACACCAGTCCCCAGCCTGGGGTTGCACAGACTACTAATGCTTTTTGCATGGATGATGGTTTATAAAAATGCCAGCAAAAGTGTCAAACACAGTGATGTGCTCAGAACATTTTCTCACAGGCCCTAGGAAGTAATCTGTGATAAAAACTGAACAGGAATGGAGAACACCTATTTTTATACTTGTATTTGCTGTCTGTACATGAACTAAGCTCGTAAGATAATCAGAAGTGATACAGAAGCTGTCTGAGAGTAGCTTTAAAAAGGAAGGCAAGCGAGGAGCTTTTGAGTACTTTTTTGAATTCTACTTTTCCTAATCCATATCTGGTCTGTGGGACCCACTTAAATATCTGTGAGGATATGTTTTTGTGAGGCAGGTAAGTCAGAATCCAGTATGGGATATAGGTAAAGATGGGGGAAAATCCCAGCCCCGTGAAAAACAGCCAAGCAGTATGTTTATTATTCAGACTATGATTCTCCATCCCTATTTTTTAAGCCAGCATCACACTCCAATCACACTGCTAGGCTACCGGCCCCAAGTTATTTGTGCATAATAAAAACTGAATCCATTAACTGATACATTAGGCTTTTCTCCCCAGTATCATCTCCTTAGGGTGAACATTTGATCATTATGAAACCTACACAGTCTTAAACCTAATGATGACTTTGGATCCCTAAACCAAAGAGGTTTCCAGTGAAAACGAAGTAGGCATCCAGTAACTCTTCAACCTGAAAAAATGGAGTCACCATCCAAGGCCAGCCAACACCACCATCCCCCAGGCCCATGCAGGTGGCACCACTCTATCCAGACATGAGGAAACCTTTATGGACTCACTGGCTAAGTTTACTTCAGGAATATGGTCTATGGTGGAGCCGTCTCCTGAGTGACTCTCACATACACTTTCTTTTGTGCCCTGAGAAGTTAGACTGCTGTGGAGAGGCAAGCAGGCAGGGAGTTAAGGCGACCAGACACAGTCCACAACTGCAGTCTCATTTCATGATTAGCAGCTCTGATCACAGGACCTGATGAGACACTCTGGCTTGCCCTCAGTAGAAATACCTGATACCACCAAGCAGTATGATTCGTACAGGTGATAACCATCAGAATAAATAACAAGCCACAGCATTTCTGGTTAAGGCTCACGTCTCAGATGGTATTTTCTGTGTCTGCACATACTGTTCCTCAGTTCTTAGATGTTTTTAACCCTCTAAAACCCAAACACTAGCTGAGTAAAAGAAACTGTCTATTCTAGCTAGAGAAAGTATTTTGGTTCTCAGAGGGCTCTAGTTCTTGTGAGAAGTGGCACCTATACTGAAGATCGTGTGACAGTGAGGATGTGACAGCAGTCAACATTAGGTACAACATCTGAGTCTAGAAAGGATGTGGGGCCTCAGTGAACACATTCTAGATCAACAATGACAGCCCCGAGTGCTAATGACACTGATGTTATTATTGCATTTTGGATCTGGAGTCTAGAGGCTCAGCCCATGAGTCAGTGTCTCATTCAGACATACGCTGGAAGAAAACCACAAGATGCCTTCAGTGCACTAGCTGCTTCATCAATCAAAAGGAATCTGCATCAAAAGTATTCTCTGCAGAGGCATAGTGTATTTTTAAAATGATGAATTGGAGTAAAAGAGGTGCCTTCCCAGGTGTTAGCTATCCCCACTTCACAGATGAAGAAACAGTCCCTGAGAAGTACAGCAACTGCCTGAGGGTACGTTTTGCCACTGGGTCTGTCTGATTTTACTGCCACCTAGTCTAACTGCAAACTCTACAGTGGGTTTTGTTTAGAATTTTAAAATAATTGTTTGGAGATCAAAGTTTTTACCAGTCGATAAATTTGGATTGTTTAGGTAAAAAGCAGTTCTATATTAAAACATAACATGGAATATTTTATCATGAATTCTGAGACATGTGGATTTCCAAATGCAATTTGGAAATATTTATATGAAGTGAAACTATAGTCCCAACTAAAGTTAAATAGCTATTTTTGGCACATTGGCCTGACTTATTCAATAATTCAAATCATAGAATTTGGCAAAAGAATAGCAAATGGAAAGACATGGCAAAAAAACCATATAAGCCTAGGCCCTAACTATAGCAAAGGATGGTTATTTTGTTTATATTCTTACATGTGAACTGACAGCCAGAAGCAGTTAACCAATCCAGGACGAAATTCTCAAATTTAAACCCTGACTCTAATCATGAAAGTGAGTTTTATTTTTTTTTTTAAAGATTTATTTATTTATGCATACAAGCACTGGGGCACAGACCAGAGGTGTGGGGGGGTGAGAGGATTCACCACAGAGAGCGGGGAGCAGAACAGGCAGATCAACAGAAGTACACTGCTGAGGGGAGCAGCGGGCACAGCAGGAGAGGTCTGCAGCACCATGTGGGTCCCCCCCCTGGCCGGCAGCAGGGATCGAACTTGTGCTGCAGTGGCTGCGATTTGCTTCGTAGTAGTGCGTTGCTTAACCCACTGCGCCACCAGGGGAGGCCCTGAAAGTGGGTTTTAAATTATATCATGAAGTGAGTCCCTCAAAAAAAAACCAAACCCAAATTTGAAGAAAGCGGCCTCATATATTACTTTCTCTGTTCAGAAACTCTTGTTACTCCAAGAGCAAGGACTATTATTTACCTAACAGGCATAACCTCCAAAAGAGTTCAGGCCCCAGTACTCAGGTGCACACATGTCAATTCTCCACCTGGACATCTGGTACATGATATGCCTTATTAAAGAGTACACAGTGGAGGTCATTTCCCGGCCCACATCCTGAACAATATGTTTAAAAGAAAAAAACATTCACTAACTTAAGTTCTTCCAACCAGAAGAAAAAAAGCCAAGTCTGTCCAGAAAACGTCCTCCCCACCCATGGGGTCCACAGCCTGAATGAAGGCCTTAAATAGTAGATGTAAACCAGACACCTCTCCAGAAGATGAAAACTTTTCAGACTGCACCATGGTGTTCTCACGTGGGGAATTTCAAGTTTTGATGTGGCGTCACCACTGTCCCATATGGGGTCTCAAGCAAAGAGCCCAAACCCCCAGTCTTAACTAGCTTAACAGGGTCCCCTTTCACAAAAGCCTGCCTGCCGCCGTGACTCGCAGGAAACCCCCAGACAGGATCCAGCTTTTGGGTAAAAATGCTTCCCCATTCCCGGTTTCCAAAGTTCTCGCGTTCTTCAAAGTTCCAGCAAGGTTCATAAAACCAAGACCTTCCCTTCCCCCGGATTCCAGGGCCCTCCGGTCCTTCTTCCGCGGCTACAGCCGGGCGAGTGGACCCCACCTGTGCTGAGGACCTGGCAGGTGAGGCGGCCTCCAAAGGGCCCGAGGCCTTCTGGACCCCCAGGTGCCGCCGGGGCGACACGAAGTCGCGCCGGGCGCAGGGGCCGCGGAAGGCGCGGCGGGTGACAGCCGCGCTGGACCGCGAGGCGACCACTCTGGCCGGCCGGGAGACGCTTGCTGTCCGCCCGGCGCCGCCTCCTACGCTGGCCGCAGCTTCTGCCGCGGTCCTCCGGGCCTCGTGCCGCCGCGCTCCCGGTTCGGACCTCGGCCTGCTCGGCGCGGTCCCCCACCCCGCGCTCCCTGGTCACTCACCCCGGGGCCGGGCGGCAGTAGCGCCAGCAGCAGCAGCACCAGCCGGGCCGGCATGGCGAGGTCTCGGCCCTGGCTCCGGGCCCGGCCGGCCGGCTGCAGGGGGCGGTGCGGGCGAAGGACCGGGCGGGGGCGCCGCGACGACAGCGCGGCCGGGGCCGAGCTTCGGCAGACACAGAGCTGACTAGGCGGTGGCAGAACCCCCATTCCCCGCCCTATAAGTGCCGGTGCCGGCGCTTCTTCCGGTCGGGGCGGGGCCGGAGCCGTCTTGGGGGCGGTTCAAGGGCGGGGCTGTATCAGGGGCGGGTCTCTAGGGGCGGGTCAAGGGCGGGGCCGGGGCGGGGCAGCCTCGCATCGGCTCCGCGTCTCCGCCCACTGCTGGAGAGGACCCTTCCTCGCGTGCGCCGTTTTGGGCGTAGAGCGGTTGAGGCTAGGAGCCAGTGCCCAGCCTGCGGGACACCGGAAGCCCAGCCAACCGGGCGCGCCCCTCCTCCGGGCGGTCCCACGAACCCCGCCGAGGGGTCCATGGCGTCAGATTTGATTAGGGGAAAAGCCAGGAGACGATGTTCTCGGAGCCCCTGCTTGGTCCTCCCGCCGTGGGGGATCTTGGGCGCCTCCACTGCGAGGGTCAGCCGCTGGCAGAGATTCCAGCATAAGGGGCGCTCTGCTCTGCGCGCCCTTTCTTTGCCCTTAGGGAGTCCTCTCAAATCAAATTAAACCATGGCCCAGTCACTCGCCAAAAATTATAAGCAATGAAGGAAACCATTTCGGCTGCTTGTGTGGTGTGTGTGTTAATGTGGTGTTTGCAAATGTGACCTCGTGACGCTTGAGATGACATGTGTCTTAACTCATTGGAGGAAGAGGATGGGTGGAGGACTCGCACAAGGTCTATTTGACGGTTATGGGCCATTAGTCTGAATTAAAGAGCCTTGGCAGCTGTTTGGTCACTGGGTCCTCCACTGAGATGCAAGGGGTGAAAGGCAGACACATTTTAATAAAGTGCAAACTAAGATTCAGAGCACTACATTTACTACATTTAGGAGAAAGAAAAAAAAGGGGGGGAGAGAAATAGCAGTTTCTCTAATTTTTCCTAACTTGTTCACATGACAGCCTGAATGAAATATTTCAGGGTTTGGGGAAAAAAAGAGTTAGCAATGCCACAGAAAACAGGCTGGCAAAGTCTGGTCTCTGTGCACCATGATGCTGTACCTATAATAGACAGAAATGTCCAAACCCTGCAACCCTGAAAGTGACAGACCATCTGAAAGGAGACCAGGATTTGGGATTGGACTGGAGATGTGTACAAACAGAAGCTCCATCACTGCTGAGCAGTGTGGTCAGGTGGCCAGGGAGGAGCCCAGAGGGAGGACACTGAGAGGAGTGTAATCTTTACTGATTACCTGTACAGTTCGCAAGTAGACAACAAGATCTAAGAGAGCATGTGCTTGAATTAAAAGAGAAGTTAGGCTGGAAAATGCTGCTTTCACATCCCTTCTCAGGTCCTTTTTCTCAAACAGAGTTAAGTCCAGGAGGGGAAATTTCTGTGCCAGGAACCTTGAAACCCTTTTACAATTCAAAATGTCACTGTGACCCTGTAAACACAGCAGATGAAACACAAAGAGAAATGCTTACCTCAATCTGACTCATTAATCAGCTTTAACGATGCAATAATGAAAAATATTCCACTCCAAGGAAACTTGTCTAAGTAGGCCTATTTATCTTGTATTCAGACCAAATCTCTGAGACTTAACCACAGTTCTTTTTGTTCTTTTTCTCTTTTTAAAGATTATTTATGCATACAAGAACTGGGGCTTAGGACAGAGGTGTGGAGTTGAGGCATGGTGGTGAGAGGATTCACCAGAGACAGAATAAGAAGCAGAACAGGCAGATCTACTGAAATACACTGCTGAGGGAAGTAGCGGGCCAGACAGGCGAGGTCTGCTGCATCATGTGGATCAGCTCCCTGACCGGGGATTGAACTTGTGCCATAGTGGCTGTGGAGAGCTTCACAGTGCTGCTACTTAACCCCTTGCACCACCAGGGAGATCCAGTTAGGTTGTTCTTACTCATAATCAGGTCACATGTTTTATGTGCTTCTTCACTGGATAGTCAACTCACAGTGATAAACTCTAGGTTTATTTATGGTGGCACCGCCCACCATCTTATTCCAGAGTCAAGCACTACTTTAGCAGTATTTTGTTTACAATAAAGCAAAAGTTGGCATCACTGATAAACACAAATAGAAATAGTTTACAGGGTGCCTTTGAAGTTGACCTGCCCATATAAAAGACCTGAAAGTTTGCAGTAAATGACCTTTCTGGAAATAGCATTAAATAGCATCCACTCAACAGAGCAAAGGTCCTGTATGGTCTTAATGTAAATATAAACCCTCTTTTTTTTTTCTACCAACGTAAAAATAAATACATATCCAACAAAGACTGTAACAGGACCTTAATATATAGTCGGCATGGGGGCTATCGGGAGAAAAGTGAGTTAATAAAACCTTATTTGCACTTCCCTGTAAATCGGTGGTTCCCAAATTTGGAAAGCTCTTGGAAAAAAAGATTTTCAACATCTTTTCCTGGACCCTTTACCTACTGGCTCGCAATCTCCCTGGGGTGGAGCCCAGACTGTTTTTCAGTTTCTACAGGTGCCTAAGGACAGCCCAAATCCTGGTCTCCAGTTGGTTCCTTGAAGTCTGGTGTTAATTCCTGTGGCCCTGAAAAACCTTGTATTTATTTTAGCAAATGTCTCCCTCTAGTGGAAGAAATTATGATCCAGCCTTTAAAAGTTCACACCTAGCTCCCATTTAAAACTCTTCAAATTTTCATTTAAAAATTATTACGAGATAAGTTTGCAGGAATGCCTGAAAGAAAAAACTGACAAACCCAGAAAGGGAAATTGAAAGTTCCAGGACCTTGTCAAAGGAACTGTGTCTATGAGAGTAAAGTCAACTGACCCTTTTTTTCATAGTGATTTCAGTGTTGCTGTGGTTGCTGCTCCCAGACATATTTGCACTTAAAGAATATGCAGAGTGGTTATGGGGTAAGTGGACCAATGAATCAAGCATCTCTGGGAGCAAGCTAAATTTTTATCTCCTTCATGTCCTCATGCTTAAGGAAATTTTCAAAAAAGTTATCACTGCAGTTTGGTTCTCAGGGAAATAAAACTCGGACTCTCCTGGCTGTGGGGTGACTACATTTGGAAAGATGGTGACACCCATTCTGAATCTTTGCCCCAGAATCCCACCCACTACACACTGTCTTGTATAAAAAGTATTTCTTCTCTCCCTCCCACCATCCCTTGTACCACCTGCCCATTTTCCCACCCCCTCCCTCTTAACTAGAGACCTCACTTTGTTTACTCATGTCCCCTGACTCTTACAACTGTTTTACTTGATTGAGCCATCCGCTATGTAGATGTCCACTATTTGTCTTTGTCCTTCTGACTTGCTTTATTACACAACATTCCCCTGAACTCCTTCCATTTTGCTCTGTGTGGTATCATTTCCTCTTTATGGCTGAATAGTATTCCATCGTGTGGATGGCCCACATCTTAGTCCAGTCCAGTAGCAGTGCTTATTTCCCTGTCCTGGCTGTTGTGAATATGCTGCAGCAAAAGTGTCTCTTACTTTCAAGGTTAATGTGTATCGGCCGTTTGCTGTTGTTGGGAAATGTGCAAATATGTGCCTTGTGGGGTCACCCATGGGATCCACACAGCAGCTCTACAAGGCAGGTGCTATCATTCCATCTTACAAATGACACATGGAAATTTCAAAAGGCTAACAGCCTAGAGACTAACACAGCTCGTAAGAGACACAACCTGGATTAGAACAGCTATCTGTGACACTTGAGAGCGTGTCTGCTTCACTCCAGATGCCAGCTGGCTGTTACTCTTGCCCTTGCCCCCACAATAGTGACAAGGCTCCAGTATGTGACCTGTAAACGACATTAGGCAAGAGTCCAGGTTGGCATCTTCCTGGAATACTAAAAACAACCAGAAGGTTGGACACACAGGTGACATCAGAGGCATGGCCTCAAATAACACTTAAGTCCCCTGCTCTCACTTGGGGGATGTGCTGAGGAATAGAGAAGTTTCCTGGGGGTGTGGTGAGCCTTCTGCGGTGAGGAAGTCTAGTCTAATCCTGACTGGTCATTCCTTTGTGCTCCCTGTTTATCATATATAAAGGTTCTTGCGTGTCCAACACTGCAATATGGAACTGACAGAACTGGCCGTCCTCTCTGACTATCTCCACCTCTTCACTGCCCAGTCCCTCTTAATCCCCTGAGGCCTGGCTTATTCTCACAGAACTCTCTGGAAACTTCTCTCAAGCACCTCATAAACATTCTTCCTCTCATAAAAATCCCAGTGCCCATGTTTTCCTTCCCCTCCCCTATACCTCCTGCCAAGTTTAGGTTTGTTAATGGTTCTTTTTTCTAGAACTTTTTCCTCCATGGATACTACCATTTTCTGGCTCTCTCTGCTCTTTTTCTTTCTTCCAAACTCTTTCTCAAGGCTTAATTTGTGGACCTTACTATTCTCTCTTCTTTCTCCCTTCACTGACAGATGTTAGAACAGCAAGGAACTTTAGTCAGCTGTATTTTGCAGATGACATTTATCTCTGATTTCTGCATGGTCATGGTCACCATCATCTACTCACCTGTTCATTCATACCGTTTTTTTAAAGGATTTATTTATTTAGGCACACAAGGGCTGGGGTCCAGGCCAGAATCATGGGAGGTGAGAGGATTCACCAGAGACAGAGTGGGGAACAGAAAAGGCAGATTGACAGAAATACACTGCAGAGGGGAGCAGCGGGTGAGGCAGAAGTCTGCTGTGCCATGTGGGTCCGCTCCCTGGCTGGGGATGGAACTTGCATTGCTGTGCCGTGGATGCTTCACAGTGCAGCGCTCAACCCACTGCGCCACCAGGGAGGTCCCTGTTCATTCATACTGTTAGTAAATACCATGGGGGGCTTCTGTACAAAGGATTTGTGCCATAAGTGAATTATCATAGTCTGCCAGTTGGCAAAGGTGATAGGACATAGACAGAAGAAAGCAACATACAAGACCAACTATGAAAAGTGTGAGCATAAACTTGGAAACAGAACTGTGGTTTTTTAGAGATGAGTCCTGGTAGAAAGGGGTACGGTGAAGAGAGCAACAAGGACTGCCTGGAAGTAGTGTCTGGGCCAGGCCCTTTGTCAGGTTTGACAGGGGAAAGGATATTCTAGAGGAATGGAGGACCTGACAAAGGCCTGGGGAAAGGAAAGCACTGTGTGTCTTCCTGGAGCCCCAGATGACACAGGTCAGTCTGTGTTTGGCGGGGCACTGAAGTCAGGCTGCTCCCTCAAGTAGAGAGCAGCATGAGATAGGACTGAGGTGCTTTGTGGGGAAGTTGGGAGGGAGAAAAAAGGCCTTTGAGAAGCCATTAGTAGGCTGTTAATGTGTTATTTTGGTTTTAGTATAGAGCGAGAAATGGCAGGAGAAGTCAGGATAGTTAGATTTTGCTAAAGCAGGATGAAAAACATTAGACCTGTGCAGACCCACAAACAGGAATGTTCAGAAGAAGGAATCAACAATGTCCATGCAACATTTACCAGGCTCAAGTTGAGACTAGAAATTGGCAGCAGCCTTGCTGGAGGAGCAGAAGTGCCAGGTGGCTTGGACTGATCTATCTTATTGCTCTATTGCAGTCCCTAGTTTCCAAAGACATCCCAAACAATTCTTTCCTTCCCTATAACGCAAACTGGATACAGCCTAAATTCCATAAACATGTCAATGGAAAAAAAACAAATCATGACCTAGTCATACAATGAAATAGTACTAAGCAACAAAAAAGAAATGAATTACTGATCTAAAACTATGGGTACATCAGGGCCTCCCTGGTGGTGCAGCAGGTTGAGCGCTGCACTGTGAAGCGCCCACGGCACAGCAGCATGAGTTCCACCCCGGCCAGAGAAGGGACCCACATGGCACAGCAGACTTCTCCTGCCTTGCCCGTTGCTCCCCTCGGCATTGTATTTCTGTCAATCTGCCTGTTCTGCTCTCCACTGTGTCTCTGGTGAATCCTCACACCTCCCGTGACTCTGGCCTGTACCCTAGCTCTTCTATGCATAAATAAATAAATCTTTAAAAAAATAAAATTAAATAAAACTATAGGTACATCACAAAAATATTAGATTAAGTGGCCAGAGTCAGACAGACATGGAGTACGCACTGCATGACTCTATTTACAAGAATATCTAAAACTGGCAACACCATTTGTAATATTAGAAATCGGATCAGTGGTTGCCAGGGACAGTGCTGAGGGTGGGGATTGACTGCAAAGAGACATGACAGAAGTTTTTGGAATGATAAGAATATTCTATGTCTTGATTATGTGGGAGATTATACAGTGTATAGATTTTAAAAAACAGAACAGGTGGCCTAGGAGTCAAGTCTCAGCACTATCACAGCTACAGCCTGAGATTGATTCCTGGCCGGGGAGCTGATCCACATAAAGCACAGCAGACCTGTCTCTCATCTGCTACTCTCCTCAGCAGTGTATTTCAGTCAATCCACCTGTTCTGCACTCTGTCTCTGGTGAATCTTCTCACCACCACCACCACACATACCTCCAGCCTACAACCCCTACACCCCAGTTCTTCTACACACACACACACACCAAAACAAAACAAAACAAAACAACTCACAGGGAAGTAGATAATTAACATGTGTGCCTTCTAACATATATATTCCCATGTGACTGGGTCATATGTTAAGTGTATGTTAAATGTTGAGACTGTTCAACTTCTTTTCCAAAATGGTTAACCCATTTTTGCATTCCCAAACAGTAATAGAGCAAAGTTCTTATTGCTCTGCATCTTGCCACCATCTGGTAATTAGAGCATAATTGTAGCACATCATTATTAATCAGTGGCAGGACAGATAGTCCCAGTCAAGTACCACATTGATTTGGACATATAATTACAACACAACTAAGATTGAGTTAATAAATATTTCTATCAAAATTGTATATAATAGTGAAAACACTTCCATTTTAAGAATCTGTGGAGGGCCCTCCCTGGTGGCGCAGTGGGTGGAGCAGGGCACTGTGAAGCAAACCAAAACCACTGCAGCACGAGTTTGATCCCTGCTGCAGGCTGGGGAGGTGACCCACATGGCTGCTCCCCTCAGCAGTGGATTTCAGTCCATCTGCCTGTTCTGCTCCCTGCTCTGTCTGGTGGATTCTCTCACTGCCCTGCACCTCTGGCCTGTACCCCAGTGCTTGTATGCATAAATAAACAAATCTTTAAAAAAAAAGAATCTATGGAACTTATTAAAATAGATTGCATTCTAGGCCATAGGGAAAACTTTCACATATTTCCCAGTGTAGAAACTGTACCACAATGTAGTAAATGTTGACATTAATAAAATTTTAAATAGCAACACAATAAAAATATTCATACTGTACAAAACATTTGCCATAGGAATGCTTTGGATCAAAGAATTTTTTAATTTTAAAGACTTGATAGAGAATGAAAATGAGAGTCTTTGGACTACAAAGTCAAAAGCTGAAAAGCTTTCACCTTTTGTCTTATTTATTTACCTTGTCTTTTTCTCATTGACAGGAAACTATTTACCAAGGAAAGCCTATGAAGGAAATTAAGGTACCTGGAGATTCTGAGTTTCCTGCTCTTTCTCTCTGTAGTAAACCAAGCTTTTCGGCAGCACTGCCTTCTTATCTTTCGACACGACACATATACTAGCTCACCATTGAGAAGCACTTTTATTTTTCCCAGGTAGGGCTCTCTTTGAGCTCCCCCCAGTACACCGTTCAAAACTGTTTCAGCATTTTTTTTTTTAAGCGTTGCAATCATATAATTTTTCCATGTCACATCAGTCCTTTAAAAACAAATGCTTGTTTCAACGTGCCCGGTGGTTTTCATGGATTCATTTACTCTTTACAACTTTTTGACACATTACTATTTTTCAGGACTTGAGGCTCGGCCAGGTTGCGTGGCCAAGGTCATAGAGCCAATTCATCACCAAGTCACGATTCGGCCGCGCATCTACTTTAGACACAGACTCTTTTTGCCAGGACTGGTTACTTTGACCTCCAGGCGCAACGTTACGTTCGCTCAATTTTACACACTCAGCGTTTATCCTAGCTTCTGACACAAAAAAATCCCCCACAAGACAGGTACTACTTTTTAGCAAAGTTTCCCTATGAGTACAGCAGTGGTACTAAAGACCTGCGGGCAACGTAGACGTGGAAGAAATCCGCAAGGACTCACGTCCCACGCGACTCTCTGGCTGTCCTTGACGCCCATCTCTATGGTCGGTAAGTGACCACTCTATACCGTGAATGACTCGGAGAGCCCAGCCAATCACTAAGTTATTTTATAAGCACGTGATCTGAAGACCGCCTTCCTACTGGCTAATCATGGTAAACCCCGCCCAACAACCGCCGTTATGCTCCTTTAAGAGGAAGTGGTGCCTTCTCCCCGGTCTTTCTGCGGCCGTGGAGGTGAGGTTCGCCGTAGGTTGTGCAGTGGCGGTCTGGTCTCGGTAGCGGGAGGCGGGTGGCCTGCGGTGATGACTTTCCAAAGCACGCGTTAGACTGCTGAAGCGAGTGATGTGAACTGGAGTCTGAGCCGGGCCTGGCCGGGGCTGGGGTGGAGGTCGGGTTGCGGGCGCACCCCCCGCTCACCATGTGCTCTTGTTGCAGATCTCCGGTACCAGGACGTCGGGTCTCGCCCCCTTCTCACCATCCCCTCTGCCCTCCTAAGAAGCCCCTCAATAAAGTGGTCTGACTCTGCTGCTCGTGTCGGTCTCATTTGGTCTCGTCGCGACGCGCTGCCTTTGAGCCCTCTAGGCCTGTGCGTGGCCCTGGGGGTCAGGCTGCGGCGCCAGAGCACGAGCTCGCGCATAACTGGGGCCGCCTGTGCCCTGCTGGCGGCCCTTTTAACCGCGAGCGACACGGCTGTCTGTGGAGGGTTGTGACGACTTAGGATCAGCCACCAAGTGCTGTCCCCACCGCGATCCCTTCGCGGTGACCAGTGTAGAAGTGTGGGGGGCCTCTGCAGGGGGGCACTGGGGCTGCGGTCTTGGGCGCCGTGAATTTAACTCACCTAAGATGTAATCGCTAGCTGTTTACACGAACCACATCTAGGGCCACTACTTATTTGGGTGCGGTGTGCCAAGAGTGAGGTGAAGTTTGGTCGGGTTAGTGTGCCCAGTTAGCTTGCACAGCTCTCAATAACAGGGCAGTTGAATCAGATTTTACACATTACTAGGGTAAAAGAGGCACCTGTATGATCAAATGTCTTAATCCAAATTCTAGATGAACGATCTCACCTGTGCTTGGGTGAGATGTGTACTGAGTAAAAGTCAGATGTTACTAACAAGGATGCACAAGTGAGGGGCCTAAACTGCTTGGGCACTTAATGACTTGGAGGGGTAGGCACCTGCCTCTCTGGTTAGGACTATGTTGGTCCACTACTTAGTAAAGGAGGGCTGTTGGGCTCTGCCCTATTTGTAAACAGATTAAGTACAAATGCAGATCTTATTTTTGACATGAGATCTTTATTTGTGAAACAATGCAAGCGATTGTAAATCCCCACATACTATTTGATTTAAGTGCAATAGGGTACAGTCGTGGAATCTACATAGTAGTGCATCTAGTCCTTTACCTTTAGTTATTGCACAGAAATTATAAAGACCAGTGAACAAGACATGCGGACTGACAGGCATATTGGCCTACACAATGAGAAATTAGAAAAGTACACTGACTGGAATGGTCAAATGATATATCATGTTTTAATGGTGTGATTGGAATCAAGGTTGAAATATTTTTTCAGTAGACTCATTTCTTTAAAGTCATGTTCAGGCAAGGTGCTGTTTTTTTTTTAAAAAAAAAAAAACAAACATTAGCTTTGTCCACAGATGTTATCAAAAGATACCAAAAGGTAATTTTGATGTTGAATGCAATTTTAAACAATTTTTTTTACTTCTCAAAGCAAGTTACACAATTAGAGCCCCAGAACTTGTAAACTACATCATGACACAAATGCACAAAATGAAGTTGGCAACATTAAAGAAAGGTCACATGTTAATTTTGAAATTTGTAGTGTCTGGTGTCAAGCAAAATTTGGTCTTGACTCACCTCAATTAGTTAAGAGAGCAGTTCTCTGTTTTGGCCACCAGGAAGGGAAACTGCCTTCAAAACTATCCCCAACCAATTTCCCTAATGAAGCATTAAGATTCCCCACAAACTTCCCAGCTCACAGAGGTGCCAGGTGGGAAGTTGGGCTCTGGCATCCTGGCCCACCACTGGTCATTAAGTGCATGTCTGACATTTTCACAAAAGCTCATGTCTCATGAAAATGTGAGATTACAAACCAGGTGATTGTACTCACTGGTAAAGGCTTGGGATGGTTTGATCTCATGGCTTTGCCTAATGTTCATGTGAATGCCGTGGTCCCCACCAGAGCTGAGTGTTGGTGTGTGTGTTCTATGGCTACTTGCTTCCAAGTCACACAATTCCAATGATGAGCAAGTGCTGGGCTTACACAGAATGCCACTCCCACCACACTGACAGTCTCTGGAATGGGGAGGCTGCCATCACACAAACCACAGAAGTAACAAAGTGGCCCATCCTGCTCTGGCTGCCTGAGGAAAAGCTGACATCAGGTGAGGGTGGCCTTCAAGGTGGACAGCTTATTCCATGTGCTCTTTTTGCAGAGTAGAAAGCAGGGGTGTGAACCACCTGAAACTTCTGGGACTGCTGTCACTTCTCCTTGGCCGAGTCACAGCTTCGCAGTAGGCGATCTGGATACCAGTCTCTGAACACATGGAGAGACACCTCACAGTGGGATGGGCACCAGCATGGCAGAGGGCAGAAGCTGTGGCACAAGGAGAGGCTGGTGCTACAGCATAGACGGCAACCAAGAGCCCCACACTTGGAGCTCTGGTAATACTTGAGCGCCAGTGCTCCCCCATCACAGCTGATCAGCAGCCTCTACTGGCGGGTCTTTCAGGAGGCAGAAAGTGGAGCGAGGGTCCATGGCCGAGTGCATTATAGGTATATAAACATCATCCATGTTTGGCATGACAAAAACTTTCTGCAGGAAGAAAAAGCAGTCATGTGCAAGAATGCCTTGTTTTGTCAAGCAGTAAGATACAGATGGAGCAAAGCATTGAATCAGCGCATGAACACAAGAGCCCAGTAATTAGCTCTGGGGCAGAAGCAGCCTTTGATTTCATGTACATGTAATAAGATTACTCAAGAACTAATATTCAGTATTAAGAGAACTGGCTTAAGCTACTCCTAGTAGTTCCAAGGGACTGTAACTTGGATGCATGTTCCAAATGAATTTATCCATTTAACTCCTAGTAACAAAATATAAGTAATTTTTTCAAAGAGAACCATACAAAGTTATATATGAAAGAAGTCCTGTCGTGAACACCAGGATAACGTGTGATGGATAGTAATGGGGCTCTGCCTGTCTATTTATAATCTAATTTGACATAAGTGCATTTTGGCAACACAGTCAATCTTGAGTAATGCTCTCATTAAAGTATAAAAAACGAACGGGATATGGGACTGCAGTTGTTATCCTTTGCGTTCCCAACTTGCATCAATTTTTTGCTCCCCATCCTCTTCTTTTGCTCCTTTTATCCCAATACCCCTACAAGCCTCAGAGGGCCCACACGAGAACACTGCAGGCAGGAGGTGGTCTCTCCCCTAGTTAGATTCAAATTTTCCAGTTGGTGACATATTAAGCTTTCCAGAAATTGGTCATTTAGTTATTATCTCTAGTTTTTAAATAAGGAAAACATTTTTTTAAAGGCAGTAACTCAAAATATACCACTATAAAAAATGGGTCGTCTTCAAAAGGGGTACTTCATGACAAAGTAAACTGCTTGCTAATCTGTAAGAACTTGAAAAATCTCAGATAGCTGATGAAAAATTGATAGAAACAGCTCACCAGGGCCTTAGCTACACCACTATTACTCTGGTAGCAAACAGCAAAGAATGAGTTCTGGCCTAGTCACCTCCAGGCAGATCAGCAGCAGGGACAGGCTTACCTATACTATCTTTGGATTCCCTGGTAGGTTTCTGTTGAGATGAACGAACTGAGTGAGGTGGATGCCATATAAAGAAAAAAGCAGCTCCTCTAACCTGTATGGGGTCCTACCTGAGGGCCAAAGCCAGGCCCCACTTAGTGAGAAAGTCCAAAGACAGCCCAGGCAGGAGGAGGGTGGCCCCCTTTTCCTGAAGTGCACTGGTACATAGCCATTTTGCTTTTAGACTCCTGCCTTTTGGGTTTCTCCTCTGAAGACCACTTTGATTCTGTGGATGTTTCCGGGTTTTTTCAAGCTATCTGAAACGTTATTCCTGTCACTTGCCTGATTTTCAGAGTTCAGCCCCACTGAGTAGTCTACCCAGAGCTTCCTAGCTTCCTATGAAACGCTAGGTAACCTCAGGTGTACCTGAAACTCTTGCTCCAGTTTCTTCTCTATCCAGTCTGTAACATGAACTAAAGTCACTTCTCTCTCTCCAAGTTTTGGCCGAGCTTTCAGCTCTATATATGGTGGCTTCCGGAAACCATACCTAATGAAGAATACAAGTAACAACCACAGTTAGAAGCAAAGAAAGGAAGCGGACAACTACCAACAGTGAACGTTCCTCATTGTCACTACTTAAATGCTCTTGATCTGAAACACCTAAAAACAATGTCTTGTGAACGCCTTGTGTCTCTGGACTGTGGGCGAGGCTGTGATGGTTGGAGAAGAGCTCTGTAGCTGGGAAAGCCAGGAAGCAACACTGGAAAAGTGCATGACCTGGGCACTGTTTATTGGTTTTGTTTTTCCAAAAATGGCAAGAAGAACCATTGCTGTTCTCTTCTTAGTAAAAGTGGTATATGTACATTACAAAATCCCAACTATATTACTGTATAAAGCAGAAAGTGAAAGACACTGGCTCTCCCTGAACCTCATTCCCTCTCTCCCAAGACAGAATCACTGAGTGAAGTGAGATCAGTTCCCTCCACATTCCTATAGGCATGTATACTAGAGAATCTTCTGTAACCTGCTTTTTCGTCCCATACTCCACACATGCTCTGTCCAGCTTCTCAGTGGAGGAGACTGGCACTCAGGGGAGTAGCCAGACAGTGACTGTGCTATCAGGCTGCTTAGAAAAACTCAGTCATGGCCCAGTGTAAGACTACAAGAAATATATAAAGTTTCTATAAAGATTTCTAGACACACTCAATATTTAGTTAGCTTCATGGATCAATAAACAGTTCCTTTCTGAGCAAGTGCTGGGGAACACTATCCCAGAGGGCGACTGACGCTTGTAACTAGAAAATCTTAAAACTTGGAAACAAGGAAGAGAAACATGAACTCTTAATACGAAAAATAAACATTTTTTAGGTTTAGACTACATAAAAAGACACCAAAAGTTATTTCTAGATGGCCAGATTAAAGGCCTTTTTTTCCTTCAATTTTTCCCACCTTTCGGTTTGACAATGAAAACATTACATTTTAAAAATGAAACCTAAAGAGGTGTTTTTACTTTACCGGGAAACACCAGCAGCAGCATCAAATGGTTAGCCAAGTTGAAAATCCTCAATGACCTTCCCACACACCCTCATGGACCCCAAGGCCGTGTGTGGCATGCTGGTTCCATGCTGAGACTGAACAGTGCTGCCTTTCTCATGAGTGCCTTTCTCACTGTGCTGCAGTAAGCTCTCTTAAGTAAGACCACTGCATATACTTATGCGCATTTCATTGGTGCTGGAATGTCAACTGTCAATTGAGACTCACAGAGAGTGAATTTCTTCCTCAATACCTATGCATTCTTGAATTCAGTGATTCTCATGTCTGGCTTAGTCCCCCAAATCCTGAACCCTAGGGGCTGAAGCATCTTTTTTTAACAAGTTCCCAGGTGACTTGTCCCCATGCGATATGCATGTGGGGTTGAGAACCACTGGTTCACCCCACGCTGCCCTTTGGAAAGGCCTCCTACCACAGTTCCCAAGTGCGTACGGCCCTGCCTCCTAAACACAGAGGGCAGGTCCGACCAGGAACAGCTTCCTGAGTCTGGGCTCTGCTTGCTGCATGACCTCTGTCCGCCTGGCGGAGATGGCAACGGCCATCTGTTATACCCCAGGCCAAGAAGTGGCTAAGAGCTCTACAATAGCAGCTATTTTTAAGGGTGTAAAGGGTTGGCTGAGGGAGAAGGATGACCAAGAACAGAAGTAGCTTGTCCCATTAACTCTGTGTTTGACTTGAACCTTTCCTAATGTGAGAAGATGAATCTTTAAATGTGAACTAGTCATTCAAAGAAGGCAGAACCCAATTTACAACATAAGGTCTCATAAAACAGTTTAGAAGTGCATCCGCCTTTGAGAAGGCACTTTCCATAATCTAGAGAGAAAGCAGGTTCAGCATTTTCATGCAGCAAAGGGCGCTTCTGCTGCCCCGCCCAAGGGTCCCTCACGCACCATATTCGGTCAGTCGGGGGAGGTGGGATGTTGACCGCCAGGGTTCCTCTGCATTCTTGTACTTCAACTGTTAGCAGCAGGGGTGTATTGGAGACTTCTTCAATCTTCTTTTTAATAAATTCTGTCTCCGTTGCTTTTTGGAAATATTTGGATTTGGTAATTTTATCAACAAACCTCATAATCTTACTTGTTCGGTGACCTCCAACATACCTTGAAACAGGGGACACAAATGAGTATAAACTGCGACTTCACAAATGAAAACTTTGAAGTTCTCTGGGTGGGGTTCTGTCCCAGGGGTGTCAGAAGCACACCTCCGCAGTCACGACACTCAAAAATGTCCCAGACATTGTCACTGTTCGCTGGAGGGACAAAACAACTCCCAGTTGAGAACTACTGCTTCAGAGAAGGTAGTGACACCAGACAGAGGCCAACTCTCCTGGTACAAAAAGACAGGTGCCTCGCCTGTCCTCCTTTACTCCCTTCAAACACGCATGTCAACATGGGGTCCTGGCGGGGAAGCAACGCAGCACATACGAAGTCATGCTGCAGAGACAGGGACACAACAGAGGACGGACTGCCTCTTAGGAGGCACCATGCCAACTCGGAGTGGCAGCGACTCTTCAAAGGGCTTAGAAAACTTCTAAAGAAAAATGCTCCATCTGGCTGATGCACTAGGCAGGCCAAGAAGCAAGGGGTTGCTTCAGGTTGCAGCTCGCACGCACGGCCCAGGAGAAGGCCATTTGCCTGATAAACCCAGTCCCCATGTCAGGAACAGTCCCTGCACATGTATAGGAGAAGCAAGCACTCTTCAGACGGTCAAGTGGGCAGACTTAAAGAAACTGCACACAAACTTTAGTGCCAACCCCAAAAACCTCAATTCTCTTTTCACCTTCTGCAGAATTTCAAAAGAAAAAAAGTGGTATTTTCCTACCAAAGCTTCTGAATCATCTAGCTTCTTTATAATCTTAATTTCTTCAACTCATTTGTAATGATTAAATGTCCTTTACTAAGCTCTTTGAGTATTCCACAGTCCAAGTAACAGGCAAAGTAAGCCCCCAAAATGAAATTCATCATATGAAAGATCAGGTAAGTTATCTACACTTTCAAAATTCTCTGAAGAAACCACCTGAAGTTTCAGCCTCCTGGAAGCCACAGTCCAGTAGAAACAGCAACCTGACTGCAGGGGCGTCACACTCACAGCAGACACCAGGCAGCGCTGTTGTGCGGCCTGTGCAGCTCTTAAGCCAGGGCTCCAACGCTCCTTTATTTACTAGGCTTGTGAAAGTCATTTCAGTCTGGACTCTCATAAGTAAAACTGTACAGCTCTCTCCCTCCAGGGCCTGGGATTTGGGTTATTAATGCATGCTAGAGCCACTGACTTTGGGCTATCAATGTTAAAAACATTTACTCAATGTGGAGGAAATAAGATCACAGAAGCGTGAAAAAAGCTCCCTCCCAACTTGCCATCCTGACCTCTGGGGACCGGAGAAGCTTGATTCACTCACCCTTCGGCCCCTGGAAGAAGCGGTTTGTCTCCTGCACTGGGCTCTGGTGCACTGTCTTCGTCGGAGGAGCCAGCGCTGGAGGACTCCTCATCACTGTCGGCCAGACAATACGCCCTGAGCCTGCAACTGAATGGGCAGAGTCACACGGCAGCCTAACACTCAGGCTCTGCTGAGAGGAGCACACGCACTCTGCAGTCACCACTGACACCCATGCCATCGTTCTCCAAATGAGGAGACCAATGCAAGACTTAGATTGGCCTGTCACCTGGGACTCTTGAGCACCAAGTACCCTGGTAGAATCACAGAGGACTTGGGCCTGAAGAGTTCTGCTTTGTACATGCGTCACAAAGAAGGTGGTGGGCGTGCAATGCAGTCCACACAAAATGTAGTGATTCACGACCGTGCAGCAGTGGCCAGGTGGGAGGATTAATGGGAAGAATGGATGGTTGCGAGTGTGGGGTGACAGCTGATGCTGACGACATGGCTGACCCTCAAGGATAATGGAATGTTCAGACAAGGCCCCTGATTCTGGCCGAGTTGAGTAATGCTGGTGTTTTCTAGCATAGTTACCTCCAGATTAGTTCTGACTCAAGACTCCTTCCTAGTGAAGTTATGTCTTTTAACACATACCTGCCACAGACTCTGAAGCCACAAGATACCAATCTTAACTCAAAGGACTCTACAAAGCAACTGGCATGAGAACCTAAGGATTTCTCTGGAGAAGTGCACATTCCCAGGCCATTTTCAAATTAAGTAATAAAAAGCCTCAGCAAATAACATTCACCTTGCCAGGCTGTGTGCTCAGTTTGCAGAGGGTGGAAGGGGGTGGCTGGATCAGCAGCAGTAGAAAGTTATCAAAGCTCCCCTTTAGGGGCACCAGAGGCCTCTTGGTCCAGCTCTGGCCCCACAGAAGAAAAGTCTCTCTCAACTATGTCTTTGCTTCAGAGAGGCTCAGAGACACTGGGATGAAATGAATGAGGAACGGATGATTTCCTAACACTATTAAGCAACCAGGCGCACTCACTAAACAGAGCTGGATGGACCTTGTGGTTTTGACAAGAACAAAATCATCCATTTTGACAAGAACAAAATCACCCAGAGGTGGGACAGCAGTGGTGCTGCCTTAGGTTCACCTAACTCCCTGAATGCCATCCTCTGGGTTTTTCCCTGATGCTGACCTTGGGCCACCAGAACTGGCTGGGACAATCATCTCCTGGCCAGTGGCAGCCAAGGGCACCCCAGGGTAGAGCACGATAGCTGATATGGAGTTGAAGGTCTGGCAGAGGCTCCACCCCTGGGAGGGCAGGACTGAAATCTCCTCCCCTGAAACTGGACCTCCACTGTAAGACGACCTCAAAGGTGTCCTCTGCCAGGACATGCAGGTTTCTCCACCTGGCCCTGAAACATCAGCCCGCCTCCTCCACCACTAGGCCTGAGTGTGGAATTAAAGGGACTCCCTCCACAGACATGGAGCCGCTTGTCCTTGGCCATGTGGGAGGGCAGGGGGAAGCTCCTCAGGACTTTCCCCCCTCCCCTCAGAGGCTGGCTGATACAGGAAACGCTTGTGTCCACTGGTCACACATATCAGCGCTCTCATGGCAGGCCGCCCTCGTTCTCTCATTTAAAGTGGCAGCGCAGAACATGATTCCCAGGTAATCCCCAGTTGGGCCTTGGGATGAGAAAAGTCAGACATATTTCCCCAAAGAGAAACCACAATTTCAGAAACCTGACTTCTCCATCAGCACTGTGCTTGTGGCTCAGATCCAGAGCTGCAGGCACAGAATCTGTCTTCACAGCGGGGGCCACCTGCCCCCTACCCAACACAAAGCACCAAGCACTTGCCTTGAGATCGGTGGGGGGGACTTGCTAAGTAACCCTTCCTGTCCCCTTGGTATTTGTCAGCCTCTAGACCTGGGTCAGAGACACCAAAGGCCTAGCACAGCAGTGAACACTCATCTTTCCAAATTAATCCTCCGCACTACAGAGAACAGGACAAATTCTGTGGCTTGAAGTTAGTAATGCAGACAGTGCTACACCAATTAAAGCACAACAGACAACCTAAAATTCTGATACTGACCACAAGGTACCTCTATTCTCCCAGGAGTGGCTATAATATGTGGCGCCTGATACTAACTAGCTGAGCGTGTAACCAAATGTCTGGTTGATACTCAGTTTTAAATAAACTGAACATGAGTTTTATGTTCTTAGCCTTGAGCTATCAGCATGGACTTCAGAAACAGATACACCGCATACTCTTACATAAGATGTGCTAAAATGTGGTGGGTCTCAGAATTCCAGATGAGTGCGATAGCCTTTCAAAGAGCCATCTTCAAAGGCTTACTCCAGCTTTGCTACCTCTGCTAAAACGTTTTTGGAAATATGTTTGGAGCCAGACATTTGATCACTGATACTTTGTCTCAGACCAAATATTTTATTTCTTCATCATCACTATCCCTTCTGAACTACCTGTAGCAATTTCTCAAAGAGCCAATCCTTCCACAGAGCAAGATGATTTGCTGCCACTCAGGTCAGTTGAAAGGATGCTGCAGACACTGGAAGCAAATTCTAAAAATGCTTCAGCTAAGGGTGCCTAATTAGATCCAGCAGCCCAGTGGGGGACTGCTTTGAGAGGCCCACACTCATGGAGCACACTGATTCTTTCACTCGAACCTGGAACCTGGTGATACCCACACAGCTGGCAGCATCCGTGGCTCCAGAAAACAAGGGGCTGTGAAATGGGGGCCCAGCATGAATGGTCAGAGGGGCCTGGGCTGCAGTGGGGCTGTGTGTTCATGGTGCTCTGGCACCCCCCTCGCTGAAGAGCAACCAGCGAGCAGAACTTTGCCCTTTCTGACTGGCTGTGGCACCCCGCCTTGAGGTCAGTCAGGTAGCCTCCTACCTGAATCCATCATCAGTACCTGACTGCCCCAGTGACATTAACTATGGTAGAGAACAAGGTTACTGGAAATACAAAGACTAAAGGAAAAATGTGTTCACACTTAAAGCATACACACGTTCCAAAGGTGGAGGATCTCACTAGAACAAAGCAATGGAGGTTTTAGTTCCTCACTATCACCTCAAGATAATGACGTGAAGACTGAACAAACTTCCTACTGGGAAGCAGGAGTCTCAGGTGGCACAGCATCTTCACAGAGATGCCCAAGGGCATGCTTACTGGCACATGCCACAGAAGACACAGCAAAGGCCCTGTCAGAGAAGGCCAGCGGGGAACAAGTTTTTGTGTGGAAGGGGGTTAGGCTGGGCTGCTGCTGGTCAACTTTAGGCACTCTGCTCTTAAGGAAAATGTCAGCACCAAGAACACATGCTCAGAAAAGCAACTCCAAATACCAACTTATTGCTCCTCTGGTATTTAGCCTCTGGGTGATTCCAAGTGCTCCTGACAGTAAACAAGTGGATTCTAGAATCACTTCTGAGATTAGGTTCAGAGACTCTAGATACTCCCAGAAATTGTGAGCCAAATGGGACATGTGTAGGCACTTTCTGGGAGAAGTTTCCAGAGTGCTCAGATTCCTAAAGTGGTCTTTTATGTCCAAAAAATCAGGTCAGGTTCCAATTTTCTAGGTCTCTTTCTCCCCAAGAAAGCATTTGACATTGTATTTTTCCTTGCTTTAAAATGAAGGGAGGAAAAAAATATAAAATAAAATTAAGGGAGAGTCACATATCAACATATAATTTAAACCCTGACAGGAAAAAGCAAACCATTTTAAACCAGACTCCACTGGAGCGGGAAATGGTCTTTTAGAAGTATATTACAAATTCAATACAATACCATCGCATGCCTACAGCAGAAGATGTTTTCATGACGTCCAAAGAAGCCCTGCCTGCTTAGAAACATGTCCGAGCCCCACCTGATCAGAATTTATGCTCTTGAAGTTGTTCCAGGAGAGCTGTGGGAACAGCAATGGCCAAGGATGCCTAAGTCGTCAGGATCTCAGGGTCCCCCCACTATGGTCCAAGACCTCCTTTTCCAGCGGGGTCCCAGCAGCACTGTCCCGGCACAAGCTGCCATAAAAGGGCTCTTGCAAAAAAGTTTCCAGTGAAGTCTGCTCCATCGTGCTCCGTTTAGCTGACTTCTCCTGAGACTGCTTCCCTAAGGGGCTCTGTTTTATAGGCAGCTGGTCCTGCAACCCTGATGTCTTGAGGCTGACTGCTGATGCTCGGCTGTGCCAGAACAGGGTAAAGGGGTAGGGAGCATTTTCTTCACGCCATACCCTGAGGGTGATAGCCTGACAGAAGACTAGACCAGGACCTCAGGTCCAAATCAGGAAGCTGGATGACTCTCCCTGTGAGAAGAGCCTCTCCAACACTCCTGATGTCAGTCTCCTCTGACCCATGCACTGTGCCTTCTGTCCAGGAAATGATGAAAGGACAAGCGTCTCAGTGGTGTCACAGGGGACTGGACAAGACTCAGCACTCACAGGGTATGAAGCACTGCGTGGATAGCTGATAAATACCACTCACCAGAAAGTACAATCCACAGAATGCCGAATCCACATACATTTTAACAAAGAGCAGAAAAATGAAAGGGAAATAGCACAGATACAAGTTAGTGTGCATACTACAGGTGAATTCTCCACTTATTAAACTAGGAACATTTCTTGAAGGATCCCAGATAATCATCTAAGGAAAATCAGAATCATCTAAGGAAAAGAATATTCTCAAATATATGACCCAATTCCCCCCACCTGCTATCGCCACAAATATGAATAGAAGTGTTGGTCAGTATCATAACTGAGCAAAAATCTAAGCACATGTGTGCTTACACCCCAAGAAGATCGCTGGCTGGGCTTTTCCCCTGTCACTGTACCACCCTTTCCCTGCCAGGTGACTAGAGACGTGAGACACAGCCTCCAAATTCTCAGTTTGGCAAAAACAGTAACATATTCTAAATTTGTAGTCACACGCAGTATTATCAAGGTGTGTGGGCATACAAAAGTTCCAACTTATCCACTCTAGGCATTCATGGAAAAAAAAATCAATCTTTATTAACTGTCTAAAAAAATGGAATGTTTACTAAATTAGACTCTGGGCAGCAGATGCGATATTTTCTACAACGAAAGGAATTTGCTTAGTAAATCAATATTGTATAGTTTGGGGAAAAGGTTTCTCAAAACACTCCAGGAGCTGCAAAATCAATCGCTTCATTATAAATAATTCTGACTTTGCGATGAAAGCAGCAGGCCCTCGAGGGACCTGAGCCGGCCCACGCACAGCTCTCTGTGGCTGCAAGTTGAAGGAGGAACTTTCTGAAACATGAGTCTCTCTACACAGAGTGATCTCTGGTGCAGACGAGCCTGCCCTGCTGGTGCTGAGTCTCCACATTCACAGCAAATCAACACTGTGTGCTTCACAGGCAGTATGAGCAGTGGTGGGGACCCCTGGTCTGCAAGGGATGAAACTAGGGCTATGTGGGACCCTATGTGGTCCAGATGCACTTTCATGCATGTGCACTCAACATGTGGGACTACTACACCTGAAACCGGCTTCTCAAAGGCTGGAGGGAGAGGTTGGTTCCCCAGGGTTGGATTAGTAAATCATATAGCCCCTTACCCTTCTTTGCCAATTTCTCCAACCTTCAGGGCTTCAACAAGAGGCTCTTTACCTAGTTTGGTCAAATTCATTTTGGTTTCGAGAGTCATCAGAAAGGACCCATTGTAGGACATTTCCAAATCGATCCACAGTCCTGGAGAAATGGTGAAAAAAACAGATTTTTTCCCCCAGAAAAACATGACTATAAATGAGTCTAAAAATCTATACTTTAAGTATTGAAGTAGACATTACATTGAAGATCTATACATATGTACAAGGCCTACACTACCCAGGTCTGCAAGAGGAGAGTGAAAGAAAAGCTTCCAGAAATGGTTCCGGCATCTGGCAAGTAGCCGGCATTTCACTGTCCATGAAAATGGTCAGAGAGTCCCTGTGAGCAGGGAATGGTCCTGTCCTCTGCGTTCTACGCACATTTGGGAAGAAAACTCACTTCCAAAAGGAAGCGGCTTTGACCCAAGGCCAGCCAGGATGAGGTCTGCTGACTGCCAGCCTGGAGGGGCAGAGGGGTGTGGAGGCTTCACCTCAGGGACTGTTCTTTCAAGGCGAGGGAGACCCTGCGAGTTTCCTCATATTAGCTAGCACTGCTGGCTGGGAGGGACAAGGAAAAAGGCTCAGATTTAGCTTGGTATGATGGGGATAGTGACAAATTCTTTGAGAAATTCTCTTTCTGGAAATCACCAAGTAATGGAAACAAACAACAAAAAAATTAATGTTCATTTCCTAGAGTCAGGCAACCCCTCTGTACCTGAGTTTTAAAAACCCACTGCTTTGGTGTACTGGTGAAATGGTGGTAGGAACCCAAGGGGACCACGACTGATGTCAAATATGTATAAATGAAAACAAACCAAAAAGTCCATTGCTTAGGAAAGACACTAATGTCAGTGGCTATCAGCTAATGTCTAGGGGCTATCAGCTCTGTGGACTCTCAGTGGGATGACCCGTGGGCAGATGGGGTGCTCTCCCGACCTTCCACCAAGACCTGAGAGGCAGGCAGGACGGCTGAGCTCCACAGTATCTCATGGGCTTTCAGTCAAAAAGTGATCCTTCAAATGGGTGTTTAAATGTTAATAAATGTTTACGGGTCCTCCTAAGATAAATGACAACATCTAAAAGGAAGCAGGAAATTAATCTAAAACCACTGTTCACATCTAGCAGCAGCATTTTCAAGCAATTACAGTAAATAACTGATCCCCCTCTTGGCCAGCCTCAGAAAAAAAGCTTTGCTTAACCTCAAGAAGCACTCATGGTATAATTTCTAACTAAAGGCAGAATACTTTCTATTTTATTTTCAACAAATTTGTTTTATTATAATCAATCTACAAATAACCTGGTTTTATTAAGTGATATGCAAATCACTTCTGTCTTCTTTGCAGCCACTCACAAAACTGTTTAGTTCTTGGTTACATTAGCAGTTAAAAATCATTAATTAGCTTGTTCTTCAAAGGTTCTGTTACTGGAAATAAAGGACACATCTGCTTTAATAAAGACATTTAGTCATTAATAACTTCTACTGGAAAGAGGACTAGGGCAAAAGGCTAGCTATTAATAGAATTTAAACTCAATATACACAGAACAACAATAAAAAAGCTATTTGTCCCTGTATACTAGCTCCAGCTTTATCTGAGAATCAACAGACTCAAACTACTTGGTTGCTGAGCATATTCAGATAATGATTCCTTCTGAAAATCCTAGTCGGGGGTCCAATAAATATTCATAGAGTGTATTGCTTTTGAAGACTGTTATATTAAAGGCACCAGAATTTTACTTCTCATCAAATGTAAGGTTTTGTCTGTTTTTTGGTTTTTTTTTTAATGCAGGGATATGATACAAGCTTAATCAAGTGCTGGTCTTCTCCAGTCACTGGGCCATTCCCTGCCCAGGACAGAGGCAGGAAGAAGGCTTGGGGAAGAGCCTCCGTCACATGGACCAGGGCTTGAGTTTCACTGGAAGTTTCCTGACCTCTGTCTATTGGCCTTCCCATCAGCACAAGGGAGACCTCAGTGCCCTTGAGGGAAAGGCCATGGGCAGCCCAGTGCTCAGTACATTCTGGCCAAGTGCCAGCCTATTCCTTACTTCTAAGACTTCTTGTTCCGGCCTAGCTGTCTGCTGTGGCCATGTAGACAGGAGCAGACCTGAGGAACCCACAGGGTCAAGAAGGAAGAGGCTGCATGATGGCAGCAAAGAGCCCCATTGGGGTGGGGAGGGGAAAAAATGTGGGCGTCAGACCTATGTCATTGTAGAAGCCCCCTAAGCCTTTGTTTAGCCCAGGTTCTCAGAGAAAATATGAGAGGGGTCAAGAATGGTTTAAGAACTTTTAAAATGTAAACTGTAAAGATGTAAACTGCAAATAATCCAACAAATTACTTTCATATGATGCACCCTGCATTCAGAGGAGGATGAGGAAACTATTTTAGCATTAGGTGCAAAGAAAAACCTGCTTTTGTGACAATGATTCAGCAGGCAAAAAGCACCTTGAGAACCTTGGAGCACACACAACCCGAAGCCAAGACCAACTGGTTACATAACCAGTGAGTCAGGAGGCTCCCACCCTGCAAGATGGGAAGAGGAAATTAATAGTTACTAGAAAGTACGGGTAGATGGGCCCAGACTCCGAGCCACCAGTGGAGGCATCTCCCCTCCAGCCAAGCTCAATGCTCAACTCTAGACGAATGCAGTTTTAAAGTCTTTCCTTTCGTGCTCTGGACATATGCTCACACTTTATTCAGTGAGGCATTTCATAAAAGGCTGCTTTCTTTAACCATCTGCTCTTGGTAGTGCTCAAGGACAAACACCAAAAGTCGAAGAGAATTTTATGCCTTCAAAGAGGAATGTGGCATCAGTCCTGGGCGATCCTCTATGAAGGGCACAAATACAAGTCTTTTCTTAATCTGCTATAACAACAAGCCATAAATTAGGTGGCTTAAACCACAGATTTTTATTTTCCACAGTTATGGAGGTTGGGAAGTCCCAGGTCAAGGTGCAGATAGCTAGCTGCCTTCTCACTCATCCTTGCATAGCAGAGAGGGAGGGTAAGAGAGAGGGGGCTGCTTTCTGGTTTCTTCCAAGGACACTAATCACACCAGGAGGACCCTTCCCTCATAAGCTCATCAAAACCTAAACACCTCCAAGGTCCCACTTCCAAGCACATCACACTAGAGGTTAGGGCATCCACAAGTGGATTTGGGGGAGGACACACTTACACACTCAATCCATGCCAAGGTCTTCACAAGAGAGCCCTCTTCATAAGGGGGAAGAATCTAATTACCAACAAATCCCTAAAAAAACGGGTCCTTCATTCTTTAAAACTGGAAAAACAACTGATAACAAAAACGATAAGTCTCAGCCAATCTTCATGCAAGGAACTGTGAGGAGCCCAGAGGCCTGTTCTCCCCTTCCCAGCTCCAGAAGGCCAGGACCAGTTGGTGTAACCACCACCACCACTCAGGAGACTGAGGCAGAGTTACAGCTCGCCCCACCTGGAAATGTTCACTGAGCTGTTAATGCAAGCACCAGAAATGAGATGTCCCTACCCTCAGGGAGTTTATGGTTGAAGAATGAAGATAGCCCAGGCCTCTAAAGACAGTAAAACTTGGTCTGTGTGCCTGACCAGAGACAGGCAGCCTTTTCCCTAGCATTCTACTTACTGGAGCCCAGGACCTCAGGAAAGTCCTTCCGTGGCCACAGCAACCCTCTAACTATACTGTCTTGTCCAATTAAAATAACCAGAAGGTACTGGTCTGGCCCACAGGTTTACTAAGAGAAGTCAAGAGAATCAAATTCCTTGCTCACCTGGGCTTGGCCCTTGTGTCAGCTGCCCTGCACTGTCCTCCATCTGTACTTATTCATGGCTGATGTGCACGTTTAAAGTCCACATTCAGCATTCACAAAACAAAACTCCTTAAAATGGGACATTTAATGATATGTTACCAAGAACACATGTTTGAGTGATTCTACTCTAAGAAGAAAGCACCAGTGATCACTCTGTTCCTGGCAGACAGACTGCAGCCATATTGCTCACACAAATATCACAGACACTAGCATTCCTAGTATTTGAATGTGCTTTTAGGACAGATGTCATTTTTAGCTTTGTCTACCTGTAACTGTTCTCAGAAACATCTCTGCCTTTCAGGGTTGACAAAGTCACAAGTTAGAGTCTTCTCTCTCCCTTCCCAAGCAAGAGGCACAAAAAGGTTCTTTTTTCCCTTTCCACAACCTGGTCAGGGCAGATTCTGTGTGCTGCTCCTGTCAGCGATGAGCCCCTGGCCTGGCCTGCAGTGGCTGACTGCTGGGCAGCTGCCCTCCTAACATCTGCAGGTAACAAAGGTGAAGCAGAAGGAGAGGACAAGTCACAGTCAGGCTGGTTCCAACTTTCTACAATAACCCCTGGACTGTAACTTCTACCACAGCACTGGACTGAGGTGGCAGGCAATTCAGAACAAGGGCCAGAAGAGCAGTGGGAGCTGATCATCAGCGGTAGACAGCCAAGGCCCCTGTTCTGTGGACGTGGCATCCAGACACCCAGCCCTTCCGGTGAAATGGGTCACTGAAATGGCAAAACCAGCTCAACTCTTTGCCCCCAACTCTTTTCAGTGTCCTGAAAACTAAATAAATGAATCAATCTGCACCCCACGTCCACATCCTTGGCTTGTTCTGTCCCTGACGGTAGGCCTGCAGGCCCCACTCTGACACCCCGATCCTAGGCGTGGAAGATGAAATGCTGAGCAAGAAGTTTCTCTAATGACAAAGTGTTGTAACAGTGGCAGGAACAGCACACACGGGTGGCTTGCTCGCACCCCAAGTTCAGCCCGCATTGTATACGGAGCATTTCATCTCCACCAAAGCCTGATGAGGGGGATACAACTGCCACTGCATTTTCTGGATGAGGAAACTGAGGTGTCGCCTGGATGGTGAAGGTCAGGGCCCTAAAGCAGAGCCAGGGCTCACTGTGAGCCTCTGGTACTGGCCTAGAAGCTGCGGAACAGAATGGGAGAGTGAGGCTGAGGGGCCTCTGGGCTTTAAAACATGCCAGGGCCCAGGTAGGTAACCCCAAGTGCCCTTTCAAGTCTAACTAGGCAATCTTTCCAATACTTTTGGAGTTTAAAAAAGAGGTACACATCCTGAAATTTTTTTTAAACTATAAAGGGTATAAAATTTGGAGAGAATGTACCAGAAAGGTAATCTGTCTTTGAGCAGTGGGAGAAGAGGTTGTGGTTTCCTTTTCTGCCATTTCTAAACATTTTCTTCCCCCCCATAATGAGTATTTGTTGAATGAAGGAGCAAACAGTATCCTAACAGAGTTAATAAAATCAGAAAGAGCTTGGCTGAGTGGGATGGTGTGACCCCAGAAGACAGGCCCTAAAGACAGCAGTCTTAGGTGGTGGGGAGGGGGGGTAGCAGTGGGAAGAGGAGGCAGCAGAGAAGGGGAGAGCAGGCATCTGGGCTCTCCAGGTGGCCAGTGTGGAAGCAAGGACAGGGCACGCACCCATGGTTAGGGTGTGCATAGAGTGGGAGGGGTCAGAGGCAAGGTGGGAGGGGCACAGGCCATTCTCAAAGAACAAATCTGCCCCATTCTCCCAGTCACCTGGGAAAGGTGGTCATTTCATCTTATTCCCTACACTAAAAATTGGCTGTGTAGCCTGAAACTTAGGCCATTGGTGGTTAACACGTATGATTTCATTCAGAGAAATCAGCCTTTGCTCCTTTTCTGGACAAGGCCAGTACAGCTGAGAACAACCTTCTTTGTGTTTATTCTGGCGAGTCCTGGTGCTTTGTGCTGTAGGATGGCCAACTGCACAGTCACTCCCCTTCTGCCTCTGCAGGAGCAAGAGTGAGGGGGCAGCCACAGCGGGCTACACACAACAGCTGGACACACAGTGCGCTGGCTTCCCCAGAGGCTTCTGTGTGCCTTTCACGCTTCAACTCACTCACAAAAAGCCAGCAAGATGGGGCTCAATATCCCCACTTGAGAGGGGAGTAGTGAGGTTAATTCCTGTCCAAGGCCACACAGAGCTGTGAGCCTGGCCCTCCAGCCCCAGAGCTGTGCTCAGATCCCCGCTCTGTTGCACCCCAAGGATAGGGCGACTCTCCAAGATCTGACCTGAACATCCCTCCTGAGCTCTGTGCCTCCAACAAACACGTACAGGAAAAATTTAAAAAAAAAAAAAAAAAAAAAAAAAAAAAGGTTCGGGGGGGGGGGGGG